>JAWWEY010000001.1:103240379-103251588 GCA_035582745.1 Loriotus luctuosus
TCCACTGTCACTTTTGGAAAGCTATAAATGTTGGAGTCAGGAAAATAAAGCTCTCTTCCTTCCTTCACCTGAAGAACTGTGGTGTGCTTGCATTCCTTCGTGTCATATAGTGACACATACCTACACTTTGAACAATCTATCACCCCATATTTTCAATGAGTTACAGGGGTATTTCAGTATATTATAGTCTATCACCATGGCTTATAAAACAATTTTTAGCCTAAAATTAAGCTCCAAAAAAATCCAGGAAAAACTATTGACCTTAATATTTGAGCTTGATAGTAATTTGGGCATGTTATAAAGACATTGTTAAAAATAATTTAATAAATTAAGTATCCTTTCCAATTTTATCATGCAGGCACATTTGAGGTAATAGAATTGCAGAAGTGACACTGATACAGAAAAGATCCATTTGCTGATGACATCAGTGTCATAGTTTATCTGCATTACAAAATGTAATTAGTTAGGCAATTGTTAGACATTTTTTACTTTAATTATTTTTAATAGAGGCTGGACTGTATGCTACAGAATGCATCTCATTCTTCCTACTTCTCTAAAATTCCTTTCCCTTTTCTGAAAAAATTCTCAAGTTGTAGATACTGTTTGGATAATTTTTTTCTCCTTATACTTTTTCCTTTTGTTGTCTTCTCTCCCCAAGATGGATTTTTATTTTTTATTTTAATCATAAAGACTTAAGGAATGGAGTATTATATAAAATACACTTGTTTGATGAAAATCTATAGACATCCCATCCCAGGGCACCAAATCCATAAAATAATGCAGTGTGGGTTCACCATTTGAGTATATTGAAGCTACACAAAATAATTAATTTCCTCTAGTGTGTTACAGGAAAATAATTACAAGATCCAGCACTGAATTACTGTTACAGTCTTAATCATCTCCTATCCACCATGAGGTAATCTTGTCCCAATTATAGATCCAGCTGGAAATGGATTTAAAGCTAGATAGCTCTTCAGATTTTTCTTGGCCAAGTGTAGGAATAGAAATGTCTTGACAGCGTAATTAATAGAAGCACCACTAACATCAAAATGCACACTATGTAACACTCCATGTGCCAGGTGCAATGCTGTGTCTTTTTGACTCAATGCTGCAATTTGAAGCAACTATGAAATGCTTTTATGTTATTCTCAGTAAGACTGAGAATTAAATTTCTAATTTAAAACAGGGGTAGTTTAGTGGTTTAAGGCTAATGAAGTTAAAATGCAATGTTATACTGGAGATTACTTGGAGATTTTTAAAAAACAAAGCATTCTGCAAACTTGAAACATTTGAAGTTCCTAATTTTGGTGTTTGTGAAGACATCTATTGTGAAATATAAAATATTCCTGAACTACTTTTTCAATAAATTCTCTGTTTCCACATCTGAGCATTGTCAGAAAGTTTCCAGGATGTCTTGCAGCTCTTTTGTGTAAATGAAAGAAGGGCATTTCATCTACCCACAATACTCCTTCCTGAAAAATTGTAATAGTAAGTTTCCAATAAGTTAACTATTGTACTTTTCTTCAGTCTCAGAAAAATTATTTCACTCTGGTAATTCAATCAAACTTCTGCTACTCAAAGCCAACCTGTGTCTTCCATTTTGTCTTGTGCTCTTACAGTAGCTGGCACGAGATTTTTTTTTATAACCATTCAAAAGTTTGTTTCCAGTCTTTGAGACTGGAAACACACACTCGGTCATGGTGCCTTTCTTTTATTTTCTTTTTCCTTGCTGGTCTTCTGACCCTTAAGACCAGATATCTCTTCTTTGTCTTCATTTCTCTTTCACATTTTTTAAACAGGCAAAAAAGCCAGCCCAACTAAACTATCCAATGGTTTTAATATTGTAGTTTGTCAATTCTCAGAAGCCAAAGTCATCTCAAAGTCATGAAGCTTGATTATTCAGTCTTCAGTTCCACAACCAGATATCTACTCCATTTTCTCTGAGGCACCTCTGTCATTCACTGCGCAGGCTGTGTGGAACTTATCTTTGTAGCAATTATGGAACATCTTCATCCGCTTTTTAGGTTTTGGTTTGCATGCCTGCATTTCAGTTATGTGCGAAATTCTTTCAACATCTGGTCTTTGTTCAGAGTTGCATATGATGAAAAACTTAGGTACCTTAGAATCAGTTCTGTTATTTGTGAAGGATGTCTGTTAGGTTGGCCAAAGCTCATTCTTGCTGATAGCATGTGCTTGGTGGAGTCAGCTCTGTGCTGTTATGGATGGCTACAATTTGGAGGCTTATGTTAGGGTAGTTTCAAAGCTTGAATGTTAAACCTGTTCTGTGTGTTCAAGCTTGGCTGTACCATGAGTGCCTGCCTTTTAGGAAGTAGCTTTACAGGTTTCAAACTGGATCCTCAGAGCAGAAGGGTGGTACAACACTGACTGCTTTGAGTGACTGATTTCTGATCTGGAGTGACTGCAGCATAGTGTGAATGCGCATAAGTTATTTTTCATGGAGCCAGCCCACCTCTGGGTATCCATCTATTACAGCAGCAGGAAGTGCAGTTTGGCATCATCATGTCATTAGGACTGATTCCAAATATTTGACCTCTGAAAAGCTGACAAAGTACTAACAACCTGCATTGGAAAAGAGTGAGCCATATGTTTAATAAACCTCTTTTCACAAAATTTACTAACTGAAAAAAAGCTCCCAAATGTTTGGATCTGTGAAGCAGTGATTTATCAGGGGTGGCACTTGGAGTTGTTAAGATCACCTGGGGCTAGGATCAGGATGGATAATCTTTTTGAACTAATTTTCCTGCTATTCCCACTCCCATTAGTCAGTGGTAGGCTTTCCTTCTTCTTCACTCAGTGTTGATTAGCTCCAATTTAGTTATCTTAGCTCCCTCAGAAACAATGTTGATCTTTGCCATAGAGTAGGAATTGATGATTTCTGGGTAGTTTTACTCTTTTCCTCCTTAGTCTTGTCTTCCCTTCCAAAGAAAGAACCCTGCGAAGGAGGTTTATTTTGTCTTAAGAATAATTGAAACCATGCCTTTTAACAAATTTTGAAGTTCTTCAGCCAGTTCAAAAACTAATCCTTTTTCATTAAAATCTTTGCACCTTTTCGATAAATCAAAATTTACTTTTTCCTTAGGAGATTGCTGCAAAAATGCTGACAAAATTAAACTGACTGAACTCAGAACCTTATAACTTCAAGTATGATGCAGCCTGAGCATCTTAGAGCTGCAGGATAGGCAGCACTATTGATTGGGAGGTGCTAAATGCAGCTTAGCTGTCAGCCAGCTGCCTCACATACAGGCAACAGCCTAAATATAGGGTCAGAGAGCTCAAATCAGGGTCACCAGGCTGTGTATGACAGCCTTAGCTGCCCGACTGCTGGTGAGCAGAATAAAATCTAAGAAAGCTTCCAGGCTAACCACAGCCCCTTTAATAAGTGACATGTCACACAGAATGATCGGGAGTTCTGCATGTACATCTGGGCAGCCTGGGGGACAGGGTGTTGATACTGTGCTTAAGGAAATAATTTTATCAGTTATAAAGTTAATCATTTGGTATAAACAGAAATAATAGAACTAATACTGAAACAGTAGAAATTAAGCTGAAAAGATGAGGGTTTGATGCACAAATTTTTCTCCACTTGAGGTTTTTAAAATGCATGCATACTAATCTGTGGCTACTTGCAACTTTTAAAGACTTTCACAATTGCTAAAATGTAGAAGTCATTAATCTTAATACAGCTTACTAAGACATTTCTTCATTTGTGCAATAGAATTTAGAAAAATTAACTAGTGTGATAAGAATTCTTACTGCGACAAGATAAAAAAGCAAGCTATAAAAATGGTGGAAGAGAAAACATTGAAAATTATTTGTTTTCTGTTTGGTTGTTTTCTAAATAACTAGAGAATATTTTAAAGAAAAAGAAATCCCTCAAGCTTTACTAACCCATTAAAGAATTAAGGATTTGAACTCCTCCCAAACTTCCAAGTTTTACTCTTATTCAAAATGACATTGGGGTTTTGGTTTTAGCACAGTTTATCCACCATATAATGATGGAAGATTTTTTTTTCTGCTGTATTCTGTTCCTCCTTACTGCATTTTTTCTTCCTTCACTTTCTTGTGTTCAACTGCACTTCTCTGGTTTTAGGGCCATTTACACAACCCTAGGTGAGCACAGCTGGTGCAGGGGAGAGATTTGTCAGCAGGGGTAAGGAGGGGTTATTGTCAATGTAGGACAGTTCATATGTGTGTGTGTCTCTAAGTATGGACAGGCTTCAGGCTACAGCTACAAGAAGAACCAGACACTTTGAAGTATTCATGGGTCTGCAGAGAATTTGGTCCAGTCCATGTGATATTTCAGGCAGACAATCTAAAATACTTCTTTTATATTGATAAGTAAAATCTGGCATCTGAAAGTCAAGAATCCTTCTCCTTTCAATCTTCACACACTAGAAATGTTTGTTTCTGTAAATCCTGGAATGATTAATTTCTAAATTAAGTTGTCAAGGACTGGGTTCATATTCCACTTGGTTGTAACTTATTTTCATTCTTTATCTATAGCACAAAGAAATAGTTTTTGTAGTGAGTTTAAACAATTTCTTTCCCTTATATTTTTTATAATATAATTTCCAAGGTATCAGAATATTTATTAGTTTTAAGTAAGAGTTATAATCTTTTTTGAATTAAGAATTGCACCATATAGTATGTATTGTCCTCTGTTTTAACAAATATGTAGATAAATACCTATTAAAAGGAACCCAAAACCCCCCCTATGTTAAATAACTTAAAAGGCCTTGTTTTTTGGAATATTTCTAGACCTCATCTTATGATGGATCTTAAGAAATCATGTTCTCCATCTTGCAGGAGATCTTTAATCTAATTGTAGGGAGTTTCATTGTGCCTACAGATTTATCCTTCAGGTCATGGTTTTCAACCTAGACCTTTTGGAAAGTTTTCATATATTGACAAACAACCCAAAGACAAACACCTTGGACAAAAATCTCTCTAAATTGTATACTTAGAAAGAGATACCGAAAAGTAGTTTTGGAAACTTTTGTAGGGCAGTGATCAGATTATCTCTATAACTCATTGGAATTTTGAAATAAACCTTGAATCAACTCTGGCACTGCTGAGAAAATCCTACTATGAATCTCTGTTTGCTATTCAATGACTAAATAAATTTGAAAACCTGTCCTCTAAGTCTGGAGATCAACTCACATATCTGGGGAAAAACAGCATAAAGAGTGCAGACCTGGCATCTTTGCTTTAAAGAAAGATTAATTAGATGGGCTTGGTGGGGTAACACATTTAGCTACACATTTTTACTCTCGCTATTAGCGCTTTTAATATGGATAAAATGTCTTTGTGTTTTGACTAACAATGATAGAAAAGCTAAGGTAAAATGCTATTGTGCTACTCTCTCCCAAACATGTTTGCCTTACTCTTATTAATGACTTCTAAACTTTGAACCATTTTGTGAAGAACATAACATTTACCTAAAATTTGATGCAGTCATCTAAAGATCCAGAGATTTTATCTGTAAATTTGAGAAATCACTGATGGAATATAAGAAAAAGATTGGAGTTATAATACTTCTTTTGAGAAATTTAATAGTCCAGAGACATAAAAGGAAGATGAGATAATGGAAAAGTCTATTGACACAATAACAAAATAAATGCTATGCTTTTTTTTTTTGACAGATCAGTCAGCTTTTTGAATATCAGTCTTCATTATTTGACAACACTCCCAGTACTGTGGGGAGATTTTTAACTAGAAACAGAGGAATGGGAATCAGAAAGTATAGATCACCAAGGTATGACAGTAAAACTGCACTTATTTGCTACTCCTAGGTGAAAGCTGTGTCAGCATTTTAAGACATTTCTTACTCCTCTTAACAAACTCAGTATCTTCAGTAACATGAGGCCCTGCTAATTAAGGCAAAGTAGCAAAAATATTCTTTTATTTCAAGTAGTATTGAATTTTCAATATAGTGGAATATTTCAATATATCTTTGCCACTAAGTTGCTGCTATTAAAGTCAGTTCATTATACCAGTACTATCAACCAAATTAAATATTGCCCTTAGGCCACAGGGCCAAATGTTTTTAGGAATGTGGCTTTTCTGCATTTAGCCACAATGTCTGTCTTAGAAAAGCTAATTTATGCAAGTGTCTGTGCACTGGTCAAGACTGTATAGGAAATTGTCTGGCACAAGAAAAGAGAGAGGTCTTTACCCCAGAATGTCTAATGTTGCCTCTCTGTGCTGTGTCCACAGACAAGGGGGCTGCCAAGCTCTGAATCTGGAATAACATGGTTAAATCAATGGAATTACTCTGGATTTTCTCCAACTCAAGGGCATGCAGCTTTTGGCAGTGAGTACTCACCAGCTCATAGAAACCTGACCCTCACTTTATGTGTTGGCACAGCTCTCTTAGCTCATTTCTGACAGTTTTATTAAGTAAAATTGGCTTAAATAAACTGGCATGTGATTCAAGATCAGTTACTTCAGAAAACTCCAGTGCTGGAGTTACTGTTTTGAAGGCCCACAAAAAGTCAAAACCTTACACACAATAATATGAATATCTATAAACTAATATCTCAATATTTAAACTAAACATTTAAAATAAATATATATAAACCCCTGGTTAATGAAAGCTTGAAAACACTCAAATGTACAGATGTGAGCAATGTTTGAAATCAATGCAGTTGCATGTCAGGAATGCATACCATGTCTACAGGATAAAAATTTTTTTTCTCTTTCGAAAATGCTAATGTTTTTCCACTTGTCTACTCTGCACATTGTCTGAGCATTTTCCAAGTGTGTTTCAAATTATTAGCTGCAAACAGACTTGAACAGTATAGTTTGCTACTAGTTCAATAAAGAGATGACAGTGACTAATTTGCCTAATGACAACAATTTGTCTTAAAATTTTCTCACAATTTCTCCTTCTGCCTAGCTCCTCTTAATATTTGTTTAAATTATTGTAGGAGAGCTTTATTTTCTAGCAAGTGGTAAAACATTTAGTCTAAAATTCCTTAGCATCTGTGGGTAGAGGGATAGAATATAAGACAATAAAGATAGTGTAGAAAGTAATCTTACCCTCAAGGAGTTGCAGCTGGGCCAATTAGCAAAGATTAGGAGCAGGCCTGACTTTAACAGGCCACAGCTGTAACCAGTAAGAAGAAGAGTGCTATAAAAGAGTGGGGTGGGTGGGTGAGAAGGGACCTGGAGTCACTTGGGTACTTTGTGAAGAAGAAAGAGTCAGTGCTCTGGGGAGCTGCCCGCAACAAAATACCAAGAAGGAATGAAATTTTTGCAATAGGAGACAACAGTATGGAATGCCAGCAATAAGATGACAACATCTATGGATGTAGAGAAACTGGAAATAAGGGCCTGGGGCTGATTGCTGTCCTTCTTTTGGGCCATGAAACAGGTAAAGCTTAAATGCATATCTGTATTTCCTCTAGATTCAGTCCTCAGAAAACAGTGAAGGGTAATGATGATCAAGTCTGCCTATTGATCAGTGCAAAAGAGGAGATCACATCCTTGTGTGTACATACTTACAGGAATCCCTCAAACAGGTAACTCTCAGTGGATAATTTCTGCAGTGGTACCCTTCCCTCTGCCTTGGGAAACCTGCAGATTCTCTGCTTAGAATGAAAGGGACTCAACAAATCCCTGTCCCTTGAATAAGCTTGTGCCTCTCTACATGGGACAGGCTGGCCTGCAGGTAATTCTGTGCTGGCTGAGGTTAGCAGCTGATGGCTGCAAAGGAATTAGACAAGGTGGAGCAAAGAAGATTAGACAGACAGAGCAGCACCTTGAAAAATTATTCTTCATGTGTTTACCAGGAGTCAATGCACTCAGCCATAAATGGACAGCAAGGGCAGCAGGAGTTGAACTTGATGGAAAAATTAGCAGAGAGGATACCTGCTATAAAAGAAACGGATTAAATTTTGCTCAGAAGGCAAACTGAACCTTGTCTACCTCATCAGTCATCATTTTATCATCAGATATTACTGTGGTGTCTGATCAAGCCAGGCTAAGATGTACAGAATAGGAGCTATGAGACATTTCCCCTCACATATGCGGGAAAGGTCCTGTGACTCTCAACAATGAAGTCAAAAGTAACTGAAAGAAGAAATGAGTAAGAATCAATGAAGTGTCTTAATAAATGTGTTTTATTTTATTGAAACCTCTCAGGGAGGCCAGTTTATAGGAGGGAGAGGGAGTGCCTTTGATTTTCTATCATTGCTTTATTAAGTCCTTTTTGGCTGAAGGAAATTCAAGTCTGCTAATACATTTAAAAGAAGAACATCTTTTTAATGGAGAACTCTAGATTGGCAATATAATGCATGGTAGTAAATTGTCTGGAATTATCAACAATAGGTCAGCACAGATGTATCATTTTTTCTTTAAGAAAGATCAGAAAAGGTCAGATATGAGCCTTTCCTTCTTGGACTCGTCTCAAATATCAAGCCAGATATAGTAGGGGTGCAGGTAGAAATTAGCTGGCTTTAAGGTGTTTATAAGGGCAAAAACATCATTCACTCAATTACTCCCTAGCTAGAATTTGGCCTTTAAAATCAACTATAACGCTCACATCAGCTTTAAAGGAAGTGGAACATCAGCCTTACCATTAGTTTCAGTAGAGGATCAGTTCTGAAGAATAAAAAGTCTTTGATGTTCCTCCATGGCAAAAGCCTGTTGGGACTCTAAACCTTTAGAAAATGGTAAAAATTCCTTTATATGGAAATCGTTGTGACTTTTTTGTGTATTTTTTCTTGAGTATTTGTGGCAAGGACTTGAGTGGCGCATTAAAAATGGTGTGGTGTACAAGGCCTCACTTGAGAAATTGTCATCTCTAAGGAATTTTTTTTACTTGACAGCATTTATAAGATGCTTATTATTTATATTACCTCTTTCAGTATAATTCTATTTATGTCTTTTCACAAACCCATTACTTTAAACCTTAGGAACTGCATAGTGATTTATATTACCTGGAGTTGATATTCTATTTGATTAACTTTGATTTTACCTTTTAGTGATTGGTTCTACACTCTTGTAAATATTTTAGCTATAGAATCATAGAGTATCCTGAGTTGGAAGATGCCCACAAGGATCTCCAAGTCCTTGCTGCACAGAACAACCCCCAAAATCACACCATGTTTTCCCATAGTGGTAGTGATACTAACAAACAGTGTGTTCTGCTTAAAGTGGTGAGAATTCTGCAGTAGAGGCAGTCCAGAATCTTTAATGGTCTTCCTCAGCTGAGAGAGCCTCTCTTTGATTAATATTGTTCCAGTTTATATGCTGGAGTAATATGTGTTCCTCTCCACAATGCATTTATTTCATCAGAGCTTGAGAGTTATTTTGATTCAGTGTCATTCTTACTCTTCAGTTTTGTTTATACACCTTATGAAGTTTTTAAAAGAAGTATCAATGTTCAGTTAGGAAAAGCTTCCACATTGCCTATGAGAATTTATCGTTACCTCATACTTTAGTTTCAGTGGTGGCCTTTTTCAATTTACTTTTCCAAAGGATGAATTTATGTATGAGATTTTTTTGGTTTTCTTGAGGTAACCATTTCTTTCTAACACCTGATGACTTGCTGATACATGAATGTGCAAGAGATACCTTTCATAACTTTTCTCACCTATCTCAGAAAAAAAAAGTACCCTAATGCAGCCAGTTTCTATGATATTCCCAATTCTCTAATCACATGTCAGTCTTACATTTGTGTTAAATATTTCACAACACTTCTTCTAGTTATGTGTGTGCATTGTGCTGACTCAGTACTTTGAACTTCAGAAATGTTTCACTGTTAAAAAAAAAAAAGAGATAAAAAATAAAAGAAAAGAAGCTCCAGCTATAATATTTCAAACTCAGACCTGTGTATATCTCTATTGACTTAACTTTCTACCTCGGCTCTCTTCAGCTGGCCTTGAAGAATCCAAACAATCAACATATTAATAAATAACCTCTGACTTCTTAAGTTAAAAACCATCAAATCTGGCTGGTTTTTAATGAAACCAAAGGAATTTGAAGAACATAACATTAAGACCTTAGAGGTGCAAAACCAATGTTCCCCAGTTCTCACATGTCACGTTAATTGACCTGTCCTGCTATGCTATGATTTCCTTTTGAAAACCTTTAAGTTACGCTTTATGGCATATTTTCACTTTTGCTTTCAAGAAATTAAAAAACTTTTGTGTTCAGTTTTGATGCATTCTTCATTCTTATCAGAGGGTGTTTTTCAGCACCATTTCATCAGTTTTTAAGCTTTTTCCCGTGTTACTCAATCTGTCTATTTTTCAGTTTCTCTGCTACTAGTCTCTATTCCTCTACCTGCAATCCTACAGGCTCTACATGTGTGAAAATCTGGAACAAGTCAAGTAAACAAAACTTGATTAATTAAGCACAGTTGTTAACTAACAGCAGTTGGGGAAGAAAAAAGGAAATGTCTGGATCTATGTAAGATGTTATCTTCCTGTCTGAATCAGAGGAGTACATTCAGTGCAGAGACCACTTCTTGTTTATTTTTCAGCAACTGAAAAATTTAATCTATATTCAGAATCTCAGCACTACTGCTGTTAACAATTTGTTCTTAATAGAAGCAATAATTGAACACGACTTTTTATAAATGAAATCATAGTTACATTCTCATTATTACACTGGCATCATTTTCTTGGATAACAAGTTTCCTGAAGGTGCAATTTCAACTTCTAATTCTAATTTTAATAAAATACTTAATGCTTTGAGACCAGCTGTTATTTTGAAGGAAAAGAATAACAAGGAATGTGCAGAATTCACATATATTTGTCCTTTTTTGGAAATGATAATTGAAATTGTAAGACTGCATAAAAATATGTTAGTGTAAGGTACCCGAAAGACACAGTCTTCACACCTGACATGTGTTTACAGTCCCTCTCAGGAGAATGAGTGTTAGGCTTCATACTGAGTTTCCAGAAATTGGAACTTTTGCAGATATTAATTTATGAGCGAGACCAGATTTTCAAAAATGCTGTAAGGCTATGTCAGGGAACTGGGGTCAAAGGAGTATCCAGTGAGGTGGTATCCAAGGAGGTTAACTGGCTGGACAGATGAGGGGATGTGGGAGAATGGATTGTCAGAGAATAGAGACAGTGCTTCAGGCAATCTCACCCCTGATAAGTTGCAGTTGTGTAAGACACATGACCAGCATTGAAGGAGAAGAAGCATGGAATGCTGATGTGCATTGACCAGT
>JAWWEY010000001.1:103259656-103290706 GCA_035582745.1 Loriotus luctuosus
GTACTGAGGTCAGGCTAACTGGCCTATAATTACCAGGCCTATAATGACCAGGACCCTCCTCCCTACTCTTTTTTTGAATGGGTGTTACGTTGGCCAGCTTCCAGTCCTCTCACCTCAGCAGTGAGCCAGGACTGCTGGTAAATGATGGAGAGAGGCTTCCCAAGCTCGTCTGCCACTTCCTTCATCACCGTGGGATGGATCCCATCTGGTCCCATAGATTTGTGAACTCAGCAGTTCTCTGACTGCCTCCTCCTGGATAAAAGGGACCATTCTGCTCCCTGACACCCTCTGCCAACCCAGGAGGACAGCAGTCCTGAGGACAAGCCATCTTCCCACTAAAGACTCAGGCAAAGAAGGCATTAAGCACTTCCGCCTTCTCCTCATCTGCAGGTACCAAATTCTCTCCCACATTCAGTAGAGAACAAAGGTTGGTCTTACCCTTTCTTTTACCATTAATATATTTGTAAAAACATGTTTTATTATCCTTTACAAAAGTTGCCAAATTAAGTTTGAATTGAGCTTTGGCCTCTCTAATTTTTTTTCCTATGTGCCCTAGCAACCCCCTTAAATACTTCCTGAGAGACCTGACCATCATTCCAAAGATGATGCATCCTCTTTTTATTGCAAAGTTCCTTCAGAACCTCGTTGCCTGTCCAGGCTGGAGGTTTGCTTCCTTGACTCATCTTTTAGCACACAGAGACAGTCTGTTCCTGTGCCCTCAGGATCTCTGTTTTGAACCATGACCACCTTTCCTGGACTCCTTTGTTTTCAAGGGCTGCTTCCCAAGGAACGCTTTGAATAAGTCTCCTGAATAGGCCAAAGTCTGCCCTCTGGAAGTCCAATGTAAGAGTCTTATTGACATTCCTCCTCATTTCACCAAACATTGAGAACTCTGTAATTTCATGATCGCTATGGCCCAAGCGGCCTCCAACCTCCACAAACATCAACTGCATATTATGAGTTAGATAAGAGATGCCAAAGATTTTATGCACTCATGCTAACCCAAATGGCTAGTATGTCTAGTAATGGTGATTTTTTTATACCATGGATGAAGGAGAGGGACAGAACTTGATAAATAATTGAGTTTGTTCAAAAAAATTCAGTGGCAAAAAGTAAGAAATATACATGAAAGGGGGTGAAGAGAATGGATTTGCCAGAGCTAAGGAGTGTAGGAGGAGATGAAAGTAGAGATGTGGCTTTGAAAGAAAGCTTTGAAAGAAAGAAGCAGCATGGATAAGGGAGATTTGAGGCAATACGCTGAGAGAGGAGGCACAGAGAACTGAGTTTCAAGTGCAGCTGAGCTGGAAGCATTGAGAGTGAGACTGTATTATGGAAAAGAGGAAATTAAGTGGAATATTAGCAGTGAGGATGACAACAGAGGGCACAGCTGGAGATGTAGACAGTGGAGAAGCTTGAGGGTTTGGATATGAGGGTTCTGCAAGTGAAAACAGTGGGGATGCCAGCAATAAAAAGGCTGATGTCATCACGCTAGTAATAGGGAAAAGAAACGTGATATTATTCAAATTGAGCCATATTCTCTGTGACTTAAATGCTCTTCACCAAAGAGAATTTACCTACCAGGTACACTACTAAGAGATCTTGAGGAACAATGATATCAGAAGAATATAGGCATTTTAGGTGTAACAGGATCTGTAGGAGATGGGGAAACAAGTTTGAGGGTATGGCACAGAAAGTCGCATTAGAGACTGAAAGAGACAATTAGTGTGGGGGATCTTATCTGAGAGAAAATCAAATGAACAACTCAGAATTTAACTTGAGAAATGTCATTGTTTTTTATCAGTTCTGCCTTTCCTAAAGATTTATAAAATACATTTATTGCGCAAAAGAGTTGCTACAATGCCAGTGGACTACAGATACAGGAGCAGAAAGTTTGATGCTTAAAACAAATGAAATTGCCTCTTGGGAGAAATGTGTGATAGTCTGCATTTTTAATTTACTTTTTAAATATTGATTAAATCTATTTGCCTCTTCTATTAAAGTGGAAACAAGCTGAATCCTAATCTCATTTTGTCAGTGCTCTAAGATTTTGGAAAAAAAAATTCAAAAGTCTGAACTCTACTTTGAAGAATCAGAATGAATTTTGAGAAACCTCATATCTAGACACACAGGGCTACATCTTTGAATTTTTTTTATGAAGTGTGTTTATGGTAAATATGTTCAATTAGTCTTTTAAACCACCACACGTCAGGGAATGATCTAGTATAAAGTCCATAGTTCCTATTCTCCTTTGCATTTTATAAAGAGTAAACTTTATAAAGAGGATATCTTATGAAAAGAATGCATTGATTTCCTAAAAATGCCTAGTGAGTAACAACACTTAAAGACAGGTTGGTGTTTTGTACCTTTGACTTTCTTGGGCTGTCCTGTGCAGGACCTGATGTTGGACTGGAGGGTCCTGATGGATCCTTTACAACTTTGCATATTCTATTATTCTGTGATATTGGACAGATTAGCAAACTGGGCTGTTTGTTTGATTGTTTAAATAGAGAATATACTTCTGGCTAGTTTTTTATGAGCACTCATTGAGAAAATCAAGATGCAGCTCTACTTACGGATTCTTTAAATTTCTTTGAGAGGAATAACCCTGGACTGTGGGGGCAAACGGGTTAGAAGTGCTTCTCTTCACTCCTGGGAAGTAGAATCATTGTGGTAAAGAGATGTTAGTGGTCAAGGGTGTAAAGGGATGTCACTGAGGTCAAATATATATCTGAGTTCAGAGAAGGGAAAAATCAGACATATCTCTGAATAGGAAGCCCTTATGAAAGGCAGAAGACCAAAAAAAGAGCAAAAGTTTCAATCACAGAAGTACAGAAAGTCAGTTAGCAAACAAGGGCCAGCTAAGGAACATATTTGGAAAGGATTTATGTTAAAAACAATAGATTGAATTAAACAGAATATTGAAATTTTGCCTTGGACAGCAAAGGAAAGTTTTTTCTTCAACTGTAAGATAACACTAAAGTATGTGATATGCTAATTTTTAATATTAAGATGAGTTGGGGGAATAAGGAAGATACCTTAATTTTTGAGATTTCTGAGGCTGAGATTTTTTTACACTAAGAATGTTGGCTTGGGATTTGAAAGTGATTATTTTGTTTACTAATGAAAAGAAGAAAAAGGGCAAAAAGTATTATAGATTGTACATAAATGGATAAATAAATAGCCTGATTTATAAGGAACCTCACTACCTGAGGAATGATTCTTTGTGGCTATTCTCCATATCATGCCTTTTGAGATCTTTTGTTCACCATGTTTTGCTAAGGTGAGCATAGAGAGAGGCAATGACATAAACAAGAATACCAAAGTCATAACAGATATAAAAGTTTTGTGTTTCAGTATTTTGTTTTTTCAGGCAATAAAAAATATCTCTTAATAACTATGTTGCTACAATAGCTTAAATATTGTTGGCTGAAGTAAAGTCTTTCAGAAACAGAAAATGTTAATTGCGCCTTGCACAGCCTGATTATAAACTCAACAAAATATATTCCTTTGGTTTGATGACCGTATTAGATTAAATCCGAGATGTGTGTTTTGGGATAAATGGCAGCATAAAGCTTAATGGCAGAATGGAAAATTTATTATGGTTTTTTCTGTTGTTTTTTTTTTCTTTATAAGTATTTAGTAAGACACCAAATGTCTTCTTAAGACTGCTTTGAAAACAATTCCAAAACTATAACCAGATCTGTGAAGTAAATATAGTTCATGAAAAGAAAAACTCACTGAGTACTTCCTCCTTAGTAATACTATGTCTAATTTCTCCCTCTGCTCTCCTCAGGTTTGTCCTTGGCATAAATGCTGTCCAAATGCAGAGGGCACATGCAGAAATTAACCCACGAGGCATTTAATTTAAGATACACCAAAACCCATGAGAATAAATTGAGTGGTTTTTTTAAACACCAATTAAATTACCAGCATTACCGATATTTATGGTTTATGGAACAGTGGCAGAATGAGTCTACATTAGAGATTGCATACTCTGCTCCTCAGTTTAAAATACTTCCTTGGACCTCAGCTGGATTTTTTGAGTGGAATGGGAGAAGCAATACAAGATAAACAGGCAAATTTATAACAGTAAAGTAGGGAGAATCTTTCAGGAAAAGACAAACTTACACTAGCACTTCTTCTTTTGAAACATACGTAGTTGCTTTGGGTCACGTTGTATTACAAACCATTCCTTCACCAAAATTCACAGATCTTATTATTCCCTGCCTCTACAGGGACAGGATACTTTGCAGATGAATAAAGAACTAGCCAGTCTCTTTGAACTGTGAGGGGAAAAAAGAAACTTTTCTTTGAAAATATCAGTAAGTAATACTGTGCTAACAACGAAATCACCAATCACTTCTGCTGAACATATGTAATCATGGAGCTTGTATTGGAAAATTAATAGTCAAATAAATGGATATAATAAATACTGGAGAAAGGGACACTGAGGGTGGGAGTACACTTGTTGAGAAATACATTTCTTCAAAAGTACCATAAGTTTATAAGTAGATAGATAAATTAAGAGCAGAACAAAAGCAGAGTCTCAGTTTATGGAAATAAATTTACATGAATTCCTCAGTCTAAATGCTGCTGTCTTGCTGCATTTGTATTCTCATCTGTAGTGGAATGCTTCTGCCACCAAGGATAAGGCAATCAATGTGGACTCAACTCTGATTTATGATTAGTTAACTCTTAAGCCTCTTTCAAATCTCTGCAGCCTAAGCAATCTTTTTGACTGTAAAGACATGACATCCATAATAAAAAAACCTCAGCATTTAAGAATCAAAAATGTCTTTTCTATCATTTCTTCATTTATGGTATTATATTATTACTTTGGCAACTTATTGATTAACATTGATTTCCTCTAAAAACTGTTAAATGGATTATAGACAGAAACCTTTTTAGATCCACATATGCTGTATGGTATCCATAAGCTTCATTTCCAATGTAGTCCTTATGATGTATTCTAAGAGATATGTTACTGCTGTCCATATTGTTTCCAGATCAAGTGACATGTGAAGAGACAGTGAATAGCAGTAAATTATAGCCCAGGTCTAAATTTCACTTACCAAAAGTATTACTCCCTGTAGGCTGACTGTAAACATTCAGTCAACTGATTTTTTCCTCCTCTGCTACATTCAGAGTTGTACAATTAAAATCCCCAGAATGGAGTGATAGCTTAGCTCAGGTGAAATTGGAACAGAAAGAATATTTGATGTGAATTACATTTCTCTAGTGCTTTTGACAAGAGTAAAACCAGAAAGTTTACTTATTTAAGCAAATGTTAATGAAAGCTCACATAAATTTGAGTCAACACAAATGCCAGTATATTCAAAGAGGATGGGGGAATTATTGATTTTATAAAAATGATGAGATATTTATCCAATAACATATTTAACAAGAATTGCTCAAGAAGTATTTTAAAAATGTATTCTGAATTTGGGAGTGTTACTATGAATTTTATCCTTAAAAGAAATTCACTCATTTAAACAAACTGAGCCACAAAATTTTTTGCCAAGAGCCACAGCACTCATTTTTCCCCATATTTTTAATTCTGAAATCACCCAGAATACAGCATTTCCTTTTCAAACTTCTGGAGTCACCCCCTAACATAGTGGAGTCCCTAAGATAATGCTGGTTTAAGAAAGCAGCAAGTCAACTACCTTAGAAAAGCTGCCCTCTTAGGTCACAGACAAAGCAATTTCCTCATTGATATTAATAATTTTGTACATGTAGGTAGCTGCTGGAATAGCAAAAGCAGATTATTTTGTCATGAAGGAACTTGAAAGAAATGTGGAAACAGTGTTTGGGTTTTTGTGAAAAAGTGCAGATTTTTAGCTCAGATCTGTTTAGGGAGTGCTACCATGATACTCTAAGCATGCAAACCAGGCACTCAGGAGTGTAATTACAAATGTGAGTTTGCATCACAACTGCTGTGAACAGAGGAAAAAATGTCAAATCCATACCAAATCTATATTAGTGTTTTGTTTTCTTTGCCAAGCTGAAATAATTAGGATAGAAAATATTTTGCACCTCATTAATTCCTAATCATTCCCTAGGCTTGCTGTTTTGCTTTGAGTTTGGACTTTTAAAATTGTTGTTATTTTATTGAATTTTCATTTCATTATCCTAGATGTCATCTTTTGACAAGCTAGATCTAAGTTAAGGTGTAATCTAAATCAAATTGGTTTTCCTTCATTGCTTTGTTCAAAATACTGACATAAATAGCCAAAATTGCTCCTAAATATTTGCAGCCCTGAAACAGCACCATAAATTCTGTCCACTGTGTATGTGCCTGTGATTGTCCATCATGAACATTGCACCAGTGCCTGCTTCCACCAAAAAGACAAAATGCAAAACCCGGAACAAATGGCCAAATAACTCTTATAGTCTGAGTTAGTTAAATAAATTATTTATGAAAATTTTTATACCTGTGCTCATTGGAATAACTTTCATATTTAAAGTATAAATAGTAGTTCTTATAGTAGTTCTTTATAGTATCAAAAGTAATTTTTGAATTACTTCCATTAAATCCATTAAATGCAGGAGACAGTGTCTTTCAACATATTTTAACAATAATTTTTTAAGTGTGCTGTCCCTGATCCATTCTGAATTTATAAAAGGAAAGCTTAATGGAACAAGAAACAAAATATTTTGAAAACCCAACTTGTTTGAAAATGTTTTTGAACAGGGAATATGTTGCTCTTGGGTTTTCCTAGTCTCAGAAAGTCAGACATTATTATTATAGTTTTTTCCATGTGAGAAGGACAGGGCAAAATTCCAAAATTTCTATGCCCAAAATTCCTAATCTGCATGAATTATTTATTTGTAGAACCACACATATGTTGGAAGGATGAGCCTTTAGTGCTGATTGCCAACTGACTGTCTTTTTTTGGCAGATGCATACTCCAACCCGTTTCAGAGTTTTCCTTAATTTGCTCAGGGTATTGGGATGAAATCTTCACATCACTGCATTCCCTTGCAGGTCTTGGAGCCAGCTCAGGTTTGTGATGGTTCTGTGTGACAGCCTGAGTAGGCTCTTCTACCAAGAGCAAAGCAACCAATATGGAATCATTGCTGCATGAGCAAATCACACCACATAAAAAATCAGAGATTAACACAAAACTGAGGTGAACAAATCTGAATGAACTAGTAAGAAATCAGGTATTTTGCTCTTCTATGTTTATCCTTGTTCTTTGTAAAATATTCAGGATAAAAGTTAAAAAGCCAGATAAATGTATATGTTGCTCATATAGTTCAGCTTGGGACTGTGTAATACTTTCAACTTTGCCTACCAAAGTCACACTCAGGTGAGCTGATTGTGACATTCTAACTGTCATTCCAACTGTGACATTCCTTTGCTCACGTGAAAGTTCCCAGCCATGGTACACAGTGCATGACCATAGATCTAATTAAAAAAACATTGCCCTGTTTCCATGTGTATATGATGTTTGAATCACCTAGATATAAAACAACTTTTAATTCTACTGAAAATATTCAAGGGATGGAATGAAAACCTTGAAATATCTCACATCTTCCATGTTTGGTAGGACATCTGTGGAAAATAACATTGAGGCAATTATAAAGTTGAAGAATTGTACCATTTTATCATAATAATGAGTATATTTATTAAGGAAAATGTAATAATTGTGAATTGCAAGTCCCCCCTCTCTTCTATGTAATCTAAATTGTTCTTGTCTAAGCCATTATAGATCAATGCATGTTCAAGTCTGGAAAATAAATTCAGAATAATTGAACTTGATGTTCATTTACCACCATTCCTTTTTTTTACCAGATATTTTTGATGGCAGCTTTGCAAGTCTTGGAATGCTTTCTTCATAGGAAAAAAAAATATCTTTGTATTTGAGGAATACTTGAATCCAAAAATTTCTTTCAAAGTATATTTAAATTGCTGTATTTCCCTTTGCTGATACATGTGGAAGAGGGAAGGGAAGGGAAGGGAAGGGTGCTAATATGAAAATGTAAGTTTTCTAAATTGTTATAAAATAGAGTAACACTTCTGGATTTGCTGTCATCCTTGGGGACTCATTGACTATCTAGTAGATCTGAATCTCTGTTTTCTGAAATCAGAATTCAAATGTTCCCCTGGGGACAAGAGAAGGAATATTCTGAATTTTTTTGTTACACTGTGTATCTTACCTGTCATTTCAATGGCAAACACCACCAGATTCCACAATGCAGCAGTTTTGCCAACTGATTTAAACAGCTCAATACCAGCTGACATCTGATAAAACCCAGCTATTAGGCTCAAGAGAATTAATTGGGGGTGTATATTTTGATAAATTATGTTAAAGCAGTAAAATGAATAAGAATTTAACTTGGCTATGAGGTGGAAGCCCCAGGTCCATTTCTGCAAACAGACTTTTTTTTTTTTTTAATGGCATATATAGATAAATTATGTGGGAGTGAGAGAATCAAGGAAACAGAGGGAAGTGATGAAAGGAGAGTGAGTAGGGTAAGGAAAAGTACATGTGTCAAGCAGAGACCAGACTAAGAAATCAAGTGATACTTTGTTTTGCAGATGGGAGAAGTGCATCAGCTATGCACTTTCATAAAACAGGTGAGACTGGTTTGTCCCAATGTGTTCCTTCTCAAGGCAGTTACCTTAGATCTGGTAACAAAAACGCTGCTGCCTCACAGAAGAAAATCCCAAACTCCAAACTACCAAGGACATCTGTCTTAAAGGACATATTGCTACCATAGAGATATAATTCAGTGACACAGAAAACACTGGGGAGAGAATCACATTTATCTTTGGGATTTTTAACAGTAAAAATTCTTGTATATCTCAAATATTATTAAACAGGGCTTCTTTGTGCCGTTTAATATGTGCTTCCTCAGAAAAATAGTACAGATATCCTCTCAGGTGAAAAAGCTTTATTTTTGGACTTCATGATCAGATTTTCTGCTATTGTTTAACTAAAAAGCAGTGGCTTGCAATGCAATAGTGTCAGCTACAAAACTATAATGCAGCTATGATCAGTAATCTTCTGAGTCCTTTGTGTGAAGGTAAGTAGGAAATGGTTACCAAGGAAAATTAATGAGTCTGTGAGACCTCAACTTTACTTCCTTTTGCCTTTTGGATTGTAGTGTTGCCAGTACTTTTGTAAGTGAGTAAATTTTAGAAGATGTAAAGTAATGTTACCTAAACAAGTAAAAAATTAAATAATTTAATAAAATTTTCCCTTGTCAGACTATTCAGATCTCAGTCACCCAATTTGGCAGTGCCTAGAATGACCGAGTTAATATAACACCAGTAGGCAGTGCATTTTATCTTTGTTTGCAAACCTGCACACTGGAAGTCAGTGCTTAAAAACTGTGTAGCATTATGTACTCATGCACTTCTCGTTTTGTAGTCACCCAGGCATTCTGTTTCCTTATTCTATACAGCAGAGCCTACTGTTTGTTTTAGGTGCACTTCCAAATGTGTGAGGTTTGTACTTCTCCTTGAATTATGTAGTTATGGTTCCAGTTTATTTTTCTTTATTCTACAAAGGGATTTTTCTTCCCTTTCTACTCTGGAGCAGGAAAAGAAATACTCTCAGCTGTTTTTTTGTTTGTTTGTTAGTTTGGAGTTTTTTAAAAATGAACCTACACAGTGCTTAGTCAATTGAATTTTATTACTCATTGTTCAACTATAATTTGGAATGTTTTTTTCCTATTCCTTTGCAGAGGTCTTAGAAAATAATAGATGAAAAAATTAAAGATTAATGTAAGAAGTTTATGTTTTCCAATAAAAATTGTAGTTTTCTACACTTTAAAAAATGGATTTTGAAATGGAATTATTATCACATTTCTTTCTTCATCTTTGTACATATGTATGGGTTTATTTGTGCATGTGACTCCTGTCAAATAAGGGCAATTGATTAAACACACAAATTAATGGCAGTGGATATTAATAGATCTTTGTAATTCATGTTGTTGAAGGCAGCAGAGGGAACTTGACTCTGCTCCCTTATGTATTGTTAACCACTCCATCAAAATAGAGTCAATGGGCAACATTCTCCTCCTCTTATTCCCAGCTGAAGAAATCAAAACCCTACCTAGCAACAGAGCTCAGAGTGCAGACTACCATGCAAGCCACTCACCAGTTTTGGGTAATCAAGCCCTGAGGTACAGGCTGATATTGATGAACTTAAGATGGCCACTTGTCTTCTGAGAAAAGATGTGTTATGCCTTATAAAGCTCTGGAAGTTGATCTGTTCAAATATGCCTGCATCAATCTTTATTTTAAAAGGAAACAAAGCCTACCTGCTCCAGTTTCCTGATTACTAATACTTAAAAAAATACAAATACTTACAGCCAATAACATATTTTACAAAACTAATTGGAATTTGCCATACATTTCTTTCAATCCTTATGTTTTATGGGTGGAAATATTTTTTCAGCTTCTCTGTACTGTTCCAGAATGTCATCATATTCAATAGGTTGGGCTCAGTCTTCATCAGGACTGTTTTATATGAGAGACAGGGAATATTTTTTTTATGGTGTGGGGGGAGGAAAGACATGTTCTACATCACTAATAAATCTGCATATTCATTGGTAGACAGTAGGTAGTTCTATGGAAACTGGTTCTTTGGAGAAATGTCCTGCTGTGATAAACACAGACACACAGAGGTCATGGCTTGTGGACAGGACAGAAAAGCAATCTTGTTCTCCTGATGAAAAAGCAGTGGCAAATGAGCAAATGGAAGTGCTGAACCAGCATGACTTGTCTGCCTGCCAGGAACAGCTATTTTGGTGCATTGCCAGGTGGACAAATGCTGAATTGCTCCTGGCCTGTGAAGGTGGAGGGAAGTAATCCAAGCGTAGGTTAGCGGAGCTGGCATGACTCAGAAATAAGAGAGGAGAAGCCTGGCTCATATCCAGGTGAAGGAATGGCAGGGTGGATCAAGGGGGTGAAGAAATGCAGTTTGTAAGTCCATACACATGAACATTTTCCCTTGGTACCAGTGGTGCAGTCACATCACAGTATGAGCTCTAGAGATGAAATAATGACAAAGGCTGGTTTTGACAGATTCAGTAAGCACCATTGTTCTTTATGATCAAAGTGTATTAATTTTGACTCTACCTCCCCACACAACCTTTAGGCTATTTTGTGACTGTCTTTTGCTTGGAAACACTAAACTGCTGTGCATTGCTGGTGCATGCTGTGTGTAGATGCTGCCAGGCTCTACACATGTGGCAAATAATGCAATTCCCACAATGTGAACTCTTGCCAGCTGACATATGGGTTGTGAACCTCAGCTACAGAGCTACCTTAAAAGCAGTCCAGAAGTCTCCAGATGAATGCAAATCTAGAGTAATGACATTATGATTCCCAAGACAAAGTGGTGAGAATATGGGTTGTTTAACAGAGACAAGAGGAGAAAATCTCAAGGTGCACCAAGGAAGGTTTAGATTGGACCTTGGAAAAAAAAATTCTTCACCAGAAGGGTTGCCAGGCACTGGAAAGTGCTTCCCAGGGAGTGGTGAAGCCACCATCCTTGGAGGTATTTAAAAGAAGCCTAGTGGTGGCACTCAGGGACATGATTTAGTGTAGAACTTGGCAGTGTTGGGCTAACAGTTGGACTTGATAATTTTAGAGGTCTTTTACAACCTAAAAATTCTCTGATTCTATGATTTTGATCACATAATAACACCTTGTAGCTTTCAAATTATTTTGCTTACTGGAGTTTGCAAGACTCACTTATTTTTTTCCCCCGTTTGGAAATGATCTGTTTCCTGAGGAGAGCACAGAATTTAAACTGGAGATATATATACACATTGACACGCTGTAGTCACACAATAGCATGCAAGAAGTAACACCTATAGGAGTTCCTCCCTTTTACTATGTGAAAACATTCATGGCTTGGGAAATCCAAATTCAATTTGTTCCTGCTCATGGCAGGGTGAGTTGGGACTAGATATCTTTAAGCTCTATTCCAAACCTTTAATATTCCATCTTTCTGTGAATTCTCTTTCTCTGCTTCATGGATTTTTGGTCTGTATTTCAAGTTTCTGAATAGGGCTCAAACCACTGTAATTGCAGTAGTCCTCATAGGCTTCTCTCAGTCTCTATTAATGCTATTTTCTCTTCTGAATGAATATTCAGTAGTAGAGGGACTGAATCTCTGTCATCTCCTGAGTTTTACAGTAAATACAGAGTAGCATTTTTATGTTTTGGGTGCTTGGGTTCTTCTTTTGCTTGAGGATGAGGAATGAAAAGCCTAAGGGAATATTAATTTAGCAGTTATTAATTTGAAATTATGTATTTTTGTGTACTCTTCATGAGCTGTTCTACTTTCTATTAAAAAATATGTAAGTGTTGATAGTGGTTTCCTGGGAAGAGTGGCACCTTAGTGTAACATTTGTTCTGGAATACATTCAGATTTTTGTAGAAGTGGAAAAGCATCAAGAGAATACATTGAATTAGCTTATAATTAGGTGATTGTAGCTTGGTGAGTCCCTAGAAATCAGGAGGTGGTAGGTTCAAACAAAGGGAGGGAGACTAAAGAATTTGAACGGTCCCCCTCCCATGGTGACTGGATGCCCAACCTCCCTGTTACTCAACCATAAACACTGCTGCTTGTGTCAATTGTGTGAAACCAGCCCTTCATTTTCTTCATTTTTCACATCTTTTCTGGAATGCAGTATTTTATTTTGGCTCAGAGAAAAGCAATTTCATCTAAGTTTGGTTTTGGGAAGAAAAAAGCCCAAACAATTCACACTTATTCAATTTGTTTTTTCTAAGTGGGCTTAATCAGTCAATGAAGTGGGCATGGGGGAGGGGGATGGGGGCATCATTGATCTGTGTGTCCCAGCCTGATTCTCCTAAAAATTTCCCCTTTCTAGGCCAAGAAAACAAAATATGTGTTTATTTATTCAGAACATGAACAAGGATGAAAATCAACACACAGGAAAAATTGCAGTTTGGATAAAGGGAATTCTATTTACTTCCCCACAAGTAGAACTGTCTAAATCCTTTACTCAGTATACTGAAATCCTTACAGTGCTTTGCAGGGCTCTGTCTCTAACTTGTAAATACACAGGAAAGAAGAAAAGCAGCAGTAACAGACTAAGGCAGTAGTAATGCACTGTGGAGTCAAACTGCTGATAACAACAGGAGTTTAATATCAGCCATTAACCTCTGCAATATACCTGCATTCAACTTGGAACCAGCTCTCAGAAAATATTACCTTCCCTATTGATATGCAACTGAGAGAAATATTCACTTCTAGAGCACATGCAATTACAATATCTACTGTTGGTTAAGAGTGTTGAGAACAAAAGAGCTGAAGTAACAGTGAAACTTAAAATGTAGGGATGCTCAAAATTTTGCAAGTAGTTTTTTGTTTTTTTTTTTGGTGGAAGGCTTTGTCACTTCTGTGCAGCTAAATGATTTCTCCTGCAGAGTCTGCAGGTTATCTTCAATAGTTAAAGATGGATTTTTGAACTGCAGGAGGCAGGGAAATGCATGTCTTGCTGAAACTTCAAGCAAATTCTCAGAGTTAACTGGGTAACTAAAAGAGTTCATGTGCAAGTACAAACACACTACAGGAAAAACATATTTCTAAGTGTGGTAGGGGAAAGAGGGGGAGACTAAGCATTTTCTTCATTATCATGCTTTAAGCAGCTCTTTTCTTTGAAAAGACTGCTGCTAGCTCATATGATGGCTTGAGTTTTCATGATGAGAAGTGGCCAAGATTTTCAGGAGGAGATGATATGTTTTATTGGCTAGAGTTCACCTTCTTCCACCTTTATCAGACAAGCTTCTGGGAACACAGTCTGAAGTACATGCCATGGTCTGGGAACACAGTTTGAAGTAATACAACAAGGGTAACAAAAATAGTATTGCTTCCTGCCAAACACTACCTTGCATTTATCTTTAGGTTGTTGTGGATACAAATAATGTTTTTACTATGAAAATAATATCAAAGGTGGGGATTTTTTTCAGTTTTGGAACTTCTCACAGGTCTAATTTATTGCCCTGGACACATTTAACTCTTTGAACCATTATTATGCTTACTACTCTGTAAACCTTGATTCCCTAAGCTCAATTCTTCTGGAAATTGTAAAGGGACTTATGTATTAAAATATATGAAACATTCAAACTTCCATTAAGTTCCTTTTGTTCCTAAGTTTTACATTCAATATGTAGAACCAGAGTAATCTGTGGTTCTTTCATTCTGTGGATATTTGAAAACTTTTCTCCAGCCCTATTGGTCTTTGAGAGGGTTTCAAATTATCTCATAACTTTGCCACCTTAAAACACCATGGTATTTTAATCATGAAATGCAAACAAAATAACAGCAACAACAAAAACCTAAAAAACCGTCCCCTGGAAATGCTGCAGTAATTTTGTGATGCAATTAATGTATAATTAATTGGTAATGTAAGCATTAATCTTAGCCTGTCATCTTATGATATGCTTTTCAAAATGGATCACAAGATGAAAGGAAAACAAATGATGACCTTTCAACATGACTTAACTTGTATACATAATATTTCTTCTCCTCCAGCTAATTTCTCTCCTTCAGGGAGAAGGTGAGGGCAATTATTTGAAATGCTGAAAAAGTGGGAAAAATCTTCAGGATGTGTTGGAAGTGGAGAGAAACTGAAATTAAAAAATTAAATAACCAACCCCCCAACCTCCAAGAAAGCAAACATCTATGTGGTTAACAACATATCTATATTATTCCATCTTATGGATTTAATTAAATTTTGTGCTTTGGGTTTAGATACTAAAAAGAAAATATTAAATTTCAACAACAAAACCTTAGACCAAACAACTCCTGTAAGAGTTTTTGCACCAAAGGGGAAAAAAAAATCTCTTTTAAAATTCTTAAACATTAGACTTTTTCACCATATTAAATTTGGTTCTTCATCCCTGTCTCATCTCAATGTAAGCTTTTTTCTACTCTTCTCTTCCATCAAGAGAAAAAAGTCTTATTTCAGAGGCTAGTCCTTAGCACTTTGTACACTCAATTTTCTAAATCACACTGTCTCTATCACCTTTCTGTCTAGTTCAAGTTCCTTCCTAAGTTAACTTTTGCCTATCCAATGGATTTTATTGATAACCATAAGCAGTCTACGCCAAGCCTCTCTTTTAATCTTCCATCTTGCAGATTCATAATCAGGTTATTTTTAGTTGATTCAAATTAAAATGATGGTATGTATCAAGGCTGTTCTAAAAAAATGAAAACAAGATTTAAACTAAGAAAAGGATTGGGAAACTTCTCATATGAATTCACCTTTTTCATCTTTAAAAATTGTCAAATTTTGTAGTTTTTCATGCAAAATGAATAGGGCACTAACCCCAAAATCAAAAAGTAGCATACTAGGGCTTTCAGAATCCCAGTGGTGAAGGGGTTGAAGCTTTAAAAAAATGTCCAATATTTAAAATATTGAGATAAACTAAAAGAGTTTGCACTATTATAAACATGGTGTATACCATCTTTTCAGTAAAATTTTGCTGTCGGGTATAATGCTTAATGCATTAATGCCAATTATTTAGTTTCTTTAAAAAGAGTAAAAAAGCTAGTACCATTCTCTTGGGCAAGACATTATTCAGGATAATGAAAATTTGTTAGTTGACATGTTTATGGTATGCTGAAAGCACAATAGAAAATATAAAAAAAAACCCACTTCAACTTCTACATGATAAATTTGTTCACTCTTGATAAAATAGTGTGTTTATTTTTAACTCTCCAGGAAGTGTTATCTCCAAGCTAATGATCAAGTCGTAACTTTCCACTTTGATGTCTTAATCAAAGTTCCTTTTTCTTTTAAGGAATTAAAATGTTACAAGTTACTTCTTGGGATTCAAAGGGTGGCTAAACTCCTTAAAACAAGGTGGTGAGACAAAATTCTTGGGGAAACCCCTAATGCACACCTGCGTAATATGACCAAAAGCCAAGGAAATTTATGACTAGGTTCCTTTCTCATGTCCATCTCCCACTGAAAAATGGAAAGGGTATAACATCAGTTTCCTATAAATATTTCCGAAAAAGAGGCTAATGTAACAGGCAGAGTTTTCAGCAATATATGCACCATCTTTTTGCTGTTTCTTTCACCCAATACTGTCTCTCCCAGGCCAAGATATTTTTTTTCATTAGCTATCCTTTCCAGAAGCTAATAGCAATAAAAATATCTTGTGTCAGAAGCCAAGAAACTGCTTGGCATATATAACAATATTTTTTTTATATACAGGCCACAACCATATCCTAATTATTTGGTGTTTTTCTAATTTGATTAAAGGACTTTAACATGCAAGTTTTTTGCAAGATTGAAGCTGAAGATTATTGACATGAGCAGACCAGTGCCATTGGGGTGATGAACTACATAGGTATTTGAAAAGAGAGGCCACTTTAAAGAATATAATGTATCATGGTTTATTAAAATTCAAATCAATATTGTTAAAAAAAGCCAACTTTTTTTACTCTCAGCCTAATTCTTTTTCCTTTTGCTTTTAGATATTTTTGTCTTTATTTTCATCCTCCTTTTAATGAAGATCCTTGCTGTACATCTACATCTTTGCCTCCTCACACTGCTTTTATTCTCTCTTTCCTTTTAGCACCATTTTGCTTGTTCTCTCTTTACACTTCTACTTAGTAAAGGACGCTGACTGTAAACTTTTCCTGCAAGTCACTACTACCTTTCAGCAGATGGCACTGTTATTTAGTCTAACTAGCAGGGCAAGATAATTAACTTAAACCCCTTTCTTAAAGAATAAAATAAAGACACCTTTTTGACTGCATTTCCACCTTACAAACAAAAACAGTGGCAAAATTACTGATAAAATGCTGCAACATTATTTTAACCATGCAGAAATACGTTGCTAGATGCCAGACCTCTTTTAAAGGGGCTCTGGAGCCATTTAGAAAACCTGCTTCTCTCAGCAAACAAGTTTTGGGGGGGGGGTTTATAGCATGCACATAACCTCATTGCCCTCCAGGCCTGCTGTGGTTGGTATGGTTACCTTTGTGTGTGTGAGAGGCAGTGCTCCAGGCAGAAGTGCAGCTGCCCTGCCTGTGTGTGGTACCCACTTGCCTGGCACCCAGCCCGCCAGGCTCTGCACTGCAGGTTCCCACAGGTGTCTGGGGAGCCTGGTGGAGAACAAGCAAGTGCTCTGCCAGTGCTGTCAGGAAAACATGCAACTTCTGTCAGCTCCAATTACAAGGAGAAGATGAATCACATCTCTTAGCTCTGTCCCTGGTGGCACTCTGGCTGCTGGAAGGCAGCTGTAAGCAGGAGTTTCTCCAGTCTGCTGCCAGCCCCACTGTTTTTCCAGCAGCTCCATTTTGAGGTTCCCTGAGGTGGAAAACCATATTCTATTAGTTTGCTCCAACTGATCCATGAACTTCTGCTTGCAGTGTGCTCCCATGATGTTTGTCTTACAGTTAGCACTGGTTCTTTTACCTTTAATACATCCTGTGGCCTTCCAGGTTCAGCTGCCTTTTGTGTTCTTGCCAGAGCAGACTCAGAATGGTAGAGTTGCAACTATTACACCCTGTTGTGCTTCCACCATTTGGGAAAGAGCAGGAAAGGGGACTGGGGTGGGAAAAAAGTGATGTGAACAGTGTACTCCTTGTGATCAGCAATATTGAACTGAAGGGGCCCACCTCGAGTATAGGCACGTAAATAAGAGACAGCCTGCAGGACATGGTCAGGGGCGAAGCTCTCACAACTTTTCTGGGTGCTTCTCTGAAACACCTGAACAACAGGATGCACTGGAGGTCTGTGTGAAGTTGCAGGACTGCTGCCTCACTCAGATGATATGGGCAGGGTGGTACAGCTCACACAGCTGCAGCGCTGTGATGGGCACATAGAGGCTCTGGGAAGTGTGGCTGGGAAGGTAGGGAGAGTGAGCTGCCTTTTATGGGAACTACAGGAATGCACAAAGATCTGCCTAGACATGGACAATGAGCCAGCCATGAACTGGGCCAAGGGAAGGTTGAGAAATATTGGTGAATTTCTGGTGGGTGTCTGCTACACACCACCTGATCTGGATGTAATAGAAGATGAAGTCTTCTTCTGGCAAGTGGGAGCACCCTTATTTTTGCCAGATCTGGTCCTCATGTGTAACCTAAACCACCCTAATATCTGCTGGAGGGAAAACACAGGTTTGGTTTCAGTAGTGACAACAAATTCCTAACACAGATGATCAAGGAGTCAACAAGGACAGGGCACTCTGACAGGTCAGATTGATCCAAGAACTGATCAGGGATGCAAGGGTCTGCAGCAGCCTTGACTGCAGGGAACATGAGATGAAGTTCAGGATACTCAGATTAGAAAACAAGACTAAAAGCCCAATCACATCCCTGGTCTTCATAAAAGCAGAGGTTAGCACTTTCAGGGGCCTACTTTAAAAAAATCTGATGTAATACAATCCAGGAAAAAAACAAAACAAAAGCAGAATCCAGGAAGGCTGGTTGACTTTCAAGTGTCTCAGGAGGCTTTCATGGATGAACCAGGATCTCCTGACTAGGCTCAAATGTTAAAAGGAAATAGATAAAAGATAGAGGCAGCATTGGAAAACCCAGAAAGAACATAGAGATACTGTCCAAGTATGTGGGGATAGTACTATGAAAGCCAAAATCCACTTGAGTTTACATCTGACAAGGGATTTAAAGAGAGACTTCTGTAGGCCCAGTGCCAGCAAAATTAAAAGCCTTTTCTCTCTTTTCCCTTCACTCTCACTTACCTCAACTCTCCTAAACATTATTGTTGCTCTCAGCAGCAGGTTCTTCTTCTAATTTACTTTACTCCAGCCACTACCATGCAAGATGCACAGTTCCTTAAATACCATGTCTTTGCCTGTTTGCCATCTGAGTAGTATTTTTTCTGTGCTTCTCATTCCTTTCATGGTCCTGTCTTTTTTCCTTGACTATCAAACCGCTTTCTAGATGAAGTGATAGTCCACCACATCTCAGACAAATACATAATTAAGGCAAATTAAGTTGCCAGGTTTTGTACAGTATTTGTCAATGATTCATAAGCTGAGAATAGAGGTACAGAAGCAAAGCCTTTTAGATGCTGTACTTTTATTTCTGAAAGACTTCCTGCTGCTCTTCCCATGCCCTCCATTGCTCTTACACAGCTTCCTTCTGTGTTTCATGCTTCCTGGTGCATGTCCATGTCCCATCCTGTCAGACTATTTCCATTGTCCATTTGCTATTCACTGAACAGTAACCAAAGTCTTTCATCCTTCAATCATGATTCTGTAAGTTTCCCTGAAAGCCTTTTAAATGTCTTTACATTTTTGTCTGTCTGCTAATAATTAGAAAATCTTATGAATTCTTTTAACTTCAGATGTGACTTTTGTACTCATGCATTCATCTTAGCTATGATTCTGCAAATCTTTTTTACAGTAACTAGCTCATCAAAGGTTCCTTTCGTCCAGACTTAATCCTTACTCCAAATGTTGTGTTGCAATTGCTTTCCAGTCTTGCTAAAAGGGAAAAAGTTAATGTTGGAAAGCTTCCAAGTGCATCAAAGTGAGGAAAGGGTGCGAAACAGTAATGAATCTGTGAGAAGATGGTGTGGCTGTGTGATTGCTATGGAAAACTATTTAGATTTTAATAAACATACAAATATTAGGAGAGAAAAAAACCATTTCAATTCTGCTAGTATTTTTATTTAAACATATTTTTCCTGGAAACGTGGTAATATGAAAACCATGTTTTCACAAGACTGTCATTTAATGCCATTAACAAATAAGAGTATCACTGCAGATGAAGTTGTTTTTCAAATCACATCATTGCATGCTTATTAGAATAATTTTATGGCATATAAACATCATTTACATATGAATTGTGGTAGTATCTTATTATCTTTCTTGCTGAAATAACTCTTCTCACAAGAATTTTAGGTTTCTGGATTAAAAGGAACAAAAATATTTTGGACACTGAGAGATGAATGAATTTACTACAAATTTTATATAATCTAACTTGATGGTTGCAAAAAGCCCTTTATCTGTTGGACTACAGATGAACAGAAACTGCCCTCTTATTGGGCCAACCAGGTAGTGAACCCAGAAAATGTGAATGGAAAATGTGACTATTGTTTTATGAAGAAGCCAGAATATAACACAACAACAACCTCATTTTTTATTAACTATTATTGTCCTTTTTTGGCATGAAATGTTTAAGATTTTAAAATATTTAATATTTCAAAAATTAACTTCAAAAATAATGTGATGAAATCTGATCTGTGTTCCTTGTTTAAATAGATCATCGAGAATTGAATAAGGATGAGAGTTCTTAAGCTTTTGAACAAGCAAATTAATTAATACTCTATGAATTTGCCTTTCTTACATTGCCTTATTTTTTCAGTAAAACTACTGTCTTACAGCCAAAATATTTGCCATCAGAAAACAAAACAGATTTTAGCATAAAACCTCTAAAACTCAATAGTTTTGAAACATTTTGCTGTAAATCTCAAAAGGACACATTCAAAATATTTTGTCTGCTCCTTTGGAAAAATGATTGTTATCCCTCCTGTTTCCCTTCCATCACCCAAAGCTGACATAAATTGCTTTATTACAGGTAAGAATGTCAATGTTTAGCATTCTTTGATTCAGAAACATCTCAGCATCCTCCTCTGGCTCAGATCAGAATAAAACCTGCTCCAAGAGGAAGTGTCATATGCAAAGGAAGACTTTATTTATGTACTAAAAAAGCACAAAATGTAAGAGAAACAGATGCACTTTTCTAGTATTTGGAAGCAAACTGATTTATGAGATATAAAACTATTTAAACTACTTAAGTACCTCATGAGCATTGATATATCAGTAATATTAAACGTGTCCACCATAGATTTTATTTGATTTAATTCTGTAATATGGTTGGAGCTCCCATTTTCATCCATGTTCTTATCCTTTGATTTAGTCTTACCATTGATGAGAAGAAAAAATGCTCCCTACCTTAGTGGAAGAGCAATATTTATTAGAAACAACATTCTTTAAAATTTTGGAAGTCTTCTGAAATATCTGAGCATTTTTTTAGTATCCTGAAAATTCTTCTGTATATTTCTTCCTTATGCCTTTTCTTTGCAATAATATTGCTGAAACATTTTTGCAGTTTTTCAGACAAGATGTTATTTTAAGAATTTTTGTTCATTTTAAACAACAATTTTTAAAAAGACCAATTTTGTAATTTTGTGTTTTTACATAATCAGGGGGAATTATTGTTGTTACTCAGGGGAAATTATTGTTGGTATCCATCCTTGACTGGTATTGCTTTGCAAGGAACTGAAACTTTAAATTAGTTTTTGATTGTTTTGGGGTTTTTTTTAATATTACAGATTATTTTCTTTAACCACTTTCTTATAATTTTTGATGGAGCAAAATATCCTCACCTACTGTAGAACATCTGACATGAGATGAATTATAAATAATGGCAAACTACCTACCTTAGCAAGCTGTGCCTCTTGTGCTTTTGAAAGTAGGACTCTTCACACATCTAGAATAAATGCTTTGTCATTTTTTTTCCCTTATCTAGGAGGAAAATATGGTTTGAGGGCAGGAGTCTAGGTTAAATAAGACTGAATTTTACATAAGTCGAGGAAAAAAGTATGTATTTGAAAATCCACAAAATTTGTTTTTCCTTATCAGAATGTATTTACCTGTTAGGGTTTCTTTTGAGAAAATATATAGCTAAAGCCCAGGTAAGAGAATACCACATTCCAGAAGCACTGAAGAGTATCAGCACTTTTATTTTAATTCTAAAAACTAATTACAATACGAAAGGTAATTTTTAATTAGATGCAACTCATTTAATGATGATATAAAATTACTTCCCAACTATAATAATGTAGTTAGATAAGGTATATTTTAATTAGTTCAGATATCTTAAATTGGAAGTACGGGAAGGCATCGATTTGGACAAATGCACAGTTAGATGCATTTCAAGTAGGAGGACTGCAATTTATTCACATGACCAAACACAAAGGTAAAAGCCTTTTCAGGACTATTAATAACCAACTGAGGAGCCTGGTTCTAAAAATCCTGAAGGAAGCATATGGTAAGGAATCTATTACAGTAATTATAGTGGCATCAATTAAATCCTTACTCCACTAGAATAATAGTTATACAGAATATTTTGAACCAGAGCAAAGTATGTGCTTATATCTCTATCAACTGTATTTTAAATTGAGCTTTCTCAATGGCAATGTGGTAATTTCTTTTTCAGTTTAACTCTCTGCAAGGAGATTGTTGCAGTTTCAGATCAAGAAGTAAAACGTCAGAGGAGATTTATAGCAGGTTGACCAGACTTCAGTGAGATTTGGAAGATTTTGAAGATTTTACCAGAATTTCATTATTAGATACATATCCAAAGCCAGTAGGATTCTTTGTGATGCTGATGAGTTGCTTCAGTGTGACAGGACTAGAAAGCCTGTACCGTGTTTAACACCATCTGCAGGGAGGAAACACAAGAGCTTTTATGAAGCTGATGCAAAAGTGCTTGGTGACCAAACACAGTCCAGGATTTCACATCTCAGGACAAGCTGATAATAGAAATTCCTGGATAATCTACATCAATAAATTTACCTTATAACTCAAATGGGCAATGAACAGTTTACTGAGATACATTTTCTGTGGTTAAGTCTGGTAGTCAGGCTGGACAGCACACTTTTAATCTGCTCCATCATCTTTCTTGGTAGTGAGGTCAGGCTGACAGACCTGTAATTCCTTGGATTGTCCTTCCAATCCTTCTTGCGACATTGTGGGTGTTACATTTGCTAATTTCCAGTCAGCAGAGACTTCCTCAGTTAACCAGAAGTGCTGGTAAATGAATGATTGAAAGCAGTTTGGCAAGCTCTTTTGCCAGCCCAAAGATTTGTGGGCATCTGTTTGGCACAGCAGGTCACTAACCATTCCTTCTGCATTATTCACTCAGTTCCCCATCACTGACTTCCAGCTCTGAGGGATACTGAGTACAACCGGTTTTGTTACTAAAGGCTGAAGCAAAGAAAGCATAAAGTACTACACGCTTTTCCTTATCCCTGACAGTATCCTCTGCATCCAGCCAAGGTTAAGGATCTCCTTAACCCTCCTTTTGCTGTTAATCTATCTATAAAAAGTGATATCTAGGGGTCAATGATTTTAACATGTCCATGGTTTTTCCTCTTCCCTACATCCCTTTTTTGCAGGGTTTTCCTTATAAAGCATCCTGCTCCCTGAGTGTGGTTTCTGCAGCTGAAGGACAATGCAGGGCTGCTCCCCTCCCTGGAATTCCTAAACCCTCTACCTGCAGCAGCCCCAAGGCCCCTCTTATCAGAGAGAGATGAGGGGACCAGGAGAGGTGGGAGCACACTGGGGCAGTGCTTCACTGCAAGGATGTGCCAGCACGAGGACCAGGGTGTGCCTCAGATCAAACATCATTTCACAGCTTTTCTGTCTGCTTCTTCCCTTTCTTTCTCAAGTTTTTGTTTAAGATTATTTGGTGTGAAGATTAACAACCTTCCCTCATTTGCACATACAAGCTTTCCTAACTGATGGCAGGTAAGGTAGAAAAAGATGAAAAGGGAAACAAGTTGTGCATCCAGCTTAGGTGTGTAACATACCAATGATATTTATAGAGCCTTTATCTGTGGTCTGAGACTGTCATTGCTTCTCCAGCCAGAAGAACTTGGATTATATTACATATCCTCATGAGAGTTTCTCCTAACTTTTCCCCCGATCACTGACAATCATGATCATTATAGCTTATCATTACAGGTTATCACTGTAGCTTACTTTGTACAGCTTTCAGTCACTGTGGGAAAGTGAATATATTCCTTTCTGGGGAAGGGAAGGAACCGTGTGCTATCTCAGAAAGGCTATGGGGCTGAGAACCAATCCAAAGCTCAAAATTTCTTCCCTTCTTCTGTAAGTAACAGTAGTGCAACTAATGTATAGGAGGAAAGAGCAGTCATTCAGCAGCAAAATAGAAAAGACTTCTCTAAAGTAGAGTTTCAGGAAATTCACAACATAATAATTAAGAAATTTGCATCCTCTATCCTTCCAAATAAAAAAATGAAGTTCCACAGAAATTAAGGCAAATGGTAAAAGGCCATTCTTTCTGTTAATGTGTTTTCCTTTGCCATAAAAATGCACAAGAATGTCTCCGGTTGTGTCTCAGTTTAAAGCTGACAATCATTTGTTTCTGAGTGATCATGGGTGTTCACAGGAGATAGGGATTTCTTGCCTCACCCCTGCTGTGGGTGCAGCCCTTTGGCTGCTTGGCATCTGCTGTGAAAGACAGTTCTGCAGTGATTCCCAGCTGACCCAGACTCAGTGTTCCATGGAAATCCAGAGTTCACTGATGCAGAACATGCTAATCACATCCTGTGCAAAGATCAGTAGGGTTGTCCTCACCACTGGAAGCAGATGCAGCCTAAATGACTAAACTGCTGTATTGAGGTGGCAAACAGCACACAAAATCTTCTCTGCCCACTAAAAAGTCAGGGCAGTAAATCTATTCTGAAAACTTGACACTGATTCTTGTCAAAGTTAGTGGGACAAGAATTTTTATTCTCTGTAGTTTTATGTGTATTTTTATGCTGTCTCATGCTCTGTGTCTTTCCAGCCACACCTCCTTGTCCTCCTGCCCACATCAGTCAGGCACAATTACACAAACCTATCTGATAATTCATATCAAAGAGCAAACCTGCACATCATCCTTCACAATTCTCTCTGGCAACAAAGAAATATCAAAATACAACTCTTCACAGTTAATAATTTCTAAAATAAACACTCTTTGTCATTTTACAGGTAAAATATTTAGAACTTTTAAAAAGTAACTTGTCTTTAATCTAGAGACTGCATATTTTTTGAAACATTATACTTTTCCCATTTATAACACACAAATCTGTGTGGGCATATGTGTATGTACACATACAAGAAATACTCTCTTTCCAGAAATGCTCTGGTCTCCAAGTAAGTTTTAACGATACAGCAAAGACATGGGATAAAAGCAGAGATTTTGAGAATTTTGCATCTAAGGATTGACAAATGCAGCATGATGAATAAATTAATTTTATATTATTCCAAAAATCTGGAAATGAATACATTAACAAATTAAACTTCAAGAGAGACATAATTTCCTGTCTGAGTTCGCAGTCAGATTAATGAAAGAATCATGCAAAGAGTGATAGGACTAAACAATTTCAAATTATATCATTTATGTCAGTGGCAGATGCAAAAGTTTGCATCTAGAAGTTTTAATAGCTGTTGTTAGGGGTAAGTACTACAGAAACAAAAAGAGTTCTCACCAAAAGATAAACATATATGTATTTATGGTGACAAAGTATCTAAAGGGGTTTGTTACTTGAATCTGAAAAGGAATTTGAAACTCCCATTAAGAGGGCTGATTTTGTGGTTTGTGGGTTGTTTTTTTCTGGTTTTAATTTATTTTTAGGGGAAAGAGAAAGGACTGGACTCTCATTTGTCATTGCAGAACCTCTCTCTTTAGCCTTAAAAGTTGCAATCTTGCTTTCAAAGACCTCAAAATTCTCTTGCAGTTAGAATCTTTCCAATTCTGTAACTTTCCTGCCCTTCTCCTTCCATTATTTTCTATAACATCAAACACTAGCTACTTATTTTTACATAAGTGTCTTACAGTCTGTCTTTCCTTTGGTTATATCTCTATATATCTACCTTATTACAAACTGATAAACTCACAAGACTTACTGTGATTTGAACATAATGTTCTTAGATATTTTTTCTTATTTTTTGACTTTCCTTGTCTTTACTCTTTTCTAGTGACAATTTTTTTCCCTTCAAAATCCATGTAGTTATTCCATTCTTCTTTTACAAATCCACAAGACTCCATCAATAATTTACTCTTTCCTAAAAAGCTTAGTCTTTCTGTTCTTCATAAACATGGGATTACAACCTGATCTGTTTAATGCAAACACTGCCCATGGCAGAGGGGTTGGAACTAATGATCTTTAAGGTCTCTTCTAACCCTATCCTTTTTATGATTCTATGACTTTTAGTAAAATTATATTGGGTTTTTGTTCCTTACCCATGCTATTGTCAGCTACAATCTGCGCTCTGCTGTATTGTATCTGACAGACATATCTTCCTCATCTACATTTTCTCATTCAATGTCTGTTTCTCATTCCTTCCTTCAGGTGGATTAAGGTATTATCTCTGGATTGGGAGAATTCACATTGTGAGACTTTTCCCATTTCAATCTACATGACTGGCTTTCCTATTAAATCAAGGGGAAATTTCTTCTGATTCCACAAAAAACCCCACTGAGCACTTTTCTTTTTTTTTTCAGTTAAGAACAGAATTTCCAAAGGACTGTAAGCAGAATTCATGTTTATGTTTCTCAAACTTGTTTTTCTATCAGGGTATTTATTATAAGAAATCCATAAACGTCAGTTATACATAACGTACATGACATTTTTATCATTTTTTCCTCAGTTGAAAAAATAAAACCTAGTTTAAACAGGGAACTGGTTCAATTGTTTGTGCTTAGGTAAGGCACCGCTTGTGCAAAAGGTTCTCTCAGGTGCTTTCTTAGCAGTCAGAAGTTATTTCATGATCATTTTTGGTTTATAAAAGAAGGGCTTAAAGTTCTTTCAGGAAGACCAAACTCAGAAGGTATCTGTTGTCATCCAGAGCCACCTCTGCTCTGGCCTGAACATCCAAAAATTACCGATGAAACTCAGACCTGAAGCTATTCTTTAGTCCAAACCAATTAATTGGTTGTTAAACCAATTCAACAAAGAGGGACACTACAACTAGAAAATGATTAACTGTTTATTCTACTTTCCATGCTAGTTAGTTTCAATACAGTCAATCCTCATGAAGAAGTGCTTTGTTCATGAGAAAAGAAGTAGCTGCTCTACCTTTCTACTCTCAACTTAGTTCCTTTAAAAACTGTACTTTACTGCTAAGACTCCACACATCATTATTCATTTGCCCAAGAGACAAAGATTTTTTTTGTGTTACAACTCCAATAAAAAGAACTAGGGGGTAAACAACAGGTCTTACTGCTTACCAAACACCCAATTATGCCTTTCTGAATGTCCAGCTTTGCAAAGTCACTCAGACAATTCAGACTGACTGGAAAGTTCAACTCAAAGTCCAAAATACCTGGTTGAAGAGGTAAATTGTCACTTGGCTTAGAATAAGTGCTGTCTGTCAATCTGCGAGAATGCGAACTTGCTTTCTTTTTTTATTTTCTCCTTCTCTTCTTAATCTCTGACAGGGTAAGAGGAAAAATATGCTGATTGTGAGGAACTAAAGTAATTTTTTAGAATTATTCAGTTTACAGAAGACCAGTTCTGCTGACTTTAGGTGACTCTCTAGGTCTGTTTCTTCCCATAGGCTTTTCCTGAGGGAAAACACAAACTCTTAAAAGAAGTTTGGTACAGTTGGTTGCTATGTCAAGAAAAGTTCAGATTTCAGAAAAAGCCAGCTTGTTGGCTGCCAAGTCTGATTATTATTGCTTTATTGGATGTGCATATGTCTGGAACAAGGAATACACACATTTTTATTAATATGTTTAAAAAATTGAACTGACAGCTAAATCATTAAGTTGTGTATTTCAACTTCAATTTTTTGTTTGACAAGTACTCCTTTATTTTAATGGCTATTATTCATTATACTTTGAAAAAATTATAAATAGTCACTGTTGCTTGTTTTATAACACTAATCGAAAATGCTTAACACAGACACATAAACAATCTGGTGTATGTTTAAGCACTTGCACCAAACCTGCTGGTTCTGCTGAGCCTTACTTTGCAATAAAGTAGCAGAGGGGCTTTTTCAAAAAACAAAACAAAACCTCAAAAAGCCAACCAAAGTTTTTTAAAAACTTTTGAGTGTTTTGTTATAGTTTTAGAGTATATCTTTTTTTTTTCTGAATCACTGAAAATTTCTAAGTTTCTAAAAACTGTATTCTTAATATACACATGATTATAATATACTTCTTAGCTTTTTCAACTTAAAAATAACATTATTACATTTTCAATTGACTACTCTAGTCTTTGTCATTAGAATTCTAGCATTAACTTTTGTATCAATTTCTGAGATCACAACGAATGCTAAGGTTCATTTTCGGCTTTGATTTTTTTATTTTGTTGGAGTTTGTTGTTGTTGTGGGTTGGACTTTATGTGTTGACCATCCACATGAACTTAAACCCAGAAGTAAGCACTGTTTTAAGAGTATCTTTAATTTTTTTTATTAGCAATAATCTCACTGAAAGAGTGAAATCCCAAACAGAATATATATATCTATATATATCTCTGTGTGTGTATATATATATATATATATATCTATATCTATATATCTGTGTGTGTGTATATATATATAGATAGACATATAGATATAGATATATATATACATATAAAAAAATATATATGCGAATTGTTCACAAAAACTGGATTAAAAGTAGATTGAAAGCTATGTAAACCTAGTATATTCTATGCTGCTGGATCAGCATATCTGACTGCCACAAATTCCACCTGAAGTTACTCTCCATCAGGAATGTTGCAGATTTGTGCTCTGAGGCTGTGGAAATCACTTGTTTGGATGAGGTGGTGGCCCCAGAGAGCACAGGGCATGTTCTCTGTAGGACTGTATTTATACTGAGGTAGAAAAGAGCTCACAAGGTTTTCCATTTGACTTTTTATTTTGAATACATATAACTGTGCTGGATTTAGAGCAGCAAGAAACTCCTGGGTTTGGTAATGAAAATAAAAGTATGGATTTAATCTCACAACAGGTCAAAGCTTTGAGCCCACACAAATTAATTATATTTTGGCCATAATCAGTGTCCCTTTCCAGCAAGTGTGTAATATTCTCTGTCTAGAATGGAAACCCTAAGAAATGTCATTTTACTCCAGTGCTTGTACCCATCTAATAATGGTTCAGGAACAGGCTTAAATTCTTGGGTTATACTGCATGAGGTTTTCTAATTATCATTATCCATAGCTTTTTTTAGCCATAGAAAGGATGTTTTCCACTTTATAAAAATGTACTTTCTGGTTTGTTTCTGTGGTACTGCAAGACCATAGAGTGGTAAGCCATGACTGAACTATTTTGTTGGATCTTGGAAAACCAGGAATTAAAAATTTTTAGAAGTCTAAACAGACATCTCTGTTGCACAACAACAAAACAATTAGATGAGGTGGAATTAAAGTAATTTTTATATTACAAAGCTCTTAATTTGCAGAAATCAAATGAAAATAAAGATCACAACGAATTTTTATACTATGGAATGTGAGCTACCTCTTTTTTTAAAAATGATAATAATTTTCTTATATGAAAAATCTAGATTGCTTTGTATTATAGCTATGACAAAAGTTCATTTAAAAACATATCAGACTAAGACATTTATGGAAGAAAAACATTCACTTGAAGCTCAACTCAGGAAACTTACTAGCTGTGGGATAAATAGAAACACACCTTTCTCAAATATTTTGGTATCTTATTATTTCTGAATGTGGAGGGCCTCCATTGTTTTGGGGAAAATGCAGAAATTTTGTCAAGTCAATTTTGACTAAAATTTTAAAATTTTTTTCCAAATCTCCTTACACAGCTCTTAAGTTCTTGGTAATCAGGAAATTAGGAGCCGAGTACTGCCTTGAAAATACTGAAAAGCTGTGATTCTTCATCTCTATGCATGCACCTTATCAGGCTTCCCAAATTTAAAATTACACTGAATTACTATCATGGAAGACCCCAGGAAACACATGGAGAACAAGAAGCAGCACGTCTTGCAAAAGAGATAAATTATACCATAAAATGTATTTGGCTTTCATAACATACACTTACATTCATGCCTAGGGGAGGAGGGGCCATGGGGGGGAAGGCTTAGATCCACTTTCTAGGAGCAGGAATACCAAACACAATCATTATATTCACCCTACACCAGTACCTGTTTCCTGGCCCACGGGCTGTTTCCAGGCAACTCACGCATGCTTACCTCCTTCCCATTATTCATACACTGCAAACTTTCCAGTGCATTAATCTGCAATCTTTCATCTCTCTGTAAAACCTGCCTCACAGTCCTTGCATGCTTGCCACAATCTTGAGTGCTTTCCCCAGCACACATGTGTCAAGAAACCATCCTTTTAGGACTTTAGTTATATTGTCTAGCTCATGCTTCTTTTAATTAATTTATCACTTGCAATATTCAAGCACACTTTCTTGCCATATAGCTACTAGTCAAAAGGTTGTCTTAATTATGTTAATCAGACTTTCCCAGCTAATACAATTAACTATAATTAGCTGATCCCTTTTCTCCTACACTTTGTTCCCCCAGGGGGATTAGAAGTTATTAGACTAGATGAATACCCAATCCCTCTTGCATGACTATCCCCCAGAAGAGCCCCAGGGCCAAAAGGCAGGAGCTGCACTGCCCATGCTCTTGCCTGACCCAGCCTGAATGAGCAGTAGAAGACTCTTGAAGAGGCATTGACTAAAAATGTGCCTTCCATTATAATCACTTTACATGGAGCATGGAGATCATGGCAAACCATTCTGCTTAATCATTAAAATGTATTTTAAATCTGAGCTGTGGACTTCCCTGCAGTACTAAGCTAGTGATTGTCATCAGCTCTGCTGCAGAGGCACATGCTGCAGATGCACGTGCTGCAGTTACTGCTGCACAGCTCTTGCTTTTCTCATACTGCAGACAAAGCTCCCCTTACAGGTATAGAGCTGATTGTCTACTGCCTGGCCTGCAGAGTGGTTCTGTTCAGTTAGATGAGTCACAAAGCTGCATTTACAGTGAACGAGTTGCAAAGGAATCACGTCCCATCTGGCATTGTTGTTCTGTCACTGTTTTGCCACGAGTGACCGCCACACTACTAAAGAAATCTTCAGAGATCTCACATGATATTTCTCTATAAGTACTGTCACCACCTGTTGTAGCCAGGATATTTTCTGAAAAATCCTTTCTTTAGGATTTTTTCTCCTGAGAAGCTGAGAAGCCCCAGGAACAAAATACAAACAATGGTTATTTGCTGCTGTGGAATGCAACAGGTGGATCTGTGATTGGTCTCATGTGGTTGTTTCTAATTAATGGCCAATCACAGTC
>JAWWEY010000001.1:103294509-103357216 GCA_035582745.1 Loriotus luctuosus
TCAAAGAGAGAGATAAGGCAAACTGCCCACTTGACAAAGGTAATCTCCCATACAGATGGTAATGGAAAACATCTTGCCTGCAATCTTCAACAATCATTAAAGCCGAGAGGAAAACCACAACCATGGGAAGGATTGCACATGTGCCAGGCCTTTTTGATGTGTGAGGCTGGCAGAGGCCTGGGCACTTTTTGGAATAAGCTTGGCAGTGTGTGTGTCTGCTTTACCCAGAGTGGTGATGGAATAAATCTACTCTCTGCACTTCAGCTGTGGGTTTTGGCCATCTTCATTAACTGCTGATATTCAGTTCGCACCATGTACCAGCAATTCTGCTCTGTACAGAAATCAGACCACCAGCAGGAGGTTTGGAAAATCCTGCTCTGTGCATTAGGCATGTACATGACTTTACTAGTGGAAATGGAATATTTTATTAACAATGAAATAGGCATAGCTGTAATGGATAATGTGGATTTCCTGTCCTAGAGAAAACTTTAAGTGTAGGCTGCAGCTTTTCCACCATACAGGTGTTTGTATGACTCCACCTCTTTTTTCAATTTTATTTGAAATTAGAGAGCAAAAGGAAAAATTCAGTAAAGAACATGCTGTAATCCTCTGAAAAGGGTTGCATTCACTGAAAAAATTAGACTATGATAGAAGTATGAATGCTTATGGCTATTGAGCTGAGCATTGAGCTGTTTATAGTTAAAAGTATAGATATATGTATATGTATGTATATGAATATCCAAAAATAAGAATATATAAATGAATTTTTATTAATAATTAATTTTTGCCTCTTTTTTGGGATTCTAGAGACATATCTTTCTATTTAAGTTGCTTTCTGCTATGTAATTTGTAAATAAAATTTGTAAGAATCTATGACTTGTAGCATTTTTTAAGGCAGACGTATTAGTTGAATCTAATACTAGAGTATTACAACTAATATGGATATTTTATTTTTCTGTATTTTGTTTTTTAATGAATGAGTTATTGTCATTTTAATTCAGTGTATTAGACCAGTTTTGTATTTCCTTTCAGCTTAAAAAAAAAAAATCAGTGTGACAATCTCAACACATATAAGCAGATATTTTTTGGCCTTCTGTTAATCTAAGAAATTCTCTTCTCCTACACATTATTAGGACAGAGGACAAGATTGTGTATTTTGAAATATCTTCCAGGTGGAAAAACTTGCAGCTGGAGATGAAATAGGGACTGTGGGACTATTTACCCCTTAAAATTACCTCTTCATTTGCAGGAGATAGTGACAGTGTCTCTCCTTCAACAGGACTCAGTTCAAGTTTTTTTGTGTCTCCAGTTTTGGTTTGAGCAGGTAATAATTTTAACTGGTCTCATTTTTATTTGTATTTTTATTTGTGTTACCTAGCTACATTCTGCTTTATCCTACCCACTGATAATTTTATCCCTTCTATTTTATTGTGGCAGCTGACTCCAGGCAAACAAATTAATGTCAAATTGAGCATGAATCTAATACATATAGTCATTACTTTGGTACATACTTCCATAATTAATAATGATAATTGCAAACAGTAATTTAAAATCCCAAATAATATATGGCAAATTCTTTACATTTCAACTCCTATGGTAAACTTTCTTCATCATTTCTGTTTGTAAATTCATCATCAAGATGAAACTTTAGCACTCTGTTTCCTAAATAACAGCTTTTGAACGTGCTCAGCTCTCTCTTTTCTCTTTCCTCTTTTGCATCCATAGACGTGGAATAGAATCTCATCAAAGAAATATAAGAAGACCATGTGAAAAAACCTTGCACATAGTTAAATTTACTAGAAGACTCAAAGTAACTTCATGGTGAAATGCAAGCTTTGCTATCAGTTGAAAAAGAAGTGCCTAGGTGCTACCACCTAATAATTCCCTGCCTAATTTGGGCATTTGTCTAATTCAGGGATTTTGGTTTCAAGTGTGAGAAATTTGATATTATTACTAAAATTGATTAAAAAATAAAAATATTGTAATGGTCTTGACAGCAGAGACAGGTAGTATATTCTCCTATTATTTACAGTGGTTTGGAATACTGGTGCAGCATATGTGTTCTGGAAATTAGATATAGAATTGTGTTTAAGGTTAATTGAAGAATCATATACTGTTAATCCTTTCATTACTGTTTTGATGAAGAAACACCAATGCAGGTTGATTTGCACAAGTAAGGTTACTTGCAGATTAGAAGCTGACTGGAGAAGAGTTTATAAGCATCAATATATTTAATTAAATTTCATGTGTAAGTGAACTTCTGTACTCGCATATTTGTAAGTTTAGCTTATTGATCCAGTAAAATATTAGTTGAAAAGCAAAAATGCTCTGGCACTGGCTATCTGAATTATTTTCATACACATTTAGTTGAACAGAATCAAACCCGGTCTCAGAATCTGCATAGAGCTTGTGTCCAAATGATTTGAACCAGGCTCTTTAGCTGTCCTAGAGAGTGGAGGAAGAGCTTTATGCATTAAAACAACTCAAGTAGCTTTGTCCCAGGCAGTGGTTTCAGTAACCAAAACAAATATTTTTCTTGCTGTACTGTTGAAGTTTCAGGTGAGTCAGCAGCCATGCACTAATTAGAATTCACCATCAAGGACTGCAAAGGTCATGGCTGGAGCAGCATCAGTCCTCACTCTATCTCCATTATTGAACTTTCCTATACAGGTAAATGTGCATCTTTGCTTAAAAAAAAAATTGGTTATACACTGCAGAAACTAAAAAAGGATTCAGTGAGCTGTTCTGGGAGAACAGCTGAAGGAGATTGCACCAGAATGACTTCCCAGAAATGTCTGAAATTCACACCTTCAAAATAAATATTTTGAAATACTTCAAATAACTTCAATAACTTCAATATTTTGAAATACTTCAAATAATTGAGAAGTAGCAATACTTAGTCTAAAAATTTATATGAAAGAGTGTTCTGTTTACAGCCCTGTCTTATTTACTAATCAATGTCAGAATCTGTATATGGCAAAATTTTCCTTAATCCTGGGTTTGTAAAAACATGCAAAATAATGAATAACTAACTTGTCTGTATTCTGCTATTTGATTTGCAGATTTGCAATATTAAAACATATTGCATATTAAATCTTATGTTTACTCTTTCTTCAGTTATGGAAAAGATACTGTACAATTAATTTCATGGAATTTCCAAAAATTTAGCCTTATTGAAATCTCTTAGATTCCTCGCACAAGTTTGATCCTAAATGCACCTGGACATTGACAAGGTCTGTAAAAGCCCTGCTGCCCTGGGCAGCTCTGCATGGGGAGGGGACCCAGGAGCAGAGAGTGACAACATCACAGGCACACCAGCAAGGACTGACATCTTGCAGGGCCTGAGAAGGATAAAGTCCAGGGATGGAAACGGGTGCCAGTCAAGAGTTCAGTGATTGACAAGCAAGTCCATACTGAGGGCAAGCCAGAAAGTCACATCAGCAGATCAAGATCCTGATCACCAAGAACAAGCAAAGTTGCAAAATACATCAGACAATGAACAAGGACAACTGGACTGTTAAATCATACAAATACTTATGACTTACTTTGGTTGTACGTTATTAATTCTGGAAAATGCTGAAGCGGAAAATAATAGAATTATTAATATAAAATAATAATTATTATTTGTTTTATTTCTAATATAATAGTAGAAATAAAGTAATTGAGAAATAAGGTTCCCCAAACTGGGAATTCCACATGTTTTTCAAAGTAATTTGCTATATTCAACTTTATTGTTATTTAGGAAAAGTGATATCAAGTTTTGGTTCCAGTATTTTTACTACTGACATGTAGATTTTTCTAGTGATTTTAATTTCTCATACCCATGAACCATCACTTATGCAAACAAGTTTTAAAGCCTGTGGTTCCTTTCAGAACTAATAGATTTCACCAAGAAATTTCTGAGAATTCATAATCCGAACCCTTAAAACTGGCATATTTTTATTTCTGCAGCCATACTCTAGTCTGATGACCTAATTAGATAAATTTGACAAACCAATATGCAAAGCATGCAATTTTTTGTATTTTGATGATGATATTCTTCTTTCCAAGATGATGTAAAAAAATTGTTTTAGACATAGCCATAGAAAGCAAAAGAAATCAAAGATTTTTGAAGAAAACGTGTGCTATATGAGTTGATGTTTTTAGTCCTTTTTCTTGGCCTTCCTTTTCTCCCTCATGTAAAGGCAAAATGGTTTGATTGTGTTATTCATATTAGCACATATTGATGTAATTTTAGTTCTTACTATGCTCTGTGTACCTGATTTCTGTGGCCGAAGGTCTTTGGTAGTGTAGCTGGACTACTTTTGTAGCCTGAAGTGTTGATGTTTCTACTACTAATTGGTTTTCATGTTTATTTCCCCTGAAGTACTTAGGAAAGGATTTGTATCATCCATCTCTAAGTAGAGAGGGAATGTTTCAGCATTAAGTTTTATTACATTTCCAGCTCCTTCCTTAATACTTCCTCCTTACCACCTGCTTGGCTTCATACTGTTTGTTCTCTTTGCCTCTTAATTTAAGCTTGCTAATCATCTGTTAATGCAGTTTGAATGAAACATCCCTTGCATGAAACCTCATCAGCTACCTCATTACCAGATCTTATTGAAGTCTCTCCACCTATTATCACCTGGCCAAACTTCCATTACGTTTTGTCATTGAGAATGTGGGCATGGAGAGATTCAGTTACGTGATCATTAATAGGAAATAAAAAAAGTTAATTTGACTTAACCTTGCTACAATGTTCCACCGCTTGAAAAAATAGAGTCCAGCTTCAATTACACTTCCAGGCATCTGTTTGCTTGCCAATTTAGCCGGGTATGACATTCAGGTGCTATAAATGCATGCAAAAGCCAAATCAAGTACATGTGATGAACTATTCAGAAAGGCTAGCCATTCCAAATAATCTCTGGCATTAGAGGATACAAGGCAAATATGCAATTTAGTAATATTACCACTTATTTGCATTTTAGTTCTTGGGTTAATGGTTATTTCTTCTTATCTTATGTTGAAAAAAGAAATAAACTATATAAAAAGTCTCAGGTTATGATGTCAACATATAAAAGTGTCAGTTTTGCAGAATTCTACAATCTTTGTACAAGGCTGTCTTTTCCTTTAGGTATAGCTAAGTAAAGTTCTTAGAACAGCTGTGAGATTATTTAAAGTAAACTTTGCACTGCAGATGTTAAAAAGTAGTCCAATTAAAGTTTCATAGGCTTTGTAATATTTTAAAGAGATTAATTTTTGCCTTCACAAAGTTATTAATTAGAAGATTTAAGTTACTGTGTCATGGTCACACCGACAAACTCTACAAGAAATGCAATGGAGACACTAAGCAAAAAGCTATGTGAGTACAAGAATTTAGTCTTTACAACTTAACCCACGTATTGCAGGAGAGACTATAGTTCTCATTAGATTTAACCTCCAAAAAACACATTGCTCATGAAGACTGTCAATTGCTTGCCGTGGTGAGTGGACCTATTTGTTTGATCCCTCTGCAGAAGCTGAGTAAATGTTTTGCACTGTGCCTTGCCAGTATATTTTTCACACTCCAGAAATGGGAACAATTCAATTTCCATGGTGGCAGTAGTTTTGGCCCTTTCTTTGAATGATACTGACAAGTGTAAAATCTCTGTGAGGTCATAATATCAGAATTGAAACTCACTGAATTTCTCAAAACGCCAGTAAAAGAAATAAATATTTATTCAGATATCTGATGAGATAAGCAAGTTTTTCTCAGAGAAAGAACAGTGCGGAAAATTTTCACAAGTGCAAAGCAGTGAAATATCTCATATTCCAACCTAAATTTCAAAGTGTTTGCTTATCTTTTGTACCAGAATTGAACTTCAAGTTATTCAAATCTGATATATATAATTCAGACTATAGAATGCCTTTATTATTCCTATATGAAATCCAGCACCCTTTAGGTGCAAAACCTCTAACTTTACATGTTCAGATTTCATATAAAATATTAATTTCTTTGAGTTCTGCATAAGAATGATTTGTAAACTTATTGTCATGAGGTATACATAGTTATTATACCTATCTTTACTCCAATGGGGATCTGCAATATCATCTTCCATCAAGACAAATAGTCTTGACTTGCAAGTCAGAATTTTTCTCTTCTTTCTAGTTAGTTCTGGTGGCTAATCACACTCTCAATAAAAGAAAAATCCCTAATTTGAATATGCCTTTCAGCCAGTAATTTTTTTTATGATTTTCTCTGCTAGATCAACAAATTCTTTGGGAGAAAAAATTCATATGGTGAAGAAGACTTGATCCATTATGCGCAGACCTTCCAGCCAAATTAATAGTCTCTAAAAGCTATCTTAAAATAAGACTTTTTTTACTAGCCCTTCCATTTGTGGTTCTCTTCTTATTATTGTCCATCACTTTTTAAATATGATTCTCACAACTGAATTTCATTCTTTATTTATGTACCATCTTTTTTTGGGTTTGTTTTAAAATTAAAGACATATTTCCCTTCTTTATTATGGTTCTGTTTATACTTCAGAATTCCATATATCCTTGACAGGTCTGTGTTCTTGCTGTGCAATGTCCATTTTGCAGATCTTATGTCTTCCTTTATGAGTTAGATTTGAGGGAATTTTTAAAATTTACTATTTCATCAGTAGTTCAGAATTTAAAATCATACCAAAATTAATGTTAATACTTAAAGAAGCTGTTTAGATAGATCCAGTGTATTGATTCTTACATAAAACTACTTTTGTTGTCTTCCCGTTGGTCAGTTCATAATCCCTTTTTTCAAGGGATTGTGAATCCTATCTGCTAATTATTTATGTCTATACAACTGTAAATCATGCTTTTGTAACAGGTAAGTATATTACATCTGTGTTTGCCTCTGTCAGTCCAACTTGTAATGTCATAAAAAAATTAAATGAGTTTTATTTTATAAGACCTGTCCTCCGTCATGTGTTATTGATTGCATTTATATTCCTCTTAATTTAGTTATGTATTGATTGAATCATGTCAGCTTAAGCTGGGTCAACCTACTGTCTCCATTGGGACATTATTAATCTCTTATCTTGAGAAATTACACTTCTATTCTACTATTGGTGTCATTTTCTATTAATCATTACCCATAAATAATAAATAGAAGGAAGCTGGACAAAACCCCTGATGAATATTTACGACCCTTGGGTTCATTTATGTTATTTGGACCTGCTAATTTAAGAGGTCTTAATGAAGAAAAGACTTAAACACGAAGAGTGACATTCATATGATTGGTTTGTATTTGCTTAAACATCATATTTGGGACTTTGGTCAGGATCCTCTGTCTCAAAGAAAACATTTGATTTATGAACAAATTGTGATCACAAGATCTTTGTTACCTTGAGCACAGCAGACACACAAAAATTATTCAGAGATTGTGGGCATGTTTTTCCAGCTGGTCTCAGATCTCCCTCCTACTTTCCTGTGAGTGACAGGAAATTGCCTCTCTACAGTAAGTGTTTTCTATTTGTGTTGCGTAGAAATGCACTTGAACTCCATAGAGTGTTCTGAGCTCTCTTATTGGCAACATTAATTATTTTCTCTTGATCTTGCTCAGATTGTCCTGTAAGCAGGGCTTTGAATGGGGCTTCCAATGCTCTGGCCAACAGCCTCCATGACACAGAAATCTTCCTCCTTCAGGCTGGTGTGAAAGGTTCACATCCTCCCAGCTGCTGCTGATCTACCATCACTGACACAGAGACAGACAGACAGGGAAATGGAGACAGAGCTGGGTGGGTGTAGCTGATTCAGCCTGGAAGAGTTTAGATCTTTCTTTTTTTACAGACTCTGCTCCCTCTTTGATCCTGCCTACCAGGGCACTTAGTGTTCCTAATTAATTCATTCTATCACTGTAATCAACTCTGCAATAAAATACTTTACTGGTGATAGAAGAACTTTTGTGTCCTGAAGGAAGCTCGGTGTATTTGAGGGAAAAAGGCTCAGATATCAACAGAACAAACACAACTATCTATATGTATCTTACCTGACACTTTAAAAAATGTGTGTTTATGTACAAACCAGTATGCACCTAAGGTTGCAACTATCTAAATTCATCACAAATGCATCTATTAATCACTTATTTTTCTGTTTGTCACTATAAGGAGTGCTACTTCTTTCACAGGAATGACAATATATCACTTTTCCATCTGAAGAGTTTTTTAGCAGACCACCTCTCAGCCAGACTGAGAAAAAAGTATTTAAAGTTACTAGTAAAATTACTCATAGTTTCTATGCAGTGAGCAGGCAAAATGAGTGTCCTAAAACAGGGGTAATGGATGATCAAAAGTTTTGATTGCACAGTGATAGTGATTTCCACTTTTCATAAAAACAAAATCCAGAATTTTCTTCGTGAAATTAATAGAAACAAACAAAAAAATGAAATTTTGGACATGAAATTAATAGCAGAAAGCTAGTTGTTTAAAGATTCACTAGAAATACATACATTAGTATTCTTCTAATTACGTTTTTAAGGAGTTGACACAAGAGTGTGGTGGTTGAGATTTTCAAATCAGTAAGGCTAATTTTGTATTTATTACTTAGTGTTTGTACCCATCAGAGCACAAATTCATAGCACTTATCCATTTAGCCATTTCATTGCTAACACTAAGAGAAAAAGAACCATTGAAACTTGTGGTTCTTCTCAAAACAGATGTATTTTATCCTTTTTATTCACGCTTTTTAAGTCCCATCATTGCATTAATCCTTCATTTCTACAACACATTAAAAAATATTCACTTCATATCTGTTTTTATAACCAGTTGGTGTAAAAGCTAAATTTTAAATACATGCCCCCAAATCATTGAGTACCTCCCAAATCTTGTTATTCTAGAAGGATGTGCATGTATCTTGAGAAAAATACTAAAATGAGAAAAATACTAAAAATGTAAAGTATAACTCCAGTTATGATCCTTAGTTTTCTATATTAAAAGGAAAATGTGAGCCACTAAAATCGATACTTCTGCTGGAATTATTATTTCTTCCACAGCTCTGAATACAAATAGACATGAGATCATTAAGCTTTTACCATTTATGGTCCTTAAAATCTATATCCTAATCTCAGAACCCAGTGTGTAATACCACAGAATAAAACTACTCAATGAGAAACATGCTGAGCTGGGGACAGCCTTCAAAGAGCAGAAAATCAGCCCAAATTTCTGACAATATAAGACTAAGAAAAATAAGAGTTCTCTTGTGAGATTGGAAAAGACTACACTGGGTCACTTGTAGAGGCATTCTCATGAGTAAGGTGACTTTTGTCAGTGATTTACTTGCATTTCTTACATTTACTTGCACAGAGTGGTCCAGATTGGATAGATGTGATCCTGCTCCGCCCTTCCCAGAAGTGACTGCTGCTGGCTCCCAGCTCCCATTTAATGCATAATGCAGAGGAAACCCCTCTTACAGAATTTTGCCGTGGGAGGGACTAAAGACTCCTGTTGCACGGGAACTCTGTGGCAACTCGGAGTTTCCAGACCGTGAAGATGCCCTTGGCCACAGTCCTTGTATTTTGGAATCACAGCTTACAGGTCCCTTGTGAGCAAAGCAAAGTTTTAATTTACACACTGAGTGATAGTAAAGTAAAGCTGACACATCTTAAATTAGAATAATATAAATAATCGTGTCTCCAAAAGTAAACTCATGAGAAGATGATTACCTTCACATCTTGAACACCCAATTGTTTTCTGATTGAAATACATTTTTGTCACATTAACAGTATCTCTTTTAAATTGCCTTTTATTTTCAGAGTATCCCTTTCATTTTAATTGCAGGTTATGTATTGGATTACAGGGGCAATATTTGCCATCCTTATTAATCATTATGCAAATTATTTGTTAGATATTTTGAATAATGTGTATTTCCTCTAAAAGGTGAATAAAAGCTAACTATATTTATTACCTGGTAAGCTGCATTCAATAATGAGGTAGTTCCATCTGCTTCAGGCTTGGGTAGACTTATGATTGTCATCTGTGACAACTCAATTCTGTCGGCTGATTTTTTTATAATTTTGGAGCGACGTAACTTCATCCTTCTATTTCCTTTAAAAAGGTTGATAGAATTTGTAATTACTGACGGTGTCTGCCTTCTTTATAATGCGCTGATCTCATACATAAACTAAAAGTACAGAGAAACATGAAATTATAAACACTATTCTCATATGGACATTAGTATATTTGCTTGATTTAATTTCTTTTAGCTCTTTAAATCTGCAAGGATTCTGCCTCTTCTATGAATTAATGTTTTCAAATGGATGACCTGTGAATATGTGAGGAACAGCCTTTAACCTGACAGGAATAAAGCTGCTGTAATTCGACTAACGAGGGAAAAGAAAGGAAATTTGAATGAAACTCTCTCATTTTCTAATAGACATGGTTCAGGCAGGTTGTATCCTGTGGATTCCCACTGTCTGTGATTTGACAAGCTGTGGCCCTTGTTGGAGAGACCTCTTCAAAGGAAGCAGCAAATTTCTCATCTTCAGGTGCAGAAGCAACATAAAACCAATTCTAGAACAAGAGGAAAAAATGTCAGATACAGAAATGAGGTCACTGAGCTGGTTCCAGCATCTCTTTACATCTCAGCAATGTGGCCACAGAAGATTAAGCACCAAATCATACTGCATAATTCTTTAGCAGTGTCACCTTATCATTCTATTAATTCATAGTATGAGAGATAATTTTAAACGAATTTCTGTTTCAGCTTTTGTGCAAATGCCAAGGAAAAATAAAAGATGACCTTGAAACTCATTGAAAGTCGTGGTTAGGGACTCAGGCCTTTCTCAGTACTTTTTCCCTGAGACCTTCTACACTGGGAATTATAGATTATTTTCTGGAAAAAATAGTTGTCAGAGGTTTATGTTATGTTTAGGTTTGATACACACATATTCACTGTGCGGAATATATTTACTATTCAGTTTCAAAATAACCACAACTTAATTAAGAAGTTCCACAGGAAATTGAAACAAATTATAGATTATTTAGATTATTTTGTATATTCAGCTTCTTTACAGTTTTCCCCCAGAACACCAAGAACTTTTTTTTTGGTGTTTTATTTTTTTTTTTTATTTGAAGACAACCAAAAGGGGAATTTCGTGAATATTTAGAGCTTTTTCTTTAATAAATCAATTTTTTTTTCCTATGAGAATTTTCAGTTAAGTTGTATTCTCTTATTACTTTAAGTGTATGGGCAAAGACACAATGTATCATATAATATTATCCTGGATTAGAAAACAGAAGCTCTCTGAGAGGATTAACTCCTTTATAAAATGCCCATGGTGAAAATTTTTATCAATACACATTTTCAAACTTGATCACTGCATTTATCCCTAACCTCACTTGGATTTCAGGAAAATTTCTTGCCTCAATACAGAATTTTAGCACATGCTCTACCTGTTCTTCATACCTTTAGGCTTCCATTTATTCTAGTAATGTTAACACTCCCCATAATTTCTAATATATTTATTGTGCTACATATCCCCAGTAGTCTGTAGAGCACTTTGACTTAACAGTGATCAGAGCTGATCTGCTGCAGGACCAAAAAAATTTACTTCTGTTCATGATGTCCTTTTCTTAAAAGGCCTATTTGTAACTTTTACTGCAAAAATGATTTTAATTCTTACTCATCACCAGAAAGGCAACATGGGAGCTATATTTAATCTTCAGCACTGACAAATACTTCAAACAGAAATGTTTTACATCAAAGTGTAGAACATATCAGTGTAACATCCTGAACATTCTCAATGAGAAGTCAGCCCAAGTTTAATTAATTAAGCTCTCAATTTATTGTCTTTATCACTTTTTTTTCTAACTCTGTGTATACTCAAGGGCCTTATCTAAAAGAGAATATTGTGTTGTTGCTTTTTTAAATTACGTAAAGATAATACTAATTAAATCTGTCTGAAAAATGGGGTGGATGTTTATTAATGCTGTGTGAGCATGTAATACAGATTTTCAATGAAAAAGAATTTTTGGTTTTCAATGAAAACAAATTTGAATGTTAAATCTAATAACAATAGTAAAGAAGATCACTACTGTTAAAAACAGTCATGGAATTTGGGATTTTCCTTGTGATACAATTTTCAAATGAATATTTAATATTTTTCAATGAATAATCTTTTTAGACAGAGGCTGAACTGACACACGTGACAAGAGAAAAACTGTTTTCTTGTCCATGGCACATGCAGCTATAGAGTTAGTGTAATATTCTCATCCTACCAATAAAATTACTGTCTGTTAATAAGGGAGGATACCTACAGCTGATAGAGTATCTGAGACAGATTAATTTGCTACTTTTTCTTTCTGCTAAGACTAGCAGATAAGGTGACAATTAGTGTCATTTAAGTTTCTCTTTCTGTTGGTACAGATGTTTATAACTGCATTTAAATAGTCACTTACACCCTATTTTGAAGCTTCATTTCCAACTGTATACTTATATTAGGCCAGGTGAATCCACCGAAGGGTGAATAATGATGACAAGAAGAAAATAAAATGTTCATTTACTTCTGTACCTAGACAGGCCTGCAGTTATATGTGTGCATTATAATTTGTAGCTCCTTAGGCATGTCATAACATAACTTTTCACCTATTTTTTGAATACACTTAGAAGATATTATACAAACATATAGTATTTCAATTGAGGGAAGGGCATTAAGTGACAAAAGCAATAACACACAGTTCATGTGATGCAAAATGCACTGCTATGCTATGAGTACTTTGTTGTTACAAGGTTGTGTCAAAAAATATCAGCACAACATAATTTTGTCTTGTATTTGCAGGGTTCCCAGACAAAGGAAGGAATGATGAATCTGACTCCATGTTCTTAGAAGGCTAATTTATTATTTTAAGACACTATATTATATTAAAGAATACTATACTAAACTCTACTAAAGAATACAGAAAGGATACTTACAGAAGGTTAGAAAGATAATGAAAACTCGTGACTCCTTCCAGGGTCTTGACACAGCTTGGCCCTGATTGGCCAATAAGTCAAAACAATTCACATGAAACCAATGAAACAATCACCTGTTGGATAAACAATCTCCAAACACATTCCACATGTGAGCACAACACGGTAGAAGAAAATGAGATAAGAATGAGTTTTCCTTTTTTCTCTGAGGCTTCTCAGCTTCCCAGGAGAAAATCCTGGGCCAAGGGATTTTTCAGATAATATGACTTTCACAATCTTGTCCTCTGAGAATCTTGATGGTTTTGGCTGAGCTAATTTTCCTCAGAGTGTCTGGCATGGTGCTATGTTTAGATTGTGTGACCCCAGCAGTGTTGATAAGACAGGGGTCTTTAGCCATGTCTGAGCAGTGCCTAGTCAGTGTCAATAAAGGACTCCTCCTTGTGCTGTACAGCCAGGGAGGATGTTGAGGCATGTGCCATAGGTTAGGAGGGGACATGACCAGGCAGATGACCAGAGCTAACCAAAGAGATATTTCACATAAAGAAAAATGAGGATGTCTGGAGTCATGACATTTCTATTTCAAAGTCCCCATTATGCATGATGGAGCCTGGCTTTCCTGAGGAATGCTCCAAGCAGCTGCATAGCCATGGGAAGCAGTGAACCACCTCTTTTGCTTGCATGTGTAGCTTTGGCTTTACCTACTAAATTGCCTTTATCTCATCCCATGAGTTGTCTTGCTTTACCCTCCTTGCTCTCTCCCCCAGCAGCTGCAGGGAGCAGCGCATCCTGCAGTGATAAGGGCTGTGTGGGGCAGAGATACATTTTGGGGTTAAAACACAGCAGAAGCTAACATCCAGGGTTTTACCAAAGTGCTGATCCTCAGAGGTGGGTGCTCAGCCTGTATTGAGCCTGTTGAAGGGATTTTTTTTCTCTCCATACCTGCAGATGTCTCTGGGGTCAGAAGGATGGAAGGAAGAAACCTCTGTTTACACAAAGGATGTCATTATTGCTGCTGTCCTCAGCGTGCTGTCCGAGTTAGCACTTCAGAAACAGCACCACATTTTTAAAAGTGGTTTGAATCCTGTTAATATGAAACTGATATTGACTAATATTGTCAAAACTGTGCAACTTCTGCACTCTGACACCTTTTACCTGTGTTGGGGCAGAATTAAAGAGTCTCCCCCACCAATTTCCTGTTGTCTCAATAGTATATGATGTTTTAACCTCCACTTCTCTCAATTTTTCTGCCCTTCCCTATCTCAATCACTCTACATAGTGAAAAGTCCATGTATTAAAAAGGCATGTTGAGGCTTTCTAGCCAAGTCTCCACTCAAACTAACCAGACTTTCAATTCCATTATGTACAAAAGAGAATATTGATTTCCCCACTGTCAGTAAGACTTTATTGTATGACACGAGGATGAAACAGATTGTATCATTGAGAACTGCATGTTATAAATGGAATTGCTGTGAATAGTGAGAAAAACTAGAAGAAGAATTGGAAATGTCTTTGCTTTACTTTTGGTTACCTAAACTGTGTCAATTCATTATATTTAGTAGTCAGAGAGCTTGTTAAAAACCATCAATTAATATTCACAAGAATTTCAATTATACTTAGTTTAAAGAAAGAAATCTAAGTATCTTGCAGGGATTGCTTTGGACACTGTGGCATATGCTGCTATGATTTTGTTTTTCAAATACCTTATTTACCTGCACATGTCCTGCACATGCCCTAAAAGTGAATTTCCATGAGTATTTCTCAACCAACAAGTAGATTATCCTTCAACAATCAAATTATCTTCCTGCCTGACTCAAAACTAGAGAGATTTTTTCTTCTTTCATCCACCTATGAATATTTATTACTCTACTAGGTGAGTCTAATAAGAGTCTGATTTAAAACCCATTCAACTCAAAGGAGGCTTTCAGATTATTTTAATGGGATTTGATGCTGACCCTAAGACTTTATGTCAGTAGACGTTGTTGAGAGCTGTAAGCATCCTGAAGAGATAGGGAATGAACACAAAGGAGCAGAGTCGGTGTTGCATGCATAAAAAACTGGATGTTTCAGGTTTCACTAAGAGGTTTTTGTTTAGCTACTACATCAGCCAAAGCTGACTTTGGTATCTTATTCACAGGGTGTCAGAACTCTGCTTATTTCTGTGTCTTTTATTAGCCTACATTCTCTTTGATACCCACAAGAAAAATAGGATTGTACTGTGCTGCAAACAGCAGGGGGATATTTGCTGGAGTAGCTAAGTTGTGGTTTGAAGATTCTTTACCAAAATAATGGGAGAGTATACCTGGCAGAAGTTTACAAAAAACCTCTAGAAAAATATCTCTTGAACCAAAGTATGTATTTTTTAAATACATATATATGTGTGTGCAAGCTGAAAAGCACCACAAGTTTATTAAGCATATATGAACACATAAAATAATACATAGGCATTCAAATATTCTCAATGTCCAAGTGGAAACCAGTAATGAGTGTTACATCAGGTCCAAATGAGGGCCATGGAGATGGCCAGAGGTCTGAAATAATTCTCCTGCGAAGAAAGTATGAGGAATTGATGTTTAGTCCGAAAAAGGGAAAGGTCCAGAAAGATCCTATTGTGGTGTTTCAGTACTTAAAGGAACTTATAAGAAGCACCAATAAATACCTTTTCCCAGGGCCTGTAAATTTCTGTGTATTCTTTATAATATTCCCTGAACTATGGCTCTGTATATATGAGAAAGCATGAATATAACTAAAAGAAGATTTAAAAAATATTTTAAGATGCAAATCTTGCATTTGTTGCTTGGTACAATTTAAAGCAAAAAAACATATTAGACTGGAATTAAGGATTGTCAAAGTTTGTTGTTAAATTTATGTTTATACTAATTATTTTTATAATATTCAAGAATATTTTTAAATAGAATTACAAAGTTTGTATAAATAAATTTAAGTATGATCAGCAAATATATAAAATTAACACAAATTACTTCTGTTCGGCATTTTGCATTTATTATTTCCTGTTAAATTTGAGATGCTTTAAATTAAATATTTCTTCCTTCTATTGCCACTGAAAGATAGAGCTAAAGTGGCTTATGTGGTCTAAATATCTTATATCAAATGACAATATGGTGTATTTCCACTTATAAGTAATTAAACACCTGAACAAAAATTTACCAAAAAAAGTATCAAAAATGGGGGGTTGCACAATAGCTCTGTAATATGGGTAGACATCAAGTTGCAGTGTGGATATCACCTCCACCATGATGCTCCATGGGGTAAAAGGGGGCAGCTCAGTCAGGTTCAAGTGTCCTAAATCCAGCAGTGAAAGGACTCTCCAGGGGTCTTGGGGTGGCCTTTGAAGCTCCACATCCTAGGGCCTAAGGTACAATAACTACATTAAAAAAAAGGGCAGGTTTAAAATTTCCTGTTCCAATGTTCATTTCACAGACTGCTTTTACACCAATTAGGGCAACATGTGGTCCATGAGATGTCTTGGTCTCCAAGTTTTTTAGGCCATTGAACAGTAATTTCCACTTTAAAGTAAAGGGAGTGAAAGAGACTGAACACATAGTTTCCATGAATAAGTCTTAAATTTCAAGGTACACTTTAAGTAAAAAAAAAAATTAAGTATCTTCTTCAGACTCATGAGGATGATTTCAAACTCCTAATAAGAATGTGTCAACTGGCCTTGAATTCTGCACTCAGAAATATGAAATTCTGCAGGATGTTACAATCATATTTTTAAGCTTTTTTTCATATATAGGTAACAGAGACTAGAAATATTATCTATATTAAAATCGAGTATGAACAAGGTTCAAAGACACTTTTTCAAATTTTTTAATGCATATGTATGTGTGTGTTTTTGTACTCAGAATGTGAACCTCTATCATAAAGATGGTAATTATTTTGCTTGGTAGGGCTATTATTGCTCTGCCATTTTATATCTTTGGAAATATACCAAATTTTGTTCTATTTCTAAGCCTTAAATAGTCCACGATTCTAAATTAAATATTCTCTTGTTAACTTCATAAGGACAGTAACATAGTCTTTAGCTTCAGCTAAATTTCTTGGGTTTTTTTTTAAAACTAAGGATGATGAGTTTATTTAAGTTATGTTTATTTTGAGGTTCTGTTTTATTACTAGAAAAAATAGATACATACTTGGGTCATTATTTAAGGTAGTGTAAATGCTGTTTTCCCTCCTGCATCTGACTCTTTCACTGAAGGAAGCTGAATATACTATTGAACAACACAGCAAGTCACTTTGTGTACAACTGAAATATTTAATTTCTGACCAGATTGCCTTCCTTCACCAAAGGTATACATTAGGACTCTAATGAAGCATGAAGACAAATCCCAGTTGCAAATGCACAAGCCTTCCTAATATTTCAGGGAACCAATAATTAGCATTTTGGAATTGTGTGTGCATCTCACAAGCAATCTGGTTCTCCTCCTCCTCCTTCCTGTTTTGAAGTCAATAGCTGGTGTTACACCCGCCATCTGCAGTTCTGCAGGCAGGTGCAGGGTCAGCATCACAGCTCCAAGAATGGGGAGATTGGAGAGAGATGAAAAAATTGCTAAGCAACTAAGAAGAATTTCCAGCATAATTAAAAACCTCCACCAGCATTCATTTCTAAAAATATGCATGTTTTTATTTGGTTTTCTTTTTACATCTCTCTGGACATGGTTTGTTCAGAAGAAACAACACATGGACTTGCTTGCAAATTTAAACTGTGTAAGAATAATGAGAAATATATGAAGCTAACCATAAAACATAGGGAAAAAATCCACATGGTTTGTTGAAAACTTGTGCCTTGGAGTTAACAGACTGTTCCACAGTACTGATTGCCTTGGGAATATGATGCTGGTCTGTAAAAGCAGTAGACCCCAACCAAAATGCTGAGGGGGTGAAAGTGTCAAATAATCACAGGAGATCAGGCTAGTGAACTCTCCAATCTTTACACATTGTTGCACCTGCACAAATTTCAGGTTTTTTTCCTTTTTTCCACCTTTCTATTGCTTCATTGGACTGAACACTTCCTACAAACTCCTCCACTTTCTGCATATTCCCTCTCCCTTTAATTTGGACCTATCAATGGGGTTTTGGGCAAAGAGGATTAAAATAACATCATCCTTTATGTAAATAATTATAAACTTAACAAGTACATCCTGGTTGAAATAAATTCTGTTCCCAGACCTCTCTTACAAGCAAGGGGTTCAGTGAAGTACACAACTGGAGATTTTATATGCATTGAAAAGCACTTCCTCCTTGTCAGGCAAATAGAATTTTCTTCCAACATCTTCTGAAAATATTGCTATTGGGTGAAATTTTGGTAGTAGCTAGGGAAAGATCTTTTTCCCTTTTTTTTTTATACACAAAGTGATTTCAGTATCAGTAAGTCTAACTTGCATTCACTGGTGAAAATTTCATATGCAAAATATATTCTAGTTGATATTATTTATGTATCTAATGATGAAAACTTTTGGTATTACTGTCTAGTCATATCAGGACTTTAGTGAGCCCCTAAATTATCAGAGGTTTTAGCATATAAAAATAAAATCTTGGATTATTTTATGCTTCACTAGTAAAATCTCAGAAGTGAATGATGTTATTAATGAAACATAGATCAATAACATTGAGAAAAGTATAAATTTCTTCAAAATATTGTGATTTATATGAAATGGAAATGCTGTTTTTTTCTTAGACTAAAGCCAAGAAGTGTCACTTAAAGATCATTAAATTTGTATATGCACATAATTAAATCAAAGGTGGCATTTCAGTTTAGCAATTAGAAAGGTTAGGCAAGGCATCAATATCTTTTCAGTGAAAATCCTTGCTAAATGACACTGCTAGCAAAAAAAGAAATTATGTTCTTTAATTGTGTTCCAAACTTATATTAACCTCAAAACATGACCTGATTGTACAAATTCGTAATTATCCAGCCCTGGTTTTGTTTTGGTTTTTGTTAGTTTGATTGTTTTTTCTTCAATAAAGTTACTTGCTGTGATGTTTCTACTGCTGTACCATAAGCAAAGCATGAAATAAATCTTATTTTCAAATGTAGGGCATACATTTAGTATATTGACATTACTTCTTCGTTTTCTCCTGTGCATTATCTAATGCATTTGCATTGTTTGATTTCCATTTATATGCTGATATTTCAAAAGAATGTTCATCCATTCTGGAAATTTACATGCCTAGTCATACACAAATTTTGATCTGCTTCTCCTTCTGCCTACAAAAAGCATCACTTTCCTATTCTAAATCTAATTTCCAAATTAAAATAGCATTTTAAAATGAGAATATGAAGGTCTTTTGAGAAGATGTACTGTTTAATAATGAATTTCCTCTGTGCTCTGATGCGGAGCAGTAAGTGCTAAAAATGATTAATCCAGTCTGGCCACCAAAAGGTCCATTCTTAACTCATTCCAGCAGGCAAACATAAGTGAAATTCTTGTGAAGAGTGAGCACAATAAATGTAAACAGGCACATGTTAGGGCATGGCCTGGGGTTTAACTAACTAAACTGAACGTGAGAAGCTGCTGGACATGGCAAGAGAAATTGCTGGGTACGACAGATAACAGAGGGAGAGCTGGCAAGTGATATGGGTGCACTGTGAATAATGGGCAGATTTCGCACATAGTTACTCACCAGTGAGGGAGAGATGGCCAAATCTCATAAATAATTGAACGGTCAGCTGGGGATCTTTCAGAAGTGAGATACAGCAAGATCAGCAAACCCTCAGCAACCACAATCTGTGAGATACCAAACTGGAGTACAGGTGTAAAAAAAGCAAGTCCAGTAGGGAAAGTGTAATTAACAATAGAGTGTTGATTTGGGATGAAACACAGGTGAAGAAAGGGAGGGATGCAGATGGATGGGGAAAACAAGCATGGGACAAGAGAGGCTAATTGAGGGCAAGTAACTTGCTAGCTGGAATATTCCTCTGGTTGAGTCCTGTCCTTATTAAATTCCATTCCTAACCAGTTTGTGCATGAGTACACCTCATCCTGTGTGAGTGTGTGAGCCACTCGTGACCCTCAGGAGGGATTAGCCAGTAAGCAGGATGAGAGATCTGAGTGCCAACCACTGATGGAGGATACTGAGTGTGAGGGCGTGGAAGAGAAGGGCTGGCAGCCTTCATAATGGACTAGCATGTGGGATCCCAGCAACTGGAAAAACTCCAGGCCTCAGGATCTGATGCAGGAACTGTGATCTGGGATCTGGGCAAGGATATTATAGGGACTTGGAGTCTGAGATAAATACCAGGAGAGGCATAGATGTGGTGTGCCTGCAGATCCTGAGAGGGAGGGCGTCCATTTGGAGCCACTGGTGAGGTTACACCCTGTGTGTGTGTGTGTGTGTACCACAAATGTGTTCTCCACCTCACTGCTGATGGGACATGGCCACAGGGAGCCTCTGCATCCATGAGTCCTGGATGGTGGACACCACAAGGTCTGAGAAGGACAACAGTCCTCTCTACATGGCCAGGAGGAATTCCATTCTCATGGAATACCCTGAGTCACAAAGTCTACCAGGCCTGGCTGCCTTCTACTGTAGGTTTCCCATGATAATCAGGATGAACACTAAGTTATCCTCTAGTCTCTAATTCATCCTTAAAAGAGCCTTCAACAGAAAAATGAGAGAACATTGGTTTTTTCATGAGAAAAACAATGCATACTTGATGTAATGACTTTTACTATTTGTGTTAAGGCCCCTAAAATCATAGCAATTTAACTAGGAACAAATGATACAAAATATACCCATCTTATTTTCCAATATATCCAAGCTTGAAAGTCAAATCTGTACTAGGAAAAAAGCTAGGTTATGTACTTTATTATTTAAACAGGCCTATTTCTAAATCTTATATTTTGCTGCTGGTTTCTGCTGCAAGCCAAAAATTAAGTGTGTGAAATGTCTTAGGAGGCTGCAAAGTCTGACAGGAAACATTAATACTTTTTATTGTTATATGCAAGTATTTTGACAAATATATTTGAAATTATATGGCATCAAATTTATATGTATTTATTACTCCTTGAAGGACAATTATTTTTGTATCATTTTACCAGAAAATTTATCAGCACTGGTTTTATTTCCCTGATTATGTAAACCAATTTCCAAGCACATTTACCTTCTATCCTGCACCATTACCAGCAGTATGAAGTAATTTGTAGATAAGTTATTAATCATTTCCTTTTATGTTTAGTGCAATAATATTAATCATAAGCAAACAAATTGAGTAATCACATAGCTCTAATATGTGATTCCCTCAGGACCCCAGTTGTAATTTACTAATTACAACCATGACACAATATTAGGCTCAATCAAAAAGTGCAGTTTACTACTTTATTAATCTTTTAATCCCCAACATGTAGCAGCAATACCTGGCCATGAACACACCCCATACTTCAATGGAGCCTGCAAGGTTGACAGGGCCAGGAAAAAAAGAGACAAAGAGATTGCAGAAATTATCAAACCACCAGTAACTTTAGTGTGGACCTTTTCCTGAAGAATTAATGAAATTATTAACTTTTTCAGATAATTCTTTATTTAGCAGGAAAAAACATCTAGTTCTTGCTTATGATCTGATGCACAGTAACTATAATGCTGATTAAACCCGAACAAAATAAAGTTGAGAGGCTATCAATCTATGCCACTCTGATAACATGGTTTCTTAAAAGTTTTACATCTATTTTTCATTTTTCATTCATCTGTTAAGATACTATCATAAATGTGAACATTTTGAGGAAGGGTAACCAAAGTGAGCAGTCAGTGCTGTAAAATGAGTACAATGTGATATGCACTTAGGTCTACAGCCAAAAAAATCACATTTTTTTTACATGACCTTAAGTAAAGATATCTTTTCCTTGTACTTGGTTGTTGCAGAGTTGTGCTAACCTTTGTATTTCAGCAGGGGTCCACAGAGCCTTATACAATGTTTCAGAGCGGACTGTTTTAACAGAAAAACAAGGTGCTCAGTTCTTTGTGTCTAAATACACCAATGTAGGTTGAACATGGCAAACATTGCTAAGCATCTATTCTAAACATTTGCTGCAGTCACCTGTTGGAACAATGCTCTGCATTTGTGAGGAGTTACTTCCATGTTATTGTAGAAGCATTAATAACATATATTTTGATGTTTCATTTTTTGGCAGTCTTTAAATCCTCTGTACCTCTAAAAGTCTTCTGTCATACAATCATAAAACTACCAAAAGACACTGGTTTTTCTTCAAAGCATGCATGGCTCATGGACATTTCCATTAAGATTTATTCAGTATCTGATTATTCCCTCTTAATCCATAAACTCACCAGAAATTTTTACCAGCAAGTATTGAAACAAATTTCTATATCTCTCAAACAAAATTGTCAAACAAATTTCTACATCTCTCAGTTGTGATGAAATGTTTGGGAAGGCTTTGGTTGGAAAAGTTTCTGTGCTATCATGTGTTGTCAATTCTGAAAGGATTTTTTTGTTTGTTTGTTTGGGTTTTTGTAATCAGCTGCCTTTATCATACATTTTAGTTTCAAAAACTTTCTTAAAGACACATAAAAAATAGGAGACCTTATCAAGTAGACTCAGAATGAATATTTTGTTATTTTACATGTTACTTTAGCTTCATCATAATCCTACTGGAAACCCTTTCTTGGTTTCATGTTTCCATTATCTCTTCTTCAGTCAGTGTTTTATTCCAGAAGCCTTTAGTGCAAAATATTATCTACTCCTCATATTCTGTTGGTGAAAAGATATTTTATTTAATACAACACTTTCAGATATGAAGTCATTAATATAGTAGTATTTTGAAGAACTGTGCTTGGGAAAAGGGTTAATGTGTTATCTCTTAAGAGAGAAACTTGTGTGCTGAAAGAATATTATGGAATTAAATTTCATCTGAATGCCTGACTTAACTATGGACCACTACATGATTGTGAGATCTCCAGCATGTTCTGACTCACTGAGTGGGAAGACATTTGAACAACACAAATCTATTCCCCTGCTAGCTGGGTTACCCTGCAGCAGGAGCTTTGTCACTGAGATCAGCAATACCACTGACAATTAGGATGTTGATATCTGACCACTGACTTCTTGATGGCTTTGTTGTTGTGTTAAATTAAGATTAAAATTCAACATATACAGAGATTTGATGAACCATGGGAGATTCATATAAACTGACCTCTTTTTAGCATTGTCAGTGATGATTAGGCCCCTTGAAAAGGCAGGGGGTTTTTGTTTTTATTTTATTAGGCTTTTTTTGTGGTAGAAATCAGCCTTATTTTTTTTCTCCCACTGTTCAAACTTCATTTTCATAAATTTTTTTTTTGAAACTTGTAAATTTATGAAACAGAGACCAGGGATGAATAGATGATATAATACTGAAGCAGGTGTTTCATGAGTTCTTCCTGCTGTGTGTGCTATTGTGCTTCAGTATTCATCCCAGAAGAGTTTGGAGGAGACAAAAGTGAAAAACGAAGGAATTAAGAGCAGAAAGTAGGGCAGTAGTCAGAAAACATTGAATTTAGTGCATAATGGGTACAGTGCACTGACAGCAATCTGTCAACTGCACTCTTAGCCGGGCACTTGATAAATACTACCAGTAATTCTTAGCAGAGTAAGAGAGGGGAAATGCAACTACAAAGAGGAATAGTGGATTTACTCAGGAGAGTGGCATGATTTGGTGGTGCTTCCTTAAGCCTAAAGGTCTTCTAGGCCTCTAGAGCTGTGGGAGGGGGTCACCTGCACTCCCCAGCAGATAAAATAGCAGCGTGTGCAAGCTGGAGAGCTGCCTCAGTCTCTGAGTGTTAATCTTGTTACAAAATTCTTCTTGCAACCTGGTTAGCTTTTGTTTAATCTACATAAAACCAAGAACCAATAGTTTCTCATGGAATCTCAGAATGGTTTAGGCTAGAAAAGTCCTTAAAGATCATCTGCTTCCAACACTCTCTGCTATGGGCAAGAGCACTCCAGTAGACCAGGTTGCTCTGAGCCCCATTCAACCTGGTCTTGAACACCACCAGGAATGAGGCATCCTCAGCTTCCCTGGGCAGTCTGCTCTAGAGTCTCACCACCCTCAGAGTTATGTTTTTTCCTTACATCTAAACTAAATCTGCTCTCTTTAGGGTACAGCCACTGTCCATTGTCCTATCACTACATGCTCTTGCACATAGTCCCTCTTCAACTCTCTACTAGGCACCATTTAGGAACTGGAAGGCTGCTAGAAGGAATCCCAGAGCCTTCTCTTCTCCAGGATGAGCAACTTTCAGCCCATATTCATGGAAAAGCTGCTCCAGGCCTCTGATCATCTCCTTCTTGTACCTCTCTTCCTTGCAGGACCTTATCCCACAGTCTGCTCTCCTGATGTACAGGGTAGTGAGTTTATGAACCCTCCTTGCATCCCTAAGGATGTTGAATTCCACTGCTCCATGGTCACTGCAGCCCAGGCTGCAGCCCAGGATGCCCCTTCACATTTCCCAGCACAGCCCCTCAGTGTTGGTGAGAACAAGGTTCTGCACAGCACCTCTCCTTGTTGTCTCCTGGGTCACCTGGAGAAGCAAGTTAGCATCAGCACATCCCAGGAACCTCTGGGATCCCCTGTGCCCTGCTGTTTTGTTCCTCCATCCTGTATTGGGGTGGTTAAAGTTCCCCATGAGGACCACATGGGGAATATGAGGCTGCTCCTATCTGTGTACAGAAGCATCATCTGCTCAGTTGTCCTGGTCAGGCAGCCTGCAGCAGATCCCCACTATGGTGTCTCCAGTCCCTGCTGTCCCTTTAGTCCTTTCCCATAAACTCTAGGTCAGCTTCCCACCCATCCTCAGGCAGAGCTCCATGCACACCACATGGACATCTGGAGGTTGCAACTTCTTTTTCAGAAGGGTATGTATATTTGACAAGATTTTTTTCCAGAGAAAAATAAAAGCTATTGCCTCTACCAGCTGCTCTGAAACTCTTGACTATGATATGACAAGTGATAATACTCTTTCCCTTATGACAATGTAGAAATGATAAAATACTCCCATATTCAACACAGGAATAATTCAGGCCCTTTAAAATTTGGATCTAAATCCTTGATGCAAAAATGGTTGTAAGAAAGTACTTGTCTGACTCCTTGACAATTTGCTAAATGTAGCAAAGAAAAGTGAACATATGTATTAGATTTGCTAGGTGAGTTTCTTCTTTACAGGTAAGGAAGAACTATTTAATTTTTTCTGGTCATTGATCCCACCTACTATTTTTCATTCAAGAATACACAAAGTGGGAGTGACTGATTGCCTGGGTGAGTGTTTTTTAATGAAAGTTAATCTACCCAGATATTCAACAGTCTTTCTTATTTTAAAGAAATTAGTGATTTTACATGCTCATTTTCATTAATTGTATGCTGCTTTTATGTAAACACCTCACAGTTACATGAGTGTTTGGAAATAAAGGTTCAGAAATAACCTGTGTACAACATTTTGCAGAAAAACAACACCACACTTTTTATTTCAATAGCTACAATTAGTGGATGAAATGTGTATTAATCTGGAGATATAGATATGCAGAATTTGTTTTATATATACAGTGTATTTAGGCCAGCCTTCCACACACAAAATCTTTTCTGGTCTGTAAGACTGTTAATGAAAATTGAGGTGGAATATTAGCAAGAGGAGCTAGGAAAATAAAAATATTTGTTCAAAGTCCTCCAAGGAAGCTGTTCAATTTTCTCATATTGAGAAGGGCAAAGCTTTGAAGTATTAAGCACAGGATTCCATTTGATCTCAATTCTCTGAGTACACTATGAAAAAGGAAACATCCCTTTAGGAAAACAGAATGGAAACACTTTTGTAGAAAGTTGATTACAAGTTATATGTGCCCAAGCTAATGACAATCATAATAATTAGGATTAAACTATAAAGGTCTGGTAAAAAGCCTATATCTTCAACATTAATAATCAGCAGCAATTAGGGTGTTTTCCCACCAAGTACTTCTATTTGTCCCCTCAATGCAATTTTTTAAAATGGTTTTCCAAAGGAGAAAAAAACCACAACTGATTAGCTAAAAATATAGATGCCAAACCCAGAAGATAGTCTGAGAAAATAACATGAATAAAATGCATCCCTGTCAAAATGTGCTGCTTGCTGCAGAACAGCAGCACAGCTAATGTGGAGAGCTGTCTCATTGCTGTGTAAAACTTTCAGAGACTTAATTAAAAGTGAGAAGAAACAAATTGTCTTTTTTCTGTTCTGTCAGCCGCAAACGGCAGCCTTGTTGAGCATTCCAGCTTGAGACACATGTGGAGAACTATCTATTATTTGACATCCCAAATTTCTACAGAGGCTTCAAAACAATTATCAGTATCTGTAACTTACTGATACATCTGATGCACTGTAACTTTATTGTCATCAGCAGGTATATTCCTATTGCTATTTATTTTTTTTCTCACTCTGAATAACAGATGAGTTAACAATTGCAAATGTAAGGGCTTCTGGACATATTAGCTCTATGCACATTTTTTAAACTCTTTTGCCTATTGGGTGTTCCAATAGTCAGCAAGGAAGTATTTGACTGCCTTGTATCCTACTGAAATAAGGAGAGAGACATATTTTTCAAATGTACCAGAGATAATTTCTTCTTAATCATCCAAAGAAATTCCTCTGCTACATGCACAAATGCATCTCATCAAGTGAAAAAGCATTCTATCTTTTCAGGTTAAGTGTAGAAATTAATTTTCTTTTCCTCTCAAGCACACACACAAAAGTGAGGGGTCTCAGAACTGTCTCCTTGGCTAAGAAGTAGCACTTTGAAACTCTGAGCCCTAAATTTAAATAAAAAAAAAATGTCAAATCTGAGTTTTCTTTTGTAGAATTTCTGTTCTGTGAAAGCCTTTAAGAAAAATCCTACAATATCTTTGTATTTCCAGAATTGTGGTGATAATGGGAGATTCCCAAATGTCCTGCTAGAAATTTTAAAAGATATTGCAGTTTGATGGACTCAGGAAAATGAAATCTCTGAGCAACCAGCTGAGGGCTCATATAACTTTACTTACCAAGCTCTGATCCCACAAAATGGAGACACAGAATGGTATAAAAGAACCTAGTGAGCTAAGTGTTTTATAAAGCTCTGAAGGAGCTGGAACAAAGCTTACCTTCAGTATTGGATAACAATTTTTCTCATAACTGCCTTCATCCATCTCCAAATCTGTGATGAAAATGTTGTCATGAAAAGGCTGTTATCATGGCAGGAGAATTTCACTGTTGGTATGAATGAAAATATAGAGGTATTAATTCCTGCTGTCAGTATTCTGTGTCATTTTCCTAAATACTGTTTTATTTCTCAGGGAGTGAGGCAGATCTTGCTACTTTCAACATGAGTTAACTAGTTTGTTTCCATGTGAGGCAATGGGCTCTTCCATTAATAACTTACATAACTCATAGTTCATGATGATATTCTAAGCTATAAGTAGCATCTAAATTATTAGTTAACTTCTCCTGGTCTGAAGGGATCTAAACTAAACCAGAAATCATAAAATTGAGTTTAATGACTGATACAGAGTCAGAAAGAAATATATATGCATACTTATTCTTTCAAAATGCTGATTTCCACATTATTATAAAACTGAGAAGAACAATGTATTCGGTATTTATGTCAGCTTTGGCAGTCACAGACATATTTTCATTATAATTAGATATGTGTTATCACCTATAAAACCCTTATTTCTTATGCTAAAACATTCAACCTACTGGTCATGTATATAACAGATCTGGATTGTCCCAATGTGGATATTGGATTTTTTTTTTTTAATAATGAGTTTAGTGGTTTGATACCTTAATCATAACATTTTCTCTGTTTTTTACGTGAGGGCAGAAACACAAGAAGTTTTGTTCACTTTGGTGCCTTTAAATACTCTTAAGATAAATTGACTTTTTCAATTAAAACTGTAGCTTGTCTATTCCTATTGAAACTGTTGCTTGTTGAAGCATTGCAGAACTGGTTAAATTCAGGCTACTCTATTTGTATTCTTTATGGAAAGTTGTTTTATCACACTTAAATAGTTCCATAATCTGCAGCCTTACTGATATTTTTTGAGTGGAACACAAAGTGCCGATTTAAGTTGCTTATCAAAGCTTTTCTGCCTGAAAAAAACTCTCTGCCTCTTGTGGAGACTAACAGGAATTCTTCAACTAGGAAAGTTTTGATTCCCTATGAACTGCTATATGGTTGCATGTTGAGAATTTCAGTGCATGCTTTCATTTTTCTTCAAGAGGGAGAATGCTCATGATAATGGTTTTCTTCTGTGTCTCTCCTACCGGGAAGCGCATCAACTGTTAGAGAAAGGTTTGTCCAAAACTCTTGCTTACCATTACACCAGGATAAAATGATTTCAGAATAGATATAACTCTCTCTTACAAAGGGCCATAACTTTAAATAAACAGTGCCAGTGGTTTGAGCAGGGTTCCTAATTGTTCAGACCTGTGTGTAGTGACATCTATGTAAGGAGACTTTGTAATTTGTACAATTGATAAATACGGCTAAAACTATTACTTGATTAACACAATGCTGCTTGAATCAGCAGATATTTGTGCTTTCAACATCTTTTTAGTCTGGATACAAAATGTGTTGGGAAGCTGTCAAGGGAAAACTCTGAATCAAACAAAGGTATTGTGTAGAGTAATACACAAATCATCAGGGATGTGAAATTCTCTTACCAAAAATTTATGCAAATCCCGTGTATTGCTTAGATTACTTATAGAGCTGCCACTCATTGATTAGATTAAAACTCATTCACTTTTCAGCACCTCAGTATGGTTCTTTAAAGAATAAGGTGTCATATTTTGATGTCTCTATGAACTCTTCAAATGCATATTTCTATACCTTCATTCAGATGCACTGTTGCTCTGGTTTGGATAGGCTTGTTAAATAAAAAATGAATCCAAGAGTATCAGTAATGGATTAAAATTAAAGAGAGGGCAATAGCCTCTAAAATAGTAAACACACTTTTCCTAATCTTTAAAAATGAAGAATAATAATTATAATGTTGCAAACTCTCTTCTCACAGTAATTTGAAAGTTTCAATTACATTTAAAGTTGGAAAAAAAACTTGTCACAGATACTTCAGATTAAAATACCTGGCTGACTCCTTGTCAAAGTTTACAGTGGACTTTACTGAGAGCCAAAAAAGATTCAGCTTTAGAAATCTTGGTTCTAAAACACAGGTGCTAATGCAGGATACAAGCCTGTGAATTAGTGTTTCAAAGCAAACTGGAGCAAATGTGGCATATAATTGTTCACAACGATCTCTCCATATTAAATTGGAGATCGAAGCTTCTAGTTGCATCCTCAGGTCCCAGAGGTTATGAAATTTTACTGTCTATGAAAATATTATTCATTATTTCCTTTACAAAGGGAAAAAACTGCATAGTTTGTGGCAGTTTAACTGTCACAAACTTGCAGTTTATCTTAAACTCATTTTAAGCTGTTGCCACATTCATGATTACACCACATGTGTTGTTTTGATTAACCAACTCCTTTTCATTACCCAACATCATCAAAAACCAACATCTTCTCTGAAGCTCAAAATGCTGTGCTTAATATTTTTACAGGAGAGCAATAATATATTAGTCAAATGCCTGTAATGTTTAAAAAGAGGAATGGCATCATGGGAAGGTCAAAAGAATTATATAATTGCCAAGAATAACAGCATCTTCTGTCACTCTGTGTGTGCACAGCAAGAGGAAGGTATAGGTGAAGTAACTCAAGGCTTGCTGGGGCTGAATTGTCTCTTGTGCTTTTAATCCTCTGGGACAAATAGCAGGTGCTCCATCCAGTGTCTGCCAGATGCCAAAAGAGGAGGTAATGAGCTGTGAACCAACCTCACCTTGGCTGATTTTGCCATGCCCAGCAGAAAAAGATGCACCAGTCTTCACCAGACAAACTCCACAGTCAAATGGCATGTGAAGAAGTATCTTCTCCATGCATGAACTAAATCAAGGGACTCCCTCCCTGCTTGTTCTTCTGACAGTTCAGTGCTACTCAACTAACCAAAATATTTTTGGTAATTCATGATATCTAGAAATGTAGGCAACAATGGGAAAGCACAACCAACAAGAAAGTTTTCAGTCAGAACGAGATGTAAAATAGGATGCCTTAGAATTCTATGTATTTGAACTTCTGAAAATACCTATTAAGTCTGGATGTCATAATTTGCTTTCATACTTCAAAAAAATGAAAATGTACCCTATTAGTATAAAGTTAATGTAATTGAAAATGGAGCTATATTTTTATCAAACTGAGTGATATTTAATAGTCTATCTGCTCATAATACAATGATTTTATACTGGTAAACAAAAAATAAACTGTTAAAAGAGCATTTTGATTTCATCTCTATTTTCCTTTGTCTACCACAAAAGTACAATGTATGAAAGTGTAAAACACTCGATTGTTCTTGGGGAATACAAGTTATTTTAGTTCAAGGAGTAAAAGCTTCAAGTTCAAAAGTATTTGAATGTTTCCTCAGGATACAGTGATATTCATCTCTTTCTCAGTACAAAATTGATTGAAGAAGTAATCATCATTGGCATGTAATTCCTATTCCATTATTAAATGTTATTACCTACCCTGCACTGTTGATATAAGGGTTGAGATAATCTACCTAGTAAATCAAAACGATGAAGTGATCCTGATTAAAATAATTTACAAATATTTTATTTCTATTAAAATCATCCATCTTAAAGATTTGCTTCTATGACTGCATTGATTGTTTTTGCTAGTTAGTAATATTTCACAAATTTGCTTCCCATAATGAACCGTTCTGAAACCTTTTCATTTTGTATATGGCGTAAGTCACCTAAATCAAGTCAATGGTTTCTAAATCTTATCAAGATGATTAAAACTGGAGATAGGGACATTTTTCAGATAAATGTAGAATATTGAGTACTCCTCAATATATATCTGCACTGCCATATCTTCACAGCTGTTTTGATCTCCAGAAAATAACATAAATGTGCATAAAAATGAACAAAGAGAGCTAAAGCTCTCAGAATTTTCTGTCCTGGCATAATTGTGCTGTAGTTTTAAAAGCAATTATAAAGTTTCTCTAGATCAGTACTACAAACATAATGATTACACCCACAAACTGGTTCAAAGAGAAAGAGACAATGTAGCTGCAAATATACATCCTCTCTTACTGCAATTAAATGGTTCCTTTTGAAACATTGAAAAATACACATTTTATTTTTTCTCATAATTCTGCATAAAATTTCCCAAAGTCTTTTAAAACTTAAAGTATTCGATTGTTATTTGAATAAATTGCATAGAATTAATTTGATTTTAATTACCTAATAAAATAAAAACTATTTTTTTAATAAACAGGAGGAAGATTGTCCTGTATTCAAGTCAGTTTTGAAAAGGGCTTGCGGATTTGTTTTGTTTTAAGTACTTCTTTGTGGTACCTTAAATTTATGGATTCTTTTGTGGCCTTTGTAACTCATGCTATTTATATTCAGACAAAAGTATGGTTGTTTCCCATTAAATCAATAAAACCAAAGTTATTAAAATTCTCTTAGACTAGACTTCATTGCTAGCAAACATGTATTGAGGAGTACAACTCAGTGTGTTTTTAACATTACACATATCCCTAAACACCATTGAGTTCAATGGGCTTTATGGACACACTTTAAAATTATAACATGCCTAAGTGTTATTTTGTGCATAAGGAATGTCAAATTGGAGCTTAGTTAATTCCAGAAACCTATTGACAGCCAGCAGCAGAACTATCCATATTTACAATCCACCAGAGTAAATAATTATTTTCTTTGACTGTTTAAAAATATTTTCAACATTAGAATTCACATCCATATCTCAATCAAAAATATCTAATATTTTAAATATTTTTTCATCTAAATAGAATTTTATTAAGCAGTTAGTATTTGATCTGGTTTGTATCACTTACATGCTCTGGGTTATCATTTTCTTCATTTATTACATGGCTGCATTTGTAATTATGTCTTGAAAACTCTTCAGCAGGGAGATAAGAATTCAGTTCCAAAACACTCCAAGTCAATTCTGTCTGCACAGAAACTGGTACTAGGCTTAATAGAGTAGATTTACACAGCTGTAGCAGCTCTGCCTTAGAATTCATCTTGTTGAAGACCAACGACATTAAACACACTTTTTTTTAATCAAACAAGAAAACAGAGACTGTTTATTTTCATCCACAACAAATGGAATCTCATAAAGACAGTCATCTTTCATTTACATCAGAGGGAAGTTTTCTAGGTATTCCATTTAAAACTGAATCAAGTCTCAAAATATCCTGCACCCACACCAAGCAACTCCTGAAAGCATTCTCAGAGCCAGGCTCATATGCTGACAGCTTTGTGACACACTTGAACAACTCCTATTTGCTAGTGCTGCCTGAAAGGACTTGAAGAGGTTGTTTCTGAATGTTATTATGGGAGCTCAAATCTCATTATTCTACCAGCCAAATGTAAGGTGATTTCTGAATAGAATAAAAATGAGTTGCTGTTGTAATTTGCTGATATCAAAAGCTGCATTTATTAATTCAGTAACATCATCTTAGATAAGTAGGCTTCAGAACAGAAAAAATAAAAAATTTCATGCTCCTGCATTCCCTATGTACGTTGTGGTGTTTACAGGGTCATTTAAAATGTGTTACTACCAGTTCAGAAAGGGCTATTTCACTCTCATCTTTCGATGTATTAGCTGCTAACATTTTCCCTTTTTGGTCTTTGCTCAGTAAGTAGAAAATATTCCACTGCTTCTGTTCATTAAAATTTAAATGTATCATTTTCCTTACCTTCTTGAATTAGAAACAAATTTCAATGCTTCATAAAATATGTTTAATTTCTAAAATTCCAAACTATGAAGTAATTTTTCAAAGTTTTTTTGCTAATATTTAATATTATGTGCTTCCTGGGATAAAGAAACAGCTCTGAAATCATTATATTTTGATCTGAATCTGAAATGTAAAAATATATTAAACACATAGGGAGCCTGCATCAAAAAATGCTGAGTCAGTCAGAAGCACAGGTCTAGATCCTTCTTTTAGTCTCTGACCTCAGAATCATACCCTAGTAGTACATTTTCAGCCTTATTTGCTAGAAAATATAAAAAATAAAAGTTAGCCAAATCATTGCTTCATCCCATTTTCTTTTACACGTGATTTTTTAGAAATCTTACATGTCAAAAGTATTTTACATATTTATAAAAAAAATGCCCAAAAGCAGTAGAAAGGTTTTTCTTCCTGAACCACTGAAAGTGTTTCAATCACAGTCCCTAATTTTGCATATGTGGTCCTCAAGTATTTCAGGTTGAAAAGGACACCTTGGGAGATCTTTGGTTCAGCCTCCTGATCAAAGAAGGTCTGATCAAGGCTGTATATAGCAGGGTCTTGAAAACTGCTGAAGACAACTGTACAAACTCTTGGAGCAGACTGTGCCAATGCTTAGTTATCCTCAGTGGTGGTCTGGATTTTGGATTTTGTCTTTTTTTTTTCCTTTGCTTTTAGTTCAAATACTTATGTTTCATGAGCAAATAAAAAACTGTAAAAATGATCTGTGGTAACCAGGGTGATTCTGCTGCATTGTTCTTGTGGCTTGATACACCATTTCATACTTTTTCACATAATACAATTTATTTAACTTGGTTGACATAGAACAGCACAGTTTCTCAGCAGGGGCTCAGCCACAGGTGGTGTGCAGTATTAAAGATGTCTTTTCTTTTTGTGTTGAGAAAATTCCTCTCAAATTCAGACCAGATATTAGTAATATGATTTTATCAGTAGATTAATATAAGGCGTGTGCTGCCTGCAGTTTGGTGACTGAATGTTAGCGGGGAAGCTGCAAGCAAGTTTTATATTTAATGGTTTCCATAACTGCACCCTACACTGATATTTTACAATGACCAGAAAATTGTTATCATATGTCACCATAAAACACATGGCCCCAAGACATGTACCTCTGGTACCAGCCCTTTGCAATGTAAAACATGACAGACATAAGCCTTTTAACATCCTCGTGTTTGGCAGTGCTCTTCTGTAGGAAAATGTGTAACTTTAATATATATGGACAAGAAACCTTACTGTCAACAGTCAGTATTTTAAAAATCTCCAGTGAGGGAACTGATGTTGGCCTGTCTTGTATCATCATAATAAATATTACTCTGGATAACATTTGATGTTTCTGCTCATGAAATATTTATCCAGTTGATCCACATACCAGTCTCTTCTGTCCTCTTTTAGAAAGTGATATAGCTGTCATATAGAAAACTTTAGACTAATTTATCACTCAGCAAACAGTAACTGCTATGCATCAAGTGGAGAATATTTTGCAGATATTATAGTAAGACAATATTCATATGTATTTACAGCAATGCATGAACATGATCTGCATATTTTTATAGATTTTGTTACCTCAGCCTCTTCTAAATCCTGTCTTCTAGACTCATTGCTAAATTTATAATGAATCGTTGCAATAGGTGTTAGTCAGCTGACTAAAAGAGACTGTGAGTGGTAAAGAAATAAAATTTTTTTGAGATCTTCCTTTTTGGACTCTAGACAAAAAGCTCTTGCTTCCCAAGTATATTTCAAAGGCCACTGAGGTGATGGATTTTGTCCAGAGAAAGGTAACAAAGCTGAAGAAGATCTAGAAATCTAAATATAGAAAAACATGTCCTGTAAGAAGAGGCTGAGGCAACTGGGGTTGTCTAGTCTGGAGAAAAAGAGGCTTCTGAAGGCTTCATTGTTCTCTACAACTACCTGAAAGGAGATTGTTGGTATCTTCGGCATGTCTCAAGCGAAAGGACAAGAGGAAATGGCCTCAAGTTGTGTCAAGGGAGGCTCAGAGCAGATATTAGAAATTTTATTTTTCTTTGAAAGAGTGATCAGGCACTGGGGCAGGTGTCCAGGGAGGTGCTGGGATATTGTCTCTGGAAGTGTTCAAGAGATATCTGGATGTGGCACTGGGGGCAAGGTTTGGGGGTGATTATGGTAGTGCTAAATTGAAGAGTGAACTGGATGATTTTCAATAGCTCTTCCAACTATGATGATTCTGTGATTATAACAGAGTCATGGCCAATGAAGTGGCAGTACAGCACCTGTATGTTTGTCTCTCTTAATGAAAGAAAGCACCTTCCTCTTTGCTGAGTAAACTGGAGAGGCTCATATGAGATGACTGCAGAATCTGGACCCTACACAAATACTTTCCTTTGCTTTGGCTCATGGTTGTAGTAAATTAAACAAAACTCTGCTAGCTTGGCCATTTCACACACCAGTAATTTACAGCCACCTCTAGGGAGCATCATGCACAGCCACAAGGATTTCAAGCACAGGGTCTGGGTGACTGAAAACACACTGTGCACAGGAGATAAATATATGCATGTATTACTCCACTGGGCTGGTATGTGGCCAGTAGCACGTGCTGCTTTTGGATAATTTAAAGAGTCTGTTGGCCAAAATACATAGAGTGGTCTAAAAAGTGGTAGCAAGGAATGAAAAATGCAACTGATTCTTCTGTAGCGTCAATCACCTGCAAAAAGCTCATTGTTCTTCTAATGTATATTTAGGGAGAGGAAGGAGAGTGGTGATGATATTTTAGAGCCTCAGAATACTTAATTAGGAATGTGTATCTTAGGAATATGTACTTTAGTTTGAGTCTTAAAATTATTTGTATTCCAGTGTTTATATGAGATTTTCTGTTGTCAGTTATTCTATGTTAAATCTGAGTCTATGTGGCATCAGAGGTTCATTTTATAATTCTCTCCTAGAAAATTTAAAACATTAGTGAACTAACATTCAGTTAATTTCAGAGAACTACAAGGCTGTTTTTCTTTTTATTTTGTTTTTTGGGATGCCAAATGTAATCCCTAAATAAAGAAGAAAAAAAAAAGTGTGTGCTTGTTTGTTTTTGTGGAAGTCTCTGGTACTAAACTGCACTGTTACAAGTGTTTAAAGGGCTGAAAACCTGAGTGGAAAATGTTCAGTTGTGTAGTTCATTGTATTTATCTGTGACACATGTTCCTGGATTCACTGAAATGTCCAGATAAGGCCCTAACCTCATGGAAATCCTGGTAAAATATGAGAAAGCAACCTGCTGGTTGTGTCAGGGCTGGGGCACCCCAGGTCCCATAAAGAGGATGGAACCCTTGCCTCCTAAAGGCTCAGAAGTGACAAGAAAGGGTGAACTGAGCTGCTGTGCCTAACAAATGGCAAAAAGATCCTTCTGTAGAAAGGCATCTGCTGCTGGCTCACACCTCTTGCTAAATTCAACAATCTAGTTCCAAAGCTGGGAAGGGCCCTAAGAATGTCCTTTCCTATTCCAGGCACTAAAAACACTGTTCTTGATAATAATAGCATGTAATCCAGGAAATAAGAACATAAAGAAAAAAGTTTCATTCAAGTAGCCAGAAAAAAATGTTGGAATAAAGAGGGGATTGCATGCTGTGTGAGTTGATGTAAAGAAAGAAATCCTTAACCCCTGCTGCCATAGACAGAGTGGTAACAAGGGACATTCCTTTCTGGGAATCTCAAATCTGACCATTCACCTACAAAACACACCTAACAGACCACGTGCAGGAGGGAAGGTGTCCTGCCCCTTCCCAAAAATGCAAGGGTCTCACAGGCCAGTAGTCATTTTGTCCCAAATTATATAGTCTGGAGGTGATCATCCAGCAGAATAGATAAATAAGCAAGCTGAGTTTGTAGCTGGAAGAATTTATGTCTCACGGGCTCAGTAATGGCCTCCTATAAATGTGAATCTTGATCTAGATTTGTGTCAAATTTAAGAGCAGTCAGGAAACCTGGGGAGTGAGAATCAACCATTACACAGTTGCAGGTAGTGTCCCAACGACAGAAATTAGTGTGGTTTGATTAGATTTGCCTAACAGCTTACCTAGAAAGAAGAAATTGAATGCTCCTGAAGATTTTGGATTATCTTTTAAATGGAAAACAAACTTTTTGGTTTTTTTTACTGTGCATAATTATAGAGTTTTCCTAACCTTTACAGCTTGTTGAAGAGAAGAGAAAAGAGTTTGTTATTTTCAGGATCTTGTCTCTTCAGGTGCTACTCTCTTTATGAGAAAAAAAAACAAAAGAAAGAAGGAAGAAGAAAACAGATGAATTAGAATGACATTGCAAAAAAAAATTTTTTTAATATTTTTAAAAAGATTATTAAAAATATTTTGCAATCTTAGAGAATGATAATCCTTAGAAAAATCACAATATTTTCAAATTTACAGTAGAAATTATTTTCTTTTGCTCTCACATCAATGATGCAAAAGAAGTTTTTTTCAACTTTAAAATTAAAACAAATAATTGATTGAGACATTATTTTCTATTTCACGTCATCTCATACATTATTCTTACTCTTACTAGGATTCTTCCAGTTTGAGAAATAAAATTGATGAAATATCTAATTTGAGTCACTTTGACAGGATGGAAGTGGTGATTCATTAGGACCTTTACCTGTCTGTTTTGAAAACCAAAATTGAGGAAGTTTATGTCTAAAGAGTTACAAATAATGAATCTAATTTTAATTTGCCTCCTTTTTTTTTTTTTTTTGAACTTGTTGCTTTCCTACAAGCAAAACTCACTCAGAAACATCAGAGATACTTAATATTGTTCCCCACATGCTCTGTGTGATATTTGTTAATATCTTTGAATGTGACCTAGAACAGATTATTCAGGGAGGTTCTTGAGTCTCCATCATTGGGGATATTCAAACTATGTGTGGACGTGGCCCTGAACAACCAGCTCTAGGTGAAGCTTGAACTGGTGAAGCTGGACCAGGTGATGACCAGAGGTGCCTTCCAAACTCAACTCTTCTGTGATTATGAAAATACAGATTGGAATCAATGGAAATAAAAGAATAATAATCCTTGTCCTGTTCAGATCCACCTTCTCCTCACCCTCACATTTCTATCTATGCAAGTAGTTGATCAAATAAGTCAAAATAAAAAATAGACATTCAAAATTGAGTCTGTTTTGGGAAAGGAGAAATGGTGCTCTATTTTAAACCATGCTCTAATTTAGGGGAAAGTCTGTGCTTACTGCTATCCTACTGTGATTAGCCCTTGTACATCACTGTGACTCCACTGAAAGGAGGGGAATTAAAAGGGAAAAAAACTGATACAATGCACTGATAAATAGGGCCTGTATGTTTATAAGAGGAAGTTTATTCAGGCTTATGCCTTTCGTAATAGATCATTAATCAGAAAAAATATCACACTGGAAACGCTGTGGAGGGAATATGATTCTCTGGCTTTAACTATGTTGGATTTTCTCTGTAATTAATAGATTTGAACTCCATCATCTTTATCCTCATTCCCCGTTTCTTACTTTTTTAGTTGCATTTTCCAGTTCTGCAGTACTGTTTTTTAGGGAACTCTTATCCTTAGTGTAATACTCTTACTGTATCCTACAGTACCTAAAACATCTCTGAAGGACTTATTGCTTTCCATGGATCTACAGATAATTTAGCAGAATTATTTTTCTTTTGATTGTGGATATATATTATGCAGTTCTAAGTTTCATCTGTTCAGAGTAGTGTAGTCCTACAGTAGATGAGTAAATGTGTCATAATATTTCACAGTTTTGTACAGTTGTAATACTCAACATTTCCACGAGATACACCAGGGGGAAGGGACGTGATTTTAAATAATATAAATGTCTGAATGCATAAATAAATGCTTAAGGGTATTAACACTTTTACAAAATGAAGGAAGTAGAAAAGCTGAAAATTATATTGTAAAGTTTTAATGACTTCAAGGAAAGCTCTGATATTTATGAATATCAGAGAACTTTCCAAAAAATACTTGAGGTGAAATAAGAGCCACCAAGAAACTTGAAACTTATTTTTTTCTCTGTGTATTGGCATGTTGTCAATCCTGTTCACCTGCGTTCCCACAGCCTATAGGGTCTTAATCATTTTGTTTGACACACCTTGATAGAAAAGTAGGCTTTTATTCTTATGAATTCTTTCTTGAAAATATGTATATTGCTTTCTCATTAATTTCCATTTTAGTAAAAGAGTATGTTCACATATACAATAAAAGCATCAATTTAATGAATTTTTAATTTTCTGAAAATTAATTATCCTTCATTGTCTGAACCTTCTGTCTCTATGGATAAATGAGCAAATTATATTTCATGTAAGCTGTTACAGGACACTTTATTTTGGCTGATCCAACCAGCCAGCACAGTCTTTTAGCAGAGAGAGAACATTTCTTTCAGAGCTGAAGATACAACATATGTCAAAATTACAAGCCTTAGAAAGGGTTATCAAGTACTAAATCCAAGGGTCTCTGATCCCTTGAAAGTTTACAACCTGAGTGGCAAATAGGGTCTTACAAGTTAAATAAAGGGTGATAGAAATTGATACCTGTACAGCAGCTTTATAGTACACCCGTAGGAGAAAAAGATAGTATTTATTTTGATATGTTACATTAATTTTGATAGGAATCACTAAACTGTGTAACACTGAGATTTACTAATCTTAAACTTAATTTGGGGTTTTTTTTTTCCAAATAAATGAGGGGTGATGCAACAAGAAAAGTAATACTATTGATATTAAAGTCTATTATTGAATTTTATTAGAATGTAAGCTGAAGTATATAAGAGTGTCCAAAGTGGTTTTTCTTCCATCATATCAAAATTAATGGTGAAACAGCAGATTTATCCTTTGTGGTAACAGGCACACAGCATGTATGTATGTATGTGTGATGCATGTCCCTTTCAGTAATCAGTGTCAGACCTGGCTGAACCAAGATAATGATGTGCAAAGAGTTACTGAGCATCTCTCCTGAGGAGGTGCATTCTCACACCAAGCTTTTAAAGAAGATGATGATGCCGATTTGCTGCTGTCACAGAGTGGTAAGAAAATTAAGGGTTTTTCCACTGTTAAGTTTTAATCACTAAGGTTCTAAATACTCTGCTTTCTGCTGCCAGTAGAGGGGAAATAAGGCAGCAGAATCTGTCCTCTCTTTGCACCAGCAGTGTGAGGCAAACTTTGGGGTCTAGTGGCTTCTGCAATCTGGGCTTCTGGGATTTTGTGAGTGTGGGAAAGCTTTCTGGAAGGCAGGACTAGATGCCCACTGCTCCTGGACCATAGAGCAAATATATACAAATATGTACAAAATATATTTTGTGTAGAAAATACTCAGGCAATATATCTCCAAAGATCACTACTTGGAAAATCAGGTTGCAGATTTCCTTATTTCTGATATAGCAGAAATAAATTTGAACAGAAAAAAAACCCCTACAAAAACAAAAGCAAAACAGAAAAACAAAGATCAGAAGAGAACAAGACATTATCTTTTTAACTAAAGTGTTAGAAAGCACTCAAGAACCTTACTTTGCCTTTTGCTTCTATATATGTGGGAGTATGGTTTGTTCACATAGAGGAAGAGTAAAATGTTTTGAACTACCAGTGAAGAGAGACTGAAGATGAATCAGTTACCTCAATCCATACCTGCAGGAGTAATTTCAGAGGAGGGCAGTCAGATGACCATTGTTTTGCCCAACATAAGGTGTGGACAACACTGCGATGTCAGGTCTCTGAAACTCAGATCTGCCTAATAAATTTTCAGTTATAGGAAATTTGAGGAAAAAAACCCAAAGTTATTTCTCCTCTCTTATGTTATCCTGGAACAATTTGCACATGAAGCTTGGTAAATAATTTTGTTCAATAAACTTTTCCCAGAATTTTCTATTTAGGAAATAACTCAAAATTGCTCTAGAGGAGGAAGTTGCATCCATTATTTTATTTACTGGATAATGCTTTAATGGGCATGGGAGATAGGTTTCATGTTCTCATTTACCTGAAGGCATCTGAGCTCACTTTTTTCATCTGACATTTTCAGCCATCACAGGACTCAGAGCCCCATGTCTAACAGCTGGAAAATTGCAGACAATTTTAGCAGATCAATGTGATCCTGCCCTATATAATTTGCCTAATCAAGTGATAATCTAGACTAATCAATAATTGCAAACAGATGCAATTACAATAGTGTAAGTGTTCAGTGTGGAAAAAACACAAAAAGAGGAATGTGACACATAAAATATTTTCTGAACACCTAAATTTCATTTAGAATTCTGCAGGAGTTAGAGACAACTGCCTTTCATAATCAGATCACAGAAATGCAGGCAGAAGACACCTAAATTACAGGGTGCAGCTGTGCACTTCATTTATTATCTATTCTAGATCTGAGAGGGAGGTGAGAATCCCCAAAATACCAGAGACTGTAATCACCATGATCATTATTAATCTTTTCTCACCAGCTGCACACAAGCAGACAAACACAAAACTTTGCTTTTGGCACCTGGTTAAACCCTCATGCATGTAATGTTGTTTCAGGAATTGGAGAGAAGGCTTATAAGCAAATAAAATAATTTCAGTTCTTCTAAATATGGAGAATTTTGATTTACCTTAAGATGAAAACCAGACTTAATAGTTATGGGGTTATTTTTATGCAGTGGGAAATTTAGTGGATATTCTATCATACTGAAGGTATGACATAAATGGCACATTTATTCGTTATTTTTTTTTTATTTTAAAATATACCTGCTTCAAGGTCAAAGTAAAAATCTCAGTAAAATATAGTTAGCTGTAGGGAAATTATTTTTAGAAAATTTTAGATATTGTTCCAAAGAGGAAATTTATGAGGTCTGTACAGAACAGCTGCAAGATAAGTAGAAGTTAGTGTGCATTTTCTACCAAGTAAAAAGCAAATTCAATTTATAAAACTGCTTAAATATAAGCAACTCCAAATTTTATTTGTATATCAAAACAGAAAAGAAAGATCTACTAATGTACAGAAATTCATACTTTTCTGTGTAGGTAATTAGAAGGATCAAGAAACCCTAAAGTCCTGCATAGGAAAAATGAGATTGAGAAAGAAAGTTTATCTACCCTTAGCTTCTTGACCTAGATCTACACAATCTGTGTTTGTCTGGTGAAATGTACAAATGTAAAGCAACTCGTAATTGGCACATGAAAGAAAATTCAAATCTTCTCTTTTTGTCTCTCTTAAATGAAATAAACCAGCAAGCACTTATGGAAGAATCTTAGTTATTGTTTTTCCTTTAGAATTTTTATTGATCTGTGGAGAGAGGAGGCAATGCTTTTTCTCTCTAGGACAGGAGGTCCTTCCTTCCAAGGACACCAAACACTGACACTGAACTTAGGTTGTTTCCATCTGAACCAGTGAGTTTATTTAGTGAAAAGGAAGTCTGATGCAAAATTATCTCTGGAGTACAACATGAATACTGTGAGCAGTACAGTCTATAGCAACAGGCAAGAGTGGAACAGCTGCTGAGATTTTGTTCAGCAGTCATGCATTTTAGGTAGTTTAGCAGGGATTTATGAACTTTATAGTGACAAAAATGATTCTATTGATTTAAACTACTCAAATACCTCATTGTAATACCTGTGGAAATCAGTAAGATCCTGACCTAGGCAGCTGAAATTTTTGTCTGTTCAGGAATCTCTGTCTGATTTATTTTTGTTTCTTGGAAGGGTTGAGGGGTTTACCTGTAAAATGGGGGGCATGGAAAAGGAAATTCCATTTTCTAATATTATGCTGCCTAACTGAATGAAACATAGGTGCTTGAGCTGGAACTCCATCAATACAAAAAAATAAATGAAATGGAATTGGAGCCTGAGCCTCTTTGATAAGGTATTCAATGACTGGGATGCAGAAGCACAGGCTGGGAAATGTATTATTTAAGTCTCCTCTGCAAGGTTTACCAGGTCCATGGCTGAGCCAGCACTCCTTTGATTTTGTGACTGTTCAGTAATGTGTCAGGACAGGGGAGAAGGCACTCAGGTGATGCTGAGTGGGTTTGGTGTAGGAGAATAAGGTGGAGAGTTGATTCATGGAGCTATGGTATTGATCTAGTTAGCATTCTTTAACCATTCTTACATATTTTTATAATTATTACCTTTTCATGATAGAAGTGCTGGCTGCTCCAGAGAGCTTGGTTTTGGTTCATTCTGCTGTGGTTACTTCTCACCTTTGGATGACTTTCACTGGCCCCTTGCTCTTCTCCAGCTCTGGGAGATATTTCTATTTTTGAACCTCTGCTGTGTTGCTGTGGTTAGCTTTTTGTTCTCTCTGTGCACTACCAATCCTGCCTGTGTTATCTTGATTTCCTCTAAATTTATGACAAATTTCATCATCTTAGGAAGCCAGGGGAAATTTTCATATTACACAGAGTGTGGAAGGAACAGTCTGTTTATCTACTGACCATAACACAGTTTGATTTGAGGGAAGGATAATAGTGCCATCACTGCTATAACTTATTTGCATCAGTGTGGAAAACATAGATTCCAACCAAATTCATGGTGTGACTTTCTTCCAAGGAATAGGCAAGACACTGACAGAAAATGAGTTTAAAATCCTCCATTAGAAGTGATCAGATATTTTCTTCAAGGCATTTTTGGGGGTAAATGCTGCTAGTTTTTAGCCACTATTTGCTATGTTTGCAAGAATATGCCCCTTCCAGTGACTAGGAGTTTATCTCATAATGGAATATCCTGGCCAAAATGAGAGAGAACATCTTACAGCTCAAAGCACAGAATAGCCAATAACTTAGTAATGGTGGTCTTCCGAAAGACAAGTGACCTAAATTCTTCCTGGATGCTGACTTGAAATGAAGCCTCACCACCCAAATCAGTGTCCTGTAAGATGTTCAGGTCCTACATAAGGAAAACATACCCACCCAATCTAATGGGAATTCAGAGGGACACTCAGTGCATCTTTAGTGCAGTGTCCCAGCTCCTTCCCACTTACTACCACATTCCTTGCAAAGACAATTGGCAACTTCCCTTACAAAAATGTGTCTTTCTATAAGTGAAAATTTATGACTCGATTTGCAATGAAACATCTGCAATTTAGTGGTAGACCATTCTGTATATTCTTGGAAACCCAACTACCTGTATGGTGAGAGATGTTCAAGGAATTTGCCATTGGAAAATGATTTTGCAGTGCCTAGATGTGTGGTATGAGAGCTTATGTGTAAGAATATTTAGAGTCTGTTTTATCACTTAAAACATATAAGGGGAAAATATTTTAATATATCATATATAAGAAAGGAAAATATTTATGAAACATATTCTTCTATCATTAAATCTATATGTACTGCTCTTTTCTATCTTAAGGCTGAACAAGCATAATTTACCTTTTTAAAAACTTATTCTCTTGCTGCTTCTTCTTGGTCTGTGTGACATCCCACACTGAAATAATGTTCAGATAATTTTCTCTCTTCCTAAATTTCTTGGAAAATGTTTCTATTTTGTACCTTAATTATCAACTTCCTTGCTTAAGACTTTAGCATACTTTCCTCATTTAAAAGAATTAAAGGGTTTATTTTGAAACAGACTTTACAGAGAGTTTACTATGAAGTCTAAACACACCAGAAAACTGATTTGAGGATCGGCTGTCAATAATCCTCAAGACCTGTTTTGTTATTATTAGGGGAACCACAAAAAAGACAATTTTTTTTGGCTTTCACTGTTTAAACTACACAGAAACAGGGTGGCATTTAGCCCTTCGACCTTATAAATAAAAGAAAGAAAAAAAACGTATCACAGAAATCATCTTTGCTAGCTGCTCTCAAAATTCATCCTCTTCCTACAACTATCATGACCAAACATTTCTGTCCTACAGCCTCCCTTTTCCAGACCTTCAAGCAGTTTTTTGTTGCAAAATCTGGATCATCACTATTTACCCAAGGTGTGTTTTTTGAGGTACTGCATTTTGTTTTCAGCAGGTTCATTCTTTAGCATCACAGAGATCAATGGTGGATGAAAGACAGCAGGCTGCCTCTCCATGGATAACAGAATAATTCAGGGATTATACAGTACCTTGTCATCACAGCACAGCACAGGTCATTTCTACCACTTATCACCAGTAAAGGCAGGCACCCCAGCAGCAGAATCACCAGTGCTCTCATTTGTTTTGGTAGTAGGTATCACCTTTGACTGTGCAGCCAAATTTCAAACTATCATTAAAAAATCATTACAACCCCAAATGGGAAATTGTGAACCTATGCTTCATCCAGAGTAGTTTTCCTGAGCTCTCACAAAGACGAGAGCAGCAATATCAGTAATGTAAATAAATTGTTGTGCCATACCATTGACATTTTTATTGTGGCTTTCTTTAACCCAGTGCTTCTTTTAAGCCTCTCTGAAACACAAAGTGAACTCTTTTTTACACATTGAGAGTGGGGAGACTGTGTAAAGCTGCACCAAAGACGCTTCTTTATGCAGATCATTATTGGTGCCATGCTATTCATTTTCCATGAGGCACTTCATTTCGAAATGCCTTGATGCCCTGAACCTTAATACTTCCTTTGAGAACTCTAGTACCTGTAAAATCCACGAGCCAGTCTTTGTGTAAATGCTTTATATCACTCTTCAATTGCATACATACTTTTAACTAAAAATAGTTAAAACACACTAAACCTGATTTAATGGATAGCCAGCAAGAGATGTTACTGACATCACAAACTTCTGTGGGACATGTATTACGTATTTTACAGGAAAGAAATAATTTTCTTCGAGTCTGAAACTTTTCATTTCCTGACCATACACAGCTCTTACCCTCTTTTGCAGCCAACTTTTTCTACATGGCCCAATGTCAACCAGAGTGAAAAAACAAAGGTCTTTCTTCACAGAAAACCTGAGATTTATGTGTGTGTATCAAGTAGACAAAGCTACTCAATGCATTGACATGTTTGTTACTCAAAGCACACAGAGCAGCATCACCCAAAGAAACTTTCATCACATTTGCTTAGCAAAGTCTAACTGCTGTCTTATGAAAGTATGTTGATTGCAGTAAGACATTGAAAATTTATATCACATTTCAAGCCAGGTAAAAGCCCTACCCATATAATCTAAAGGAATTAATGCAGTTTGTTTGTCTGTCAATGTACTTGTTTGAAGAGGGAAAGTTCTGCAGAGCCTTTTTAGAAATTAAAGATTTTAGTTTTTCCAGAAAAATAAAATACCCAATGAATAAAAATATACATAATGAATAAAAATTTCTTTGGGGAAGATCTATCTGCATGGAAACTACAGCTTCTTATAGCTGTGAACCCAGCCTCATGAATTTAATGTTCAAATTCATAATCAAAGGTCATGTAAGGATTCTGGCTGGGGAGTGCCTACTCATTTAATTCTTTGAGCTCCCTGGAGACAAAAGCATTACCAGGATATAAAATAGGCCAGACTCTGGGGCTTACCAGCATTATCTACAACATCTGATCACATATATGTGATGGAAGGAGGATCCTCCATAGGACTGATCCCTATGGATGACAAACAAATTTACAGCTCTTGCTGACATGTAGGATCACTCCTGCCAAGGCTAACACAATCCTGCAGTGTGGCACAGCAGCTTCTTATGAAGGACAAGTTTTCTATTTCTTCCTCAAGGAGGGACTCCTCATTATGCACTGTTCTTCAAGGAGACTGTAAGGAAGGTATTCCTTACAGGTATTCTCCCATTCCTCTCTGGTCCCTCTCCCTCTGGTGTGTGTTCCCACTGACCCCATAGAAAGAGAACCTTCAGCAGAATGGGGTGATGAGGGTAGCAAAGGACTTCATGAGGCTCTTCTGAAAGGATCCTTGATTATTTTTTTGCATGGCTCCTGAAAATGACACTGCACTTTCTGGATTTGGAAAAACTGTCCCTAACCTTCTTGAAAAGTTCTGTCTTTTTATTCATTCTCTGTGTAGGATTTGATGAAATTTTTGTGTGTTTTCAGCTGTAACAATTTCCTCTTAATTTTGACTTCCAAAGTGTCTGCAAAACTTTCTTAGTCAAAAACAGCACAGGAAAATACTCAGAGTGAGAAGAGGATTAGAAGCAGAAATGAAGTAAATATTGTTTCACTCCATTGAAGGTGGTAATAGATGAAACACAGGAAAAACAAGTCTTGTAATCTGGAAGTTTGAAAAAAGTTGCATGAAAAGCAAGTTACCTTTTTCAGGAGAAAAACAAGTGTTTTCTTGCTTGCTATTTTCTGGTTATGCAAAATGCTGAGAGAGATTTAAAAAGAGAGAATTTATTTACAATTCTGATGGAGGAGTAGGTGTTGAAAACATTATGTGTGATTTGCAAGCATGATGTGGTCTAGGCTGCTAGAGACTGGTGTACTGTGCAAGGGAACTGCAGAGCACTGCCCACCAAGCTCTGCAGGGCTCAGCTCTGCCCTGCCTGGCACTGACCAACCCCTGTGATGTGCTCTGGGCTCTGGCTTCTGCCTTGGGAGACCTCAGCTGTCCTCCTTGAAGAATGCAATTAATATTTCTGTCCTTTTTTTGCAAGAGGGCGAGAAAAGGATGAGAGTAGATAAGCATTTATTTCCATCTTATTCAGAAAAAAAAGATAAAGGAGGAAGGGTTTTGCTCTGGGCAAAATGTGTCTACAATGCAGCAAGTTTACTGAGGGACCTAAATGAGATCAGATGCTTCTAATGCAACTGAAAAAAAGACATAAACCCTCTCATGTTATGGTACTTGTGTCATTCATGGCACTGCAGCAATAGGAAGAAACCCAGGAACTGCATGGAGCCTCCAGTCCCAGCCTCTGCCAGATAAAATGTGGTCATTGATCTGAGGGCAGGATTCTGACTGCCTGTCACGTGCATGTAATCCATGATAAAGGTTCTGGATACTTAAGACTAAGTGTTTTAGGAACAGTGAATGACCAGAGCTCCTAATCTGATGAAAAATTCACAAGCAACAGACTATTTTAAAATATTTGTAATATTTTCACTTTACCTTTGTTTGTGCTGTATTTTGTGATTGTTTCCAAGAGCTGAGAATTATATTTTTCTAAAGAAGACCTAAAATGGAGATTTTTGTTTCCTGTTTGTCACTATTCCAACTGCCCTGGAACCCAAGAATATTCTGCATTTTTTCAAACAAATAAAGATAATTTGCATCAAAATAATCAGTGTAAATTTACACATACCGTTCAATATATGAAAATAATTTTGAAAACTTGCTCCTGTTTTGTGGGTATTTACTGCGGGATTGATAAGTATTTGCAAATGAGGTGTCATGACATGAGCTGTGCAATTCAATGAAGCATTAAGAAAAAAAGATTAATTGCCCATTTTACTTAAACTCCTTTTTCTTCTCTGCCCCCTTGCTCAGTTGAGTGCTTGCTATTTTTCACAGAAAGCTCTAGGAAAAAAAATCTACTTAATTTAAATAGAGAGCTCAGGTATTTTTATTGATATCTATAATCCCTGAAAGCAATATTGCTTCTGGAGTCAGCTGAAAGGATGCATGATATTACTATAAAACATATATTTATTAGGAGCTTCCCATCAGCTTTTACCTCAGGTAATCATGGGAATAAAATATTATATTAGACCTATTCTCTTGAAAATATACATACTCAAAATGGTGGGCTCAGGGAACTCACATAAATAATTTTTAATGTTTCTTCAGTGGCCAAATCCAAGCACAGATGCAAAATTAGCCACCTTAGAGAGAATGTTTCAGATTTGATTTACAATTCATCTCAAATCCCAGAAAAGCCATCTACATCTAGTTTTACTAGTGCTTGTCCTCCTCCAATGCTTTAGTACTCTTGACACAAATGTTAAATAAAGATTTTAGCAAAAGTTCAGATTTATCATATATGCATTTATTTCAGGGACATTATTGTTTTTAAATGTTTAATTTGCATAGAGTTTTTGTGAATTGCTAGGGTAAATATTGTTTGGTTCATTTCTATTTTCAACAATAATGTTACGTGGATTAAACTGATCCTTTCTGTAACTCTACAGATGTCACTGGAGTGACATTAGGGACATATTAAACCTGTTTGTCTCATCAAGCATCAGCGAAATATGCTTGGAAAATGCTTGGAATTCAATGTATTTTGATGCCATCTAAATATAAAATATAAATTCCTACAAAGATTTTCCAGTCTGGCAGGGTTCAGAATTTCATTTCAGTAGATGATATGAAACCAAAAACCTTAAAAGATGGTAACAAAGGCAAAAATATTCTATAAAATAAAAAATGAATTATTAATTGTTTGAAAACAATCTTGTGAGTTACTGTAATTTTGAGGATTTTTTCTTCCTTTGATCCCATCCCAAAGTATTGTATTTAAATTTTTAAAGAAGCTTAAAAAAGACAGTAAGCACAAAATGAAACACATGAGGCTCTTTTTGAATTTCAGGAAACATTTTTGCATTGTTTGGGCGACAGAGCACTGACACAAGTTGCCCAGGGTTGTTGTCTCCATCCTTGAGGATATTCAAAAGTTGTCTGGACAGGATCTGGAGCAACTGGCTCTAGGAGACTCTTCTTGAGCAGGGTAGTTAAGATCAGATGATCCCCAGAGATACAAGCCCAACTGAACCATTTTATGATTCCATGACTGGAGCCAAAGATGATCCTAAATGAAGGACTTTTGCACAAATCTCTATTGCCTTAATGTTTCCTTTCCAAGAGAAGTGAAAAGGGCCTGCTACATAGCTATGCTTTAATATTAGATTACAAGGTCAAGGCTAATTGGAAAAAAATTATCCATTATTCCTTGAATTTGCATTTTTTCTTTTTCTGAGAACCATTAGAATCATAGCTCCCTTAACATTCAGTATTAACTGATTGTTCTGCCTTTGATTTTGTACAGCAAATTTATACTGAGCCACATTATTTAGACACTTTCATTAACCATTGAGACTTCTATTGTTTCAAAACTGGCAATAAAAAGCTTGTTTCTTGAAATCAGCTTTGTAACCTGACAGCACTGGAAATAAACTCTACAGTCCTTTACTTTAAAATACTGTCTCAAATCCAGCTTATGCATCCCTGCATTTCCTGTTCAATAGCTTTTGTCATATGACAGAGTAAAAAATTTTTTTTAATTGTCTCATTATCTCACACATTTTTCCATGGATGCTGCATATGAACAGCATATATTTAAGAAAACAAGATCCATTTTCCAAAAAAAGTGACAATTTTTTTTTCAAAATACAAATTTATCTTGAAAATCTGTACTCACGATCTATTTGTTCTCTATTTTTTTCCCAACTCTTCTCTGCTTGCTGAAGCTACACAGTCTCAGGTTTTGCTCTGCCTTTGATGAATTGGAGTCCTGAAGGCATCTCTGGTGATGAGAAAAGGAAAGCTCTATTTCAATAGCTTTTTCATTGAAAATATTTGTGGTGTTCTGAGGTCCCCAAGATGAGGTGAGAGATGAGATTTTGACTCCAAGTTCTCAGAAGGCTGATTTTTTTATTTTTTTATGATATGATATGATATGATATGATATGATGATATTAAAAATATATATATACTAACACTATACTAAAGAAAGAGAAAGGATACAGATAGAAGGCTAGAAAAGAATGAATAATAAAAACTTGTGACTCCTCAGAGTCTCGACACAGCTGGACCATGATTGGTCATTAAATTAAAACAATTCACATGGTGGATAAACAATTCTCCAAATCACATTCCAGAGCAGCAAAACATGGAGAAGCTGAAGCTTCCCAGCTTCCCAGGAAAAGAAATCTTGGTGAAGGGATTTTTCAGAAAATATCATGGTGACAGATATTTCAACAGAAAATGGAATTGTATACAAATAGAGTTAGGAGAATAGGAAATTTTCCTAACACATAAAAATCTTCTGAAAAATTAGCATGTCTGCAATTGTTCTAGCAAAACAATATTAACTGGATAGGAACTTGCTGAACACATTATTTTTCATGTGGAGAAAAAGTCAGTTGTTGAACCACATTGTTACCACTGCCTGCACCTCTGTCTTGTAAAAACTGAGGAAAGGGAGTCCCTGATTTTTCTTGGTTAACTGCAAACACAGCCAGACCAGGGGCAGATGAGTCTTCCCCTTCTTACTTGGTGTATTTTCTGTCTGTCCAGGAGCCCAGGAAATCTTCACAGATAATTTTGCAGGGGAACCAATTTGGCACTCCAAGTCTGGTCTCATTACAACTCTCATGATCACAAAAGATAAAATAGGGTGGTGTTGACCCGATAAGTCTGAGCACATTTGCAGTCTCATATGCACAAATAACATGAGTTCACTATAAGCCTGGGCACATTCATTAAAATTTCAGATTCAAGAATACTGCAACTTATTAATTAGTGTGACAGGACTAGGTTCAGAAATTGCCATTGATAAATCCACTGATATCAGAAATCATAAGCAATAATACTCCTGCAGAATAAAGCTTATCCAAAAGGCATTCTTGTAGGGGAGGAGATGGGTACCTCCATTTGACCTCCAGTATACAGAAGTAGACTCTCCAACTGTCTTTTTCCCTTGAATTACACTTATATTGTTTTCTTTAAGAGAGAAGAGAAAATTTCATCATTAGGTGGCACTTGAGTGACTTAGTAATTACATGTAAAGCATGTGCAGGTTTTCACTTTACTAACATATCCAGAACATAAAAATTCAAATGTATTCTCGAGTTGATGAAACATGGTTCAGCTTTTGGTTGCTGTTTAGGTCATTATTTTGGCTTAATCCCAGTTACCTGCATTGATTTAAACAGAACATGACCACAACCCCTCAGTGCCACTCCATCCTTTGTTTCCTGCCTCTCCCAGGGCAGTACACCAAGTTCCCTCCAAGTCCCTGCTCCTAACGTTTGCAGACAGTTTGTTTCTGGTGAGCTGTTGCCAACATGGCACTTCTCCTTGCTGAGTTTTGTCTTTTAGTATTTTTCCACAATCTCTCTCACTGAAATGTTCCTATTATCATTTGGTTTTTCTCCAGGAACCTAAAAGTTATTTCAGTCAGATGAGAGAGGAAAACAGAATACATGATTGCATTGCCATCATAGCTCTTGCTTTTCTATTAAGAAAAACCAATAAAAGCTCTATTTGTATCCTGGTTTTGCTTTATTCCTGTCACCTCTTATCATTTTATAGTCACAGTTTGCTTCCACTTCAGTAGAGTCTGAATTAAGAAAACGCTTGAGACTCAAACATTGAAATTTTTGCAGTTGTCCTTCAGAGCAAGAGGATTGGTCTTGTGTAAGGCCAGGACCTGAGTTCGATGGTGCTTGTGAGTCCAACTCAGCATACTCTGTGATTCTGTGATTAAGGACAAAACCAGCTGTAGTTTCCTGAAGTGCAAAATAAAACATGCATATCATACAGCTGGAATGCAGGTTACTATATAATGCTAGGATATGTTAGAAAACAGTTACTTAAATGGAGACTTGATCAAGTATTTTGTTTCAGTTTGATAGTGTGAGCAGCAGCAGGTACACTCTCTCTGGGTTTCCAGTCAAGAGGGGCTCAGGGGAAAAAAGCTGATGCACTTGTTTGGTGTAGTCTTGTGTTTACAAGGTGTAAACATAAGGTCTGTAAACACATGTTTATATATGTTTACAAGGTAAACACATCCAGGTGTTGGGATACTCTGCCCAAACCTAGTGTTTAAATCCCATCTTTGTAAAATTAATCTGTGCTATAGCTCTTCTCAAATTTTGAAATTTATATAAATCTTTAAGATCAGGAGTTATCTGTGCTTAGTTAAATATTCAGTGTAAACAGACAAGGTCTAAGGTCTTTCCTAGGTATTTAAAGCCTTTTATGGATTTTCTCTTCCAAATAATTTTTGCTTTTAGGTATATTAAATTTTGGGCACAATAATTTCTTAGATTTATGGAAGTTTTTTCCTGCTTTACCTGTTGCCAAATCACAGCTGATCAGTTTAAAAAATGAAAATATGATGTAAAGTTTTAAGTCATATATCGAATATTAGCAGGCAGCTGAAAATCAGCTTTTATCACATCTACCTGTGATTTTGCCAAAATACAATGAGAATTAACATTTTACTGGCTGCTAAAAAAACCAAAAACAAGAAACAAACCAAGAACCCCAGAAAAATAAGCACTGTAGAAACAGCACTGGTGGCATTCATTGAAACATCAATGTAATGCAATATAATGCAGTGTAAACTTCAGATACTGCTCTCACCCTCTTTGGCGACTGTGAAAACATTTGCTAATTGCCTGTACTCCCACGATCCTCCTTCCTTCTGCTGAGACTCTTCATCAGCAGCTGCATAATCATCAGTCTTTGAAGTCAGTAGCAGTCTGCTAACAGAGCAATTAGTTGAAGCACCACGAGCCAAAGGTGGTAGATGTGTTCCTTTTCTTTTTGTGACATATAAACAGCACTTACATGAACTTGAAAAGATTAATAATATACACATGGATTTGCTACATGCTTTTATTTTTTCCTGTTTGAACAAGATGAGTGAATGCCATCTATTATTATTTGAAGAGAGGGTTGTCAGGCCACAGAAGCTGGTGCGTCAGATCCCAGGATCCTGACCTATAACACATATCATGGGGCATCAAGAATCCACATCTGAAGAGCTGAAATGACATTCATCTGGTTGAATGTAGTAATTTTATATTGGAACAATCTATATGGACTTCCATTTTGGTCAATGGGAAGAAATAGATTTATTGCTTCTTTAAAGTGCTTTATTTAAAGTACATGCATAATTGTGCATGGCCATTCATAGATGGTTTTTGATATTAATAAAAATGGACATAGTCATTGTATTAGTTGGAACTCAAAATGATCTTTCCTGGGCATCTGGATGTAGGAACAATATTGAGTATTTCTGGGTAATAGCAAAAACCCTGGTTAAAAGATAATTTCTTAGAATTTTTACTGTTACCTGTTGCATTTCAGTTGCATAAGAACACTTCAAAATTTTGGGAAGCCTTGAATATTATTTTATTTCTTTTCAAATCCATAAACTTCAAAATCATCTCTACAAAAAGTCTTGCAGCTGCAACAGTTATATGGAAAGAGTCCTTTCAAGGTTGTTGCATTGATCTACTGAAGGAGCTCATCAAGGCACCTTTACAGATTCTTCCAAGTATATGCTTCTCTTTTTAATATGTTTAGTGAAGAAAAGAGAGATAAATAATAGCATTCAATAAAATGTTCAATAATACTTCTTTGTATTAAGAATTATCCATTTGAAATGAATGGCAAGAACAAAACATAACCAAAATGACATAATTATGCCCTGATAATCCAGTCCTTTTGATTAATAATTTATTAATAAAAAATTCTTTAAAAGAAAGAGAAATGTAAAATCATGTTTCCATCTCCATCTGCCTCTCATTTTTTATCTTATGCAAAGTCTCAGATTTTTGCAAGGACTGGAGGCAGATGACAGCGAGCTGAAGAATCACCTTTGCTGCAGGGTAGAGGAAAAGTGAAGAAAGGAAAAAAATAGCATGCATATTGCTATTATGTGATATTCAGTGCAAACAGAACTCTAGAGAGCTGCCCAAAGACAGCACCTCTTTACTGAAATGATTTACTATATTCACACTCTGAGCCACAGATGCATAGTTTAAGTAACAAATCTTCCTTGTAAATGTGTTTTACTGCATCCACTACAGCTTAGACAATGCAAACTGAATTTGTTTCTCTTGACAGAAACGTTTAATTATTAAAATGCAGCATGTTACACGAACAGGCTAGAGACACATTGGGCTGCATTTTATTGAACACAGAACATTTTCTGATGTGAATTTTATCTTAAATTTGGAACCAAAACTCTGGTTTGTGGACATATAGTATCAATAATCATGAAAAGCTATCTTATCATATGTGGACAGATACGTGTGGACTGAGGTGCAGTTTTAAGGTATTTCCTTTTTTTAATAAACAATATGAAAGTATTCCCTTTCTTCCCCCCCACCCCCCCCAATTAGAGTTCTAAATACAGTGAAGGTATGAAATAGCAGTACAGATGATTATATCATTGGAGTTGTGGTATAAATAGAACTTTTGTCCCATGGAGAAGGTGGTGTAGAATGCGGCAGGCCATGGTACTAGAGCAGAGAGAAGTGAGATCTGGAAAGAGTCCTGAGAGAAGGGATTCAGCTATGTGCATTTGTTCTAAGACTGAAAATTGCACTGATGTTCATGTCCAGAAAAATAAATTTTGTCCTGAAAGTTTACTTTTTATTGCAAGGTTGGAAGTTTTGTTGTTTTTCCTCAAAGTGGGGGAATTGCTCTTCATATGACATATCTAAAGAACAATGTACTTTATATGAAAGTTATCTCTGCATAATCTGAGGACATAAAATTTCCTCATATTATTCAAGCCTATCAAACAGGTTAATTTAACAGAGGAGTTAAATCAAGCCTTATTCCATACATTTGTACAAGTATGATTTCTGTTTGGTCAAGTGAGAGAGTATGGCAAGGTAATTAAGGCCACCATGACTTGTAGCAATCAGTCTACATAAAACAAAACAGAAATTCCTTGCCTAATCAAAGGTACATGTGCAGTCACAGAACGAAGACACCCAAACATGGAAACAGCAATCTCTCTGTTACATTAGGCAGGGAGATCCTCTGTCTCCAGTGTGGTTTTGGTAAGTGTAGTAACCCTACACTGATCTTGTCTCATACCTTCTGAGACACTTGGTGTGGCTTATGCTCTTCTTTTGAGTGTGTGACTTCTCTTTTTATCTGTGCATCAACAATTATGAGGAGATTTCCAGCTCATGAAAAAAAATTACTGAGGGAAGCAGGAGGAGAAAGAAGGCTTTGAAAATTCTGGCAAGAACCAGTGCAGCATCTTTCCCTTTGCCTGCCTGATGGAAGAAGGGCTGCACTGCAATGCAACCTGTCCAAACTGCAGCTGCACTCTTGCCCACCAAAGCTTTGCAAAGGGCAGGGGGGAAGACAAAACTGCCCCTGTCCAGTCAGGCTCTTAAACATAAAACAGTTTAAGGTGTTTTTCAAGGAAAGGCATCTTCAATAAACAAACTTGAATACATATCTAGCTTTCTCAAAGTTGTTGTTACCTCCATAGGCAGAAACCTGTTTCTCATATTAATTTCCCATTTTATTAATTCAGAAAAGGTTATCTCTAGGCTGAATACTGATTAGCCTTTCAGGAAAGGTAGAAAATTCTGTAAATTACCAAAATTTCTTCAGAAGGAAGAGGAAGGGAGAAGGAAGAGAAAAGGTAACTCTGCATTAGGATACAGCACAGACCAAAAGGAATGAATGTATTGAGCAAAACAGGCAAGGCTGAGGATCCACTACCAACACTGTTTTGTGGGCAGAGCTGGTTGCTACAAAACTCTTGTTGCTACAAATCTTTTGTCTGGTCTCATAAAAAGAACCATTTCTAATCAATGTAGTTTTTCTCTAGAATTTGATGAGTTTGTTTATTTTTTAAATGACTAGCATAATATTGTGTCTTGATTATTTAATGAATATTTGTTAAAGATCTTCCTGGTTTTACATAATGTTACTGATTGAAAACTGTATATTTGAATTCATTTTCCTCATGTACAACTAGTAGTGACTTATTTTTATTTATATATCTACACTTTCAAAGATCCTTTTAGTTGAGCACATATTTGCAGAGTAATCCTAGAGGAATTCCCTCCCACTTCCACTTAGCAAGAGGTGTATATATATCTGGCATTGCAGCAAGTAAAAATTATCTTTTGAAACTCCATCTGCTTATGTGGGAAGAAACTAGAGCACATAAACATCTCTGTGAAGATGTATTTGTTTCAAAATGCAGTTTAGAATTTTTCTTATTGGTCTGAAGTATTGTTCTGATGTGTTTTGCTCTCATGTATTTATATATGCTTTAGCAGACAAATTTATTGCCCAGTATTTGAAAAACTGAAAAAGTACCTATTTTACCAGTGTGCATCTATGGTTACTTTTACATCAAATAGTTTAGAAAAGGAGTGCACTTTCAAAAAAAAAAACCAAAACATTACTTTCATTATATATATTTTTTCCTTATCACAGACCAGTATCAGAGCACATGTAATGGATTCTTCTAGAGTAAAACTAAACCCAAATACTTGCTCCAAAAACTTTGTTAAGGCAAGTAATCATATGGAGAAGATTATTTCTACATTTGTGTTTCCAACCTAATTTAAGAGATGTTAAACTTAAGACTGGCAAAGATTTTCTGAAAGATGAATTTGGTGTTTGCAGCAGAGGGAGAGGACAAAAGAATGTTCAATAGAAACACAAAAGAAAGTCTTCATCTCCAAAGACATTGAATATAAGTTTTTCATGATTTTATATATGTAATATATATATAATATATATATATATTTCACAAGTATATTTATTTCTATAAGAAAACTTTTTAAGCAAGGAATTGAGAGACTAGTTCAGATTGCCTGAAAATCAATGTAATTTACAGAATTTTCTACCTTTCCTGAGACACTAACCAGTACTCAGCCTAGAGATAACCTTTACTGATCACCTGAGCGTTTGCCAGCACCAGATCCGAGCCCTGGCTGAGGAGTTCAAGGACATCCAAATCCTCCAGCTCCAGCTCTTGCTGCCCACCAGGGCAGCCAGATTCCAGGGCCCTGTTGAAGTTGTTTCACTTTGCACAAAATATCTAAATATCTTCTGGATAAGGAGGGAAATGGAAATTTGATTCATGGAGGTAGCAGTACAGTGGAAAGACCATTGTGCTTGACAGATTGAATTTATGTTTTACACCTAAATTGCCCTCAAGTCTTAATATAGAAATTGGAAGATTTAGGTTTTATGCAATTTTGGCAGAATATTTATGTTTATGGAGGGAGGTATTTATATGAGATGAAACTGTTGTGCAGTAACTGGCATTCCAAGCTTCAAACCTGAAGAGATTTTTCCCTTACAGACCTTACAAGGATGATGGGCAGTTTGAAACAATAAGATTCATTTTTTCTAATCAAATTCTTGCCAAATCTTCAAAAAAATTATGATTGTGCCAAAAAGAAAAAAAACCTCCAAACTGTCAGGAAAAAAAGATGATATAATTTAATTGAACATTCACAAAGTCCTAGAAATACTTCTGGTGAGTTTATTCAGTAAATTTAAGAAGTGGAAAAGAAAATCAAAGTACAGCCATAAAAACAAGGAAGAGACAAAATATAAAGCAAAGATAGGTTATCATCTTTAAACTAGTAAGTACTGACAGGAGGATGACAATCTTCATGACATCTACAAGTGTTTGAGTTGTGATAAAGACTGGGAAGAACTTGAAAAGCAGTAGAAGTATAGAAGGTATAATTTGAAAAATTCACAGAGTGTTTTGGCTTCCTTTTTCAAAATTGTATTTTTTTAAAGAGAACTTTGCATTATGCCCATGAAAATTCCATATTGCTCATAGATGTATCTTCCAGTACCTCTTTGTTGACATCAATGTAACTATTCTAGGAGTTCAAGTGGCATGCTGGAGAACATGTCTTAATTAAAATTCCCTGAAGGACAGGCATGTCAGTAGACTCAAAATAGTCTGCAACTAACGTAAAGGATGCATTTATCATCAATGAACTCTAGTTTTAGTTGCTTTCCCTACATTAAATAGCAAAAAGGGAGCACTTTATTGGGCTTCCAAATAAATGTACGCAAAGTTGTCTTAGAGGTAGGAAGGATCATGTGTTAAGAGCTACCATATGGCTGACACAACAATGTTTATGTGCTTAATATAGGATATGTATAGGCAGTTAATCATTTGGATATGAACTATTCATGTTTATTAAAAGAAAAGAAATTGACACCTGCAGTTTTTAAGGTTCTGTTTACAATGGCTGATGTCTCAAGAACTCAAAGACATTTTTCCGAGGTGCATGACTCTGATTTCCTATTTCTGAATCAGAATTATTCATATTTCATTACTATTTGAAGATGAAGGTCTCCTGTCAATAATATCTAAGGAACATACTGTCAATAACTTCCCTCATGTTTATGGGTTGCCTGGAATAAATTACTGGCTCCTGAGTGTCTACGCTTGTGGCAGCCTGTCAACAAGTCGCAGAAAACTCACAGAACTGCATCAGGGCTCTGCACATGGCTGACAATTTAGCCAGCAAACCAAGGGCCTGGGCTGGATGCTGGCTCAGGAGTCCAGCTCACCATGAGGTCCAGCTGAAAGGCTGAAAATGACACAGGAAGGTGAGGAAGTGTAGAGACTCCCAGGGGATGCTCACTGGACTGCCATACTGGGCAAGGTGTTTCTTTCACCCACACAGCAAATTCAGTTAAGAAGGAATACAGCAACTGGATCTAAGCCATTTCTCTTTCACTGTGAGAAGGGTCTCAGGATCTTTGTTGTGCATCCATTGTGTCATGTGTCTGAAATATTCATGCTAATTCCCCTGATCAATAGCTAGTGATGCAGACTACAGACTTTGGCAAAGAAAGGAGGAACCATGCTGGTATAATTCTCTTTATGTGTATTTGTATATATTTCTTGCAAGCTCAGGACCATGGGTGGAGTTTTGAGACATCTTCTGTGAACTCTAACCTGCTGCGAGCACTTTTTGGTATAGCACAACAGAATATAATTTTGTGATTGACAGGAGGGAATTCTGACTCCCTGACCCTTATTGAAAGGATTCAAAAAGACTGAATGGGCTTTAGTGGACAAATGTCAGTGCCATGTACTGTTTCATCTCCCTTCAGAGGTGAGAAGTAGTGTAACCTTCCATTCTTTAAAGTGTAATGCATTTTTGGACAGTGACATGCAGACTACCTGACAGCATAAGCTTGAAAGGGTTCATTGATCACTTTTACTTCTGTTTTAACGAGATGTAACTTTAATATCTCAATGTTCCCTGAATATTTTGCAGATTTCAAGCATTACCAGAAGGAGTTCAAAAGGACCCTGAAATGAGACACTGAATCCAGCACACCAGTCTTGGTTACCAAACCCAGGCTTCCAAAGCCAGTCAAGGTTCAGATTTACCTTAGAGATCTCTAGCTCAGATTTCAGGAAAATTTATATCTGCATATGCTCATGGGAGAATAATTCCTCAGGATGCTGTCCATGGAGAATATTCCAGCAAATGCAGCATAAATAATTTTCTCCTAAATATTTTTTCTTTCAGAAGTGTCCATACAGAAATTGTGAGATAAAATGCGTATACTAGTCCCAAACCGATCTGCAGTCCTACCTCTGTGATTAAAATACCTTTTTCACTTGACAGTTATGACTGTCAGGGCATCTGAATTCAAACACATTTAATGCAATGCAATTGATAAATAATTATGATTAATAGTCTATGTCTTGATGGGGTAGTATTCCCAAATTGACTGTGAGAGGTTAAAGTGCTGTGTCTCTCATGGTAAAGAAACTACATGGCACTTCTCTTACCTAAACTATGAAATTTTCATCTCTGCTGTGAAGAGGTCAAAGAAAATGGCAAGAAATCAAATGTGCAGTGGATAATAATCAGAATTAGTAGAGGAGTTGGAAAAAAAAATTATAGGTTACTTGCCACTGTTAATTGTAGGTTTTGAACCTTTTGTTATAATTCCAGACATCTATGTAAGAAGAACCACTAATTAACCTCAATCAGTGCCAAACCATGAACATGTGTATTACATGCTGTTTTTTGATAATAGGCCAGGCTATGCTAAGAAAGGAACATGTTCCAATAGAATGTCACTGAAAAGAAGGAAGGGGATGGATACATAAAATATGGCACTCTTATATGAGATGGTCTGAACTGTTACCTTCTTTTGCAAAGGCCTGAATATTCTTTTGATATTTGGGTTGTAGTCCAATTAATGTATTGATCAATGCATACTTTGTGGCTCAATAGAAAATCATGATGATGTTTAAAATTGTTTATTTCAGCCTTGTAAAACTGTCACTCCTCTAGCCAAAGAATTTTTTTTTATCTCTCAGACAAGAAGCAGTGTGAGAACTCTGTGCTTGTGCTGAAAGCAGCTGCTCCCAAGCTGATGGGTGAAAGGCCTTTGGCAGCCACAGTCAGATGCTGTGAAATTGCATCCAGCTCTTCTCAAGTTTTGCCATTGCCAGTAGGTAGGGATGATCTTTACAAGGCAGCAGATTTCACTGCAGAGGTAGGAGAACAATTTAGGCATTCAAGAAGTAGCCCCTGACTGTAGTGAAAGCAGGGGTCAAGGTTCCCCATTGTGTGGACTGTCATTTGTTGAACTGCAGAGAATTACATATTTCTTTTGACTGCATGGTTTTATTTTACATTTCTGAGCAATCAAAAAAATGCTAAAGCATGTGCAGACCAAGATTCATGAAAGCCTTACACATGCTCATGAAAACTTAAAAATTAGATCACATTATTATTTAATTGCCTTGTACCTACTTATTAAATCTTGATTTCATGTTATTGTTATTCTGAAATTTATTATTATTATGTCAAGATTAAGTATTATTAGGTAAAACCTTAGCTAGTATGAACAAAAAATATTTTATATTAGAATTAATTTGTAGTAAAACTCAGTTATTTTACTTCATTTTAGTTTAAACATATTCAGAAGTTCTTGTCTTTCTTGAGGTCTGTATAGGAAAGGACTGAAAATAGCATAATTTATCTGCTTCTAATAAAAAAGCTTAAAAAGACATTTTGGTTTCTTACTCATGTTATAATGCCTCATTGTTCACTACCTCATTGTTTATCACAGGGATTTTAAGATAAGTTCTGAGAACTTTGGATGTGACCTTTTTATTTTGTGTCTATTTAAATGCAGATAAACTCTCCAGGATGTTTTACAGTTTCCTGTAGATACCTCCAAATGACAGACCAGTCCTCCCAGTATTCACTGTGCATGAATGAGAGAGACTCAGATGTATACAATTAAAATAGCTAAATAAATATGACTAAAAAGAATAAAATCATAAAGACAGATCACCAGCTGAAGTATCAGGGTGTATTAGTGCAACTCTAACCAGACCAAGTATAGTTTTGGGGCTATTTTCATTTTAGGGCTAATTCTGAGCTCATTTACTTTAGATATGCGCTTACTTGATTTAATTTTAAAGGCCTAAAAAAAATGTACTTAGAAAATCCCATTCACAGGTATATCAAGGCAAGCATCAGCAATAGTATCAGGAAAAAAAAAAATTCCTGTGTAGACAGCCAGCAACATGCACCCCTTTTTTCTTCTCTATCAGCAAATTAATCCCTGAACCATTTGAAGTTATCTGCTCCTGCTGCAAATGACCTGGCTCAGATGGGTTACTGACTTAGGGCCACTGAAAGCTCTGGTTGTGGGCTGTGGTTGTACAAAAGGGTGTACAATTTCATAGCAGGCACCTCCTCAGGAACTAAAGGCTGATGAATGAGATCCCTTTTGCATGATCTGCTGAATGGCTTGGTGTCCAGACTGTCTTGTTTTGTTCAGGACTATACCAGCGGAATTTGAGGCAAACTTGTACCCAGCACATGCCAGTGAGAGACTCTTGTACCCAGCACAAGCCAGTGCTGGTGTTGCACAATGCTTTTCTCTGTAAAAGCTTACATTTTGAAGTTTGCTGTCTTTCACTTCTAGGACTACAGTCTACCTTTCATTTTGTATTCAACCTGACATGCACACACAACCCCAGACTGCTGTGGCAGTACCTTTTATTTTTTTATCCCAAAGTGCTGGTAGCCTCACAGCCTCATACTGGAGGGTTCAGGAAATATCTCATCTGTAAAGTTGGGATGTGTAGGAAATTATTGCCACCGAAATGTGAGTTTTCCTTTTCTGGAGGGGTAATGTATAAGAATGTAATGAGATGCTGTTGTGTTAACACCTGTAGCCAATTAAGAGCTAGGAGCATATAAGGGTGGAGTCAGCCTAAGAGTCAGAAGACCAGAGGAGATTATGAGAAGAACCAGAAGACAGCAAGAACCAGGAGAAGGCTGCTTGGGAGATGGTTGCTACAAAGATCAGGAACCCCACGAGAGAAGAGAAGGATCCCAAGACCCCAGGAGAGAAAGACCAGAAGAGACCCTGGAGAAGGTGGTGAGTTCCCCTGGAGGGG
>JAWWEY010000001.1:103357316-103400912 GCA_035582745.1 Loriotus luctuosus
CTCGACTAGAAGAGATAGGTAACGTTAGTAATGGATAAGTTATGATGTATTGCTGTGATGTAGAAATATTGTTGCGTGATGTATAAGTTGTAATGCAAAAGTATTGTTGCAAATGTGGTAATTACAATACTTTTCCAACAATTGCTTCAGAGTTTTTAGTTGATAACCTTATGCTAGGGAACACATAAATCTTAAAAGATAACTCTAGTAGAAAATAACGATATAGGTGGCCAGTAAGCATTTGCTGATAATGCACATGAAGAAAGCTAAACAGCCAATCAGTGAGTGCAACCTCTGTGCCTGATAAAAGCACAGTCTCATACTGCAATGCAGCAGTCCTCATGCAATCATGTTGCTACTGTGTCAAAAATACTCAGAGGAACATCTGCAATGGAGACTTTGAACAGATGAGGACGAGCTGGGGCAATCCACACCAGATATTTTATTGACCAGCAACTTGTAGTTTCCCTTTCCACTGGCTTGTTACACAACAATGCTTTTTTTGCTGAATACACTCATGACCCAGGAATAACTCCTTGTCCTTGTTTACTAAGTATTTTTGAAGGCACTCATTTTATCTCAGTTGACTTTAAAGACCGTGAATACAATAAACTAAAAATACCCCATAAAAGAAGGAAATAAGTAAATATGTATTCCAATACTAATAAGAAACACTGTTGTGACAAAATAGAGCAATTTAGGCATGCACCAATATAAAATATCAGGATTCTCTATTAGTTTTTTTGAACAGATAGTCAATATCAAGTGAGGTGGCACAGCTGTATTTTTTTATGGATTCTTCCATAGATTGAAGAATTAATTGTTATTTACCAAGACATGTATAATTTGTAAATATCACTGAATATTATAGATGTTAAATTATAGAAATTTAATTTCTATTTTATATCCCTGTGCACTAATTACAAGACCTTTTATCATTTTTTTTGCTGTCATTGTTGTCCTAAAATTGACCCTACTGGTTTTACTTTTTTTTTCCTTTTCCTACTCTGAAAGAAAAAACTACTCCTTGGTGTCAGGCAGCTACCATGTTATTGAAAAAAATATCTGTGGTCTGTCTTAACCAACTATCTCCCCAAAAGAGGTTAAAATGCATGAAAAATGAATCCCGTTAGGAATGGAAGTTAATTTCATGACTGTAGTGCTACTGAGGAAAAAAAATAGAAATTTTTATGATCTACCATAAATCCCCCTTTCCTCATTCCCTGTGTGCTGCACAGGGTGGGAGGAGCCGGAATGTAGAAGAGTTGAGAGTGAAGGACTAAAAGTAAGCCTTGTAAGGAGGGATGGGGAAGGGCACTTTTTAAAGGTTTGTGTCTGTTTCTTATCACTCAAATCTATTTTAGCTTACAAAAAAAAAAAATTACTCAAACTGAGTATTTTTTTTCCCATGATGGCTACTGCTAAATGACCTCTCTGTCTGTACTGACCAACAAGTTTTCTCATCACATTTTATCCCCGTCCTGTTGAGGATGATAAGACAACACCTGTGTGGCATTTTGACCCTTAAATAATACTCCCCCAAAACAGTTGTTTATGTGATGGAGAAGATCACTCACTAGAAAGACAGAGGAGAAATAATATCATTTTGACCTATAAAAATTATGTATAGCAGTATTCTGAATGGTTGTTAGAAGGAAAAATTATGTGGACCACAATGAAGATGTTTCTGTACTGGAAAGTAAAATTATATGAGCTTGGTAAAATTTATAATTATATTAACAGAAAATTCTGTGTCATCGATGTATTAAATGAGGAGAGAATTAACGTGACAAGTTAGAATGATAAAAGTCAAATAGGTCTCCAGATCCGATGATACTGTCCACAGTGGTACAGAATGGAGCTCAGGGTTTCAGAACAAAAGGCCAAGCTGTGCTTTTTAGTCTCATTAAGTTTTATCTGACAACTAATTATCCATGATGAGTTTCAGAGGAACAAGAAGAGGTTTTGGACAGGAGAGGTAGTGATATTAATTTGTCTTGTACAAACAAAGTTTGAGGTTGAAAATATACTTGTGCAAAAAGTAACTCTAGCAAAACTTTTCAGGATCATATTCTAAATTAGTTATATTACCTTTGAGTTTAAGAGATAAGTTAAAATTCAAAAGACTAACCCTTTATATTTGTCTCAGCATCTCAATACTGGTATTATCAAAGTTTGCTTTCAAAGTTATAGGCTTCTGTTATGAAGTCAGATATCAGACTCTACATTATGTTTTTTCTGTCACTTTAATTTCTGATTAACTTTAGCAAAGAATGAGATTGATCTTTCCAGGACAGTCACTTTATCTTTACTATTGCTATCTATATTACAAATGAATTAATTAGCATTCTCATCACAAAACCCAAGTTCATTATCTGATAAGAATAAAATTTCTTCAGATACGTCCTGAGGTATTTGATTTGTCTTATTTATATTCTCAGTAGGCAGCTTTTTTTCACTTGGTAGAGATGGGTATAAGCAAATCATGATTCTGCTCATTACTTTCCTCTAATTGAGATTTTATTTCTGTCCTTTGTTACATGAAATCTTTATTTGTTTTCTTCTTCCTTTGTTTAATTGGTTTGTGACTCCTGAGATACAATACACTTTCCATTCTTGAGTATGAAAAATAGGTTCTAATTTTTATAATGTTGTTTATATTCAGCAATATATTAAATTGAGAAGCTTGTCTGGGTTATAATTAAACAAAAATTTAACTCATTTAAATGTCTTTTTGCTGAGATGCGTTTAGTACTGAAGTAATGATGGCCATACTACTAAATATGTACAGACAGCTTAATTGGAGGGGGACAGTTTTTGCATTTAATCTTAGCTTTTCCTCTAATAAAATATGTACTTCTTCCTTTGTTAATCTAAAAATTTTTATTCCATCTCTGTTCAGTTTAGTACCACTCCATTCAGCTACATGCTGCAACTTTTGCCAGACTTTCTCTAATATCCCAATATATACCTCCAAAAGGAAAACAGATTCTATTTAGAGTGTGGAGACTTTAGGTCATTAAAATTCCTCGATAAACATCTCTATTTTCTGAATCACTCTACAGTATTTCCTTAGTCGCCTATGAAGTCTTTTCTTCAGAGTTAATAAAAATTGTTTTGATTATTCTAATCAGAGGTAGAAGTACTCTAAAGGAACCCTTCACCACCCCACACTCAGGCCAATAAAATATGAAAAAGCATCAAGTTGTTAAAAGAGTGAGCTCATCACAATTATTCTGCTTCTTATTTCCCCATTTTACTTACAGAGACTCATTCTTTATTCAGGTATTCCTATGAAACTGTTCAGCGCAATTGTGAGACCCCTGAGAGCAATGAAAGAACCTCAAGGGTCCTGGCAGAGAAAGCAGAAATGCTACAGGATGCCTGGGGTGGTTTCCAAAGGCAGCTGGAGACCAGGTAGACCTCTAAAAACATCCAGTGGGGCCTTATTGCTCATTTAAGGGAAGGGAGTTGAGCCCAGGGTGTGATACAGCTTTGTCTTCCAAGATCTGGAAGCAAAAATTGGAAACTCCAGGGACTCTCCTAAAGATACTCCACATACAAATATGTTCAGTTTATGGGACTAGACTAGAAGTGAGACAAATGAAAATCTAATGTCTATAGTGTAGACATCAGACCCTTCTCACCAGTTCTCCAGTTCTGCAGATCCATCCTTTCCATCTTGCATGGCTTTCTTTCCATTTGGTGTAACCACAGCATCTCAGCTATTGTTGTAGTAATTGGAGACCCTGTGAAGAAAAATCATTCAGACCCTAGTTCAACAGTCTGAGATGAAAAAAAGTGTTAGTTATTGATTGATAGTATCAATATCATCCTTTGTTCACTAACAGTGTCCTGGCTTTGTGTTGCTGTCATTAGTGAAATCATTGTTCAGGGTATATAAAAAGACAATGAAGGATTGCATTCAGAAGGTGTCAGAAGGACGGAGCCAGATTTTCCCAGAGGTGCTCAGCAACAGGACAAGAGGCAATGGGCAGAAAGTGGAACACAGGAAGTTCCATCTGAGCATGAGGAAGAACTTTCCTGTGCAGGTGACTGTGGAGTCTCCCTCAGCGGAGGTATTCAAGAACCATCTGGACAGAATCCTGTGCCAGGTGCTCTGGGATGGCCCAGCTTGAGCAGGGAGGTCAGATCAGATGACCCCACTGTGGTCCCTTCCAGCCCGACCAGTTCTGTGATTCTGTGAATACCAAATTCTTAAAGGCCTTTCTGGAAGTTTCTCGCTAAACTATCTTCTACTGACAAGATGCAGCCAGTTTGATTTAATGGCAAGCACATAGCTTGCAGCAGTATAGCTAAATCCTTTTAAAATTGATTGCTGAAAAAAAAAAAAAATCAAAGTTTTGACAATTTTTGTGATGCATACCTTGTTTATTTTTTTCTTTGCCTGTTAAATTTGAGCCATAAGTAACCCTTTCCTTTGAGGTGAATTCAATGCATGAAGAACTTAATGATTTATTACTTAACCTCTTAGTGGGATTCACTGTGACCTGGAATGTAGTTGTATAGGAAGAGTATTCCTAAACAATGTACTTACATTTGTAACATTACAAAGTGAAGTGTTGCCAAAGTGAAACAGGTGTCCAACAGTTACCTTAGCAATGATGTAATTCTGAAACACAGGTTTTTAGGAAAAATGGGTGCATTGGGCAGAATTGAGGAGTTTAAACCTAGAACTATAGTTAATGAACTGGTGAAAGAGCAAAAGGAAAAAGGCTATTGAGTCATTCAGTCAAAACAATATTTGACACAGAAATGAGCATTATCTAAAGAGATTAAATTTTCAGTTCAGCAGCTTCTTCATTTTTCGTTTACAAGTCAACACTCCTGTTTCATAGTCACACCTGGGGTTCCTGGGGTCTTTGTTGCGCAGCAGTCATGCTGCTGACAGCTCTCACTGTGTGCTGGCCAGCCAATTCCTCCTTTCCCCCAGACAGGGGATTCCTCCCACACCAACCTCTGCAACAAGGCTCACATCAGAAACAAGGCAACGAGGGGGACAGAGAGGCTCCCAAGGCCTCAGCTTGTGCTGGGTTCTGCAGGTGACCAGAATGCATATCCAGGTGATAACAACTGGGAAGTGCTTAGAAATCTGAAAGTATTAACATAACTAAGGGTTTGTTTGTAGTACTATTGTAACCCCCAAAAAGTAGATTTTTGCAGTGATTAGCTCTCTTTGTACAGATGAGGTATTTTTTTCATTTCAAGCGCAACCCACTTCATAGGTCAGATCAACTCCCTTTACCTAAGAGGCTTAACTTTCCAGATCATCTGTTTCCTTCAGACAGAAATTGAGACCTAGAGTGTGAGGATTTCCTGTCAAGCTGCTAGAAAATCTGAAAAATTATGATTGCATTGGACTAGAGCTGAATAGTCTTAGAGTATCTTTAAGGAAGACTTCATGATCTTGAACTTCAGCTTTCTTCACCTTTTGATAATGAATGCAACACAACTCTGACCACACTTTTCCTGTATTTCCTTTAAGAGCTTCTTGACATTCATCAAGTCATTTAACATTGTCATCTTAAGTTGTTCTCAGGCTGTGTTTGATATGAGTGTTTTATTTACATAATGGATTGAATTTGTAGAGCAGAAAGAATAGCACTCCAAGTGAAAAAGAGGGGGAAAGTTAAAAGCAACCCCTAAGTTTGCCTCTTCATTATTGAAAGGATCATGTCTATAGGCATGCTACAATTTGAGTAAGTCAGTAACTGAAAATAGATCAAAGGCAGGGGAAATATTTCTCTTTTGCTTGTATTATGGTAGCTTCAGAAGAGCTAAACAGCTGCTGTAAGCATAGTGCTTAACTATTTAAATCTCCATTAAGCAGCGGTATTGTTTTTCTTCTGCAACACTTAGGTGATGATCAAAAAAACGCTCTCTAGGTAATTATGACTATATGGCAGCATTCTCTATATCATAAGTTAAATTTGGAGATTGATATATCAATGATGGGGTTTGTATAACAAAGAAATGGAAGCTCTTACAGCCTCATTCACATATACTTTTGTTCTGTAAAGATTTTCCTGTCCTACATTAAATGGACAAAAAGCAGTATCTTGGCTGACAAGGAATTGAACTAAATCTGCTAGTTCTTTCCCTTGTCACACTATATTGTTGGTTTGAGCAATAATCTACTGACCTCAATTATGCCTGGGAGATGACCTTCTCATTACTGCCATGTCTACAGCTGCAAGATGGACAGAAATCTTAGCTGCGGATCACTTAATACATATTCAGCAAATCACACACGTTTCAGCACACATCCCATGTCTTTTAGTGACACTACTGTTAAAGTAGATAATAACACAGCACCTAAAGTGCTCTTGCTTTGAGGGTCTGGGAGACAGTTTTAATAGGCAGCAATTTATTGGACTTATTCTTCAATATACTCTCTTTTGCTTTTCTTTAAAAGTGCCACTTTCTGTGATGCATAAGCATATTTTTCTGCTCATCCCTCCTAATAAAGAATCATTGCTGAATGTCAGATATGGCCTTTCTTTTTTTTTCATTTCTCTAAGCCTCTTCCTAATCCATTCTCTCATCTCAATTAGAGTCAAATCTGCATTCTATTTAAACCACAATATGTTAGGAATTCAGCACGATTAATTATTAACAGGACTTGGTCATAGAAAATTGACTTGCTGGGTTTATTTGTCATTTGCACAGATTCTTCCTTCTCTCTTGGCTGTATGACAGATGGGACACTAGTAATGAAAATATTCTATAAACAGCTCCTGAAATGCAAGTTATTCTTGTTTAAAAGTATCAGGCAGTTAAGATATGAACATAATAAGAAACAAAACAAATTCAAACTTCAATATAGCATATCATTTCCTAGCAGAAAATGTATGTGAGAAGCTTACCTATAGCCCCATCCTTTCAATATTCATTTTAAATAGTTCATCTTGGCAAGGCAGGGCTTAAAGAATAAAAGAAAAGCAGAGCAAAGGAAATACAATAAGTAATAACAAGAATAACATAACTATAAGCACAGGAACACATTTAATGGAAGAATTAATTTAGAACTAGAAAACTTTTAGAAACTCCCAGTGTGAGATCAGGGAAAGATGATCCCTGTGGACTTTCACAAAAGTTTAAAAGGGCAGCAGTTATTCAGTTCTAACTCCGTCTTTCTGACATGAACTGTAACCTGCCTTGTCGACATCATTCATAAGAAAGCAAAAAGATGTTTCTTACCACTTTTCTTCTTATAACAAATTTTGACCAAGTAGTGGATTCAACAGTTCAGAAGAAATGCACAAGGTGGCAATGCAAATTCCTTATCAGAACATTTTTGAAACAGGTTAACCAATTGTGGTAATCAACATGACCAAGAAGTGTGAGCATTGAGTATCTTTTATTGTCTTTGCTGGAAAATCTGACTCAGGTCACTAATTTAAAAATGGAAAAAAAACCCCTCAAACAACAACCCAAACCACAAAAACCAAATAAATATTCTAATTTTCAGGCAAAAATAAGACATATAACTTTAGCCAAACCCAGAAATGTCGTGAAGGAGCTTGTAGGTTTATCTTAATTGTTTTTTAGGACAATTTGAAATCAGTGGCACTGACGTGGAACGATGCAAAATATGTATTGGAAATAAAACATTACCTATTGCTGAAAAATGTTAGCAGAACCTGAGGCTGTATGAGGCCATATCACATTCTAGTTCTCTAATCTATTGTGGAAGAGACCACTGTGCAAACTTAATAAGTCCTGGCTTAACAATAGTGCTTCCAACAGATCCATACAATACTCTGAAATAAAAAATTCCTCTGTAAGGAATCAGTCAGGAGAAAGGCTGATGTTACAGCAGTCTGGCTTCGTGCAGCTAATGGTTCAGAGCAAACCTTCTGGGATGCTTGTTCTAGTATCAAAGTTTTAATAGAGCGTGACCCTGAGTGGAGAAACAGGCAATTTGTGAGAAACTTTGGGTGTCAATGCTTGCTCAGCAGTACTTTGAAAAGATCCACACGTGCAGGTCACGTTATGCTTGAAATCTGAAGAGGAGTAGGGAGCCTATATTGGAGCAGAAACATCCTTATGTTTCAACCTAAATAATAGAAATACTGTATAATATGCTGCTATTTTTACCATTTAGAATTTTTCAGGTTGTTCTCATTTAAAACCTACAATGCATATGAATCCTACAGTTTCACAAAGAAGCCCTAATTTTGTGCTCGTGTTTGTATTGTCTTCTATAATGAATAAATATTAATCTCCAGAGGAATGCCTGCTAGATTTGTGTAAGATACCCTGGAGAAAATTTACAAAAGCTGAAGGAAGAGTCAGGAATTTGCATATAAGATACATCCTTTTAAAAGGCAATAAGGCTTGATCAGTCATTGAGAAGAGATTTTAAACACTTGAAAAAGATCTTCCTGTTTTGTCATAGCATTTTGGTTTTAAGTACTCTAAGATACAATTGTAGAGCCCAGAGACTCTCATGAATTTTTATTTTTCTTTTAAAGATGTCCTTGCAGATCTTAACATTTGCAGCATCCCAATTGGCCAGAGAAAAATCAACCAAACAAACCCCCAAGTTTTGGGGGTCATAAGGATAGTGGAAATGTCACTGGACCATCTTGTATTCAGAGACACCTTTGACTACATCACACATCACATAAATAGCCATAGTATTACTTGCGCAAATGAAGACTAGAAATACTGCTGAGTGATGCATTTTAAAAAGCTTAGTTTTCTTTGTAAGTCTTAAACAGTAACACTTCCTGCATGCTGTTCTTGAAATATTGACCATCAAGCACTGATCCTAATTTTCTATCTAATCAGGGTAGAGAAACCATGCCTGTAGCAAGTCATTTGTCACAGAGTTCCATTAGCAGATTTCAAATATTGACTAGCAAAGAAGTATTCACTTTCTTGAGATTAACAATCTATAGGATAATATACAATGTGTCTACAATAGCCATTAATGGAAAACTGATGAAGATAAATCTAATTTGTAACAAAGTTACTGGTTTGCAAACACTTCATAAATAAAAGACAAGCCAAACTCAATGAACAGTTCCTAATGAGTTTTTCAACTTTATTGATGCCAAGAACTAAAGCAATACCTGCTATGAAGTAATAATATTGTTTTAGCTATATGGATTAAAGTTGTAACAGTTTCCTTGTGATCTTCTTTCAATAAACTCTCTTTACTAAATCAGCATGTTCTACAAGTTTATAAGGCATACTGTCTCATTTCAGAACACAATCAAAACTGGGAAGTGCAGGTACCAGGTCTTTTATGTTTACAGATCCACGTAAGTCTAAGAAACATAGGTAAAACATTTCTGTATATATCAAAATATTTGCATTTGTATTATTTGTCAAGATGAGCATTACTGATGGATAAGGAAGAGTGCCCAATTATTATTAAAAAAGGTTTAAAAATATTAATAATGGGAGTTATTTTAACATAGAATTTATGCTTTTGCTACTGAAACCAGAAATCAAGCATCCATTTCATTGTTCCTCCTTTGACAAAATTTAACAATTCATCTTTTGCACGTATTTATGTCACTTCAGTAGTTTAATAGATACTTACTGTCACTTTAGTAGTAAAGTAGATATTTACTCAATTCCCATTTCTTGTATTATAAATCTCTGGAGACATGTTGTTGATCTCTCCTCTCAGTATTCTTGTCTTGAGACTGAACAGACCCAGCTTCCCTTCCCCTAATTAGCCTTTGCTAATAGGAGAGGTGCTCCAGTTACTTCATCATCTTTGTCAGTCTCTGCTGGACTTGCTTCAGGAACTTGAAGTCTCTTTTGTACCGAGGAGCCTGTAACTGGATGCAGCACTCCAGACTGGCCTCACCAGGGCTGAGTGGAGGGGCAGGATCACCTCCCTCAACCTCCTGGCAGTGTTCTCCCTAAGGCACCCCACATGCCCCATCATTTCCTGCAAGACAAAAGAGAACACAGCTTCTGCTGGAGATCCCTTGCCCAGTTGTCTCCAGGGCTCTGGGGTCGGTTATTGTTCATCTCATGTGAAAACATAGGTAGACCTTTAACACCAAATCTGGAGACATTAGGATTGTCTTTCATTGGTATCCTTTCACCTGTGTACACGCAAAGACGAAAAATGGAATCATCATCATTATCTTAGCCTGATTAGGTATTATGGAAGATGATAAGGACAGGACTGCAGAGGGGAAGACTTGGGCAACTTTCTCATGGTTGCTGCTTTGCATGTTCACTCTTTGCAGAAGGTCAAGTCATTCATTCTACTAGATGTTTATATAGTGATCACACACTGGGCCTTTATTGCATTGTAACTTCACATAGATTGTACCTCACTTTTATTAACAGGAGTTTAGTAATTGTTGTACTTTAGTGTAGCACAGATCACAATATCTGTCTTTCACCATTTCCTTAGTTTTAATCCAGATTTACATTCTTCAATTCTCCCCAATGCCTTGTTGGTTTATGAACGTGTTGCAGGATTCATCAAAAATAAGGTATGACTGTCTGTTTTCACCTTGTTGACTTTAATGGAAAATCCCTATAATCTTTCTAGTATGACCTCCTGAGTCTTCTAATAACAATTCTTCTACCATAACTTTAAGTTATGGAATTTTTTTGAAAACTCTTTACTACTGACTGTAAAAGGTGAAAATTAACCCTTTGGCAAGGTTTTGTATATCATCTTTTATAAGAATATTGCAAACATCTATGTTCTGATGGAGAATGAAACCTTTTTTGAAGTTTTGCATCTCTGTGTATATATGAGTGAGGAAAGAGAGAGAAATTAATCTAGGGATATAGCAGTAACAAAATATTTTAGGCTTCAATCCAATCTTATATCTAATCATTAATTTCCAAATTAAGTATCCCACTTGTTGTTATTCTTGTCTACATAATTTTTCCCTCAAATGTTACCTCAGTTTTCTAAGATGGAAAATACACCTACATATATACATCTAATTGAAGAATCACAAAGAAACTGAAATTTCACTCACTCTTTATTGAACCATTAGATTAGCATAGATTCCACTCCTTCTTTATCACTTTGTCACTTTTAATGCACATCATATTTCTGCTGCTGAAGTATTGCAGGACACAATGACATTGCAGCCATCTCCCTGCTGCTGGAGGGATCCCGAAATGATATGAAGAAAAATGAATAAATTAGTATTGCAATATTGCACTGTCAGTCTCTGGAAGTTTTTTTGCACTTCCTCCTCCATCTTCTCCAGGTGTCAAAAACTGTTTTGTCAAGATAAGTCTCTACCTTACAAAACAGCTCGCTGCTACTGAGAGGCAATGTGAAGTTTCCTTTGAGACTGAATCCATTTTCTCCAATTAGTGCAGTTGATAAGTTAACCTACATAGCAGAAGGAATAAAAGCATACAAAATATCCACTCCAAACCCCACCATTGTTCTACAGGAATGGTAGATTTTTCTCTAACAGATGACAAAAATGAAGCAGGAAAATTTAAGTTTGCCTTGTTTACATTTTACTGTGAACCTTCTGAAGATGTATTTACAAATGTTATAAAGAAATTAGTGTCAACGATTGGTTTTGTGCTCTACAATTTTTTTTATTTTTATATTTAAATATTTATGAACCTTTATTTCCCTGGCAACTATTTAAAGATGTCCTGACTACACCAAGTTTCATTTTAAATGTTAATTATTCTATTGAGCATATTGTGGCTAGCAAAGCATATCCAATAAGAATCCAGTAAACTAGAAGATCTTCCAGAAGGTACTTTAGGATGGAGTAAAAACAAAAAATAAAAAATAATGTCCTCTTTCCCAGACTGTCTTTAACACCATTCTGGAGTCTAAATTGTGCCAACAGTACATAATCATGCATTTGATCTGGCCTGTGCTATTGATGCAAGCAATGTCTTAATAGCTTTCTCACTTTTGTTTACATTTGAAGCCACTATAAAGCATTTCCATCTCTCTTATTTTATAAGACCTTTTTCTGTCCTTTTTATGAATAAAATTTTCTGTAATAACAATGGAACTGTCATCCTTAAAGGAGACCTCACCTAAAAGTGGGTTCTTTCCTAAGTGCTTTGCAGAACTAGAAACATAACTATCACGTGCCTGCTTATGTACTTTTTTCAGCAGGTTCAGGCTTAATTACTTTTTTCAGGGTCTTCAATTAAAAACATACCTCTTTGTTGCACTACATTCATTTTATCAAATACAATTTCAAATTCAAGCTCTAGCTGCACCTAGTGAAAAAAAACCCCACAGAAAATGTTACAGAACCTGCAAGAATCATAGAGCTGCTTTCTGATTGGCTTCCTCACAAATAATATCCATTCTACCAGATGTACTGTAAAGAGATCCTGTTTTCCTCCAGCTGATCTCTACATTCAGAAAAATATTCGTATCCAACGAAACTTTAATTTCTCCTTCATCTCCTTATTCTATTTTTTCTATCTGATATTTTCAATTATCTTTCCACATTAAGTACTTACAAAGGATTAATGTAATTTCCTTTGACAATCTGATGAGCTCCCCATTGGAGCATGTTGCATGTCCAGACTCTGATGGGGAATGTCCTCTGCTTTTGAAAACATCCACACCACCACCACACCCTCCCCAGAACAGTGAGGATCTATTACATCCTCCTTCCCCATCACTCATTCATTCCAAATTTGGCAGATATGAGACCGTGTCATTGAAGATCATGACTCCATCTCAAATAGTTTCGTGCAGCTGTACTAATTCTCTCTTTAATGATCCATTCTCAGCTTTCAAGTGGAGTTAAACACACCACACAAAATAAAGAAATAATGCAGAATGTGTTTTCTTGCGTGCAGCAGCACTGGAGAGGGGGGTAAATTCTGTTCATCATGTATGTAGGCATCCATCTACCTACACAGTCAATGTCATCTCTAGCTTCAAGAGGAACAATGGGGAGAAAAATGTGGAATCATTTCAGCTGGGAAATGAAGGATTCATGGACAGATAGAAAATTCTCTACTAAGGTCATATTGCGAAAATCATCTGGCATTAATACATTGTAAGAATAATGTATTATTTCCTGGAGCTTTCTGTCTGAATTATAAGCAAAGGTCAAAAATGTTTAGTGAAGGTCTTAGTCTTTTTTTTTCCCAAAACCCAAACAAATAAACAAACTGCAACAAGAAAAGAAGAGAAAGAAGCCAGAATTTAGTCACAGTTTATTTTTTCCAATACTATATTAAATTTTCATTGAAGTCCTCTAAAACGAATTATATAAATTCTTTATGACCCATACTATGTTTATTTCATTATGGTATAGCTACTGATAATCCTGCAAACATATCTTCCAGTCTTTTACTATGAAAACCAGTGGAACAGATTGATGACCTACATATCACCATTATTATTAATTTTTTTAATCTTCCTTTAGTTTCACAACAAAGAGTTCTTCCCTGAATGAATTTACTTCGATTTCACATGCTAGTATATTTGAATGATTTATTCTGTGTGTCTTGGAAGACAGAGAATCTTCTTATGGTGATCACATAGAAAGAATTCTTTGTTTTTTCTTAACGTATTTAAAATACCATACTGAAGATGCAGAAGTACATGGGGCTTTTTTGTTGTTTTTTTGTTTGGTTGGTTTTGTTTTTTGTTTTGGTTTTTTTTTTTTTTAATTAAGAAATGCCTTTCTAATAAATTTGTTCTACACAAATGTATATTTGCAACACACATAAATTTCAAATGTAAACTAGTGGTCAGGAAATCATTGTTATAGCATTAAACAACTTCTGCATTAATTCATTAGTTGAGTGCATATGGTCCCAGCTGATAATGTAGTTTTATTTGCAGCATGGTAAGTGTCTGGTACACCAAAACTCCCTGAGGTTTAATAACCTACAAATTGCCTACATCTTGATGACTTATCTTTTCTTCTTCTTCCTATGTGGCTAAAAATAGCTTTTCATTAAACATCAAACCTCTGTGTCAACATCTATGAAGAGCAGAAACCACAGATTTCCCTCCAGAAAAGTTGCTTCCAGGTCAATTTCCAGTTTGTTTATATTTCTAGAACAAAGCAAAATGTAAAATAATTCAATCACCTCTATGGGAAATATATAAGTATATAATCATAGTTACTGAGGAAGTGTTTAATTACTGCTTGCCTTTTTCCCTTTCCTTCTAAAACTATCAACATATATGTGTGAAATGAAAATTTAAATTCATTGTAAAAACAAAAGGGTTCCTACAATGTGATTTGATGAAATAAGAGAGGAAATAGAATTATCTTGGAGAAGAGAATAAACTATTTTAAACAGATTGGAAATTGTTACTATAGAAAAAGGTTGTCTGAAGCAAGAATAATATGTTTTGGGATTGGAATTTCATAATGTTTCAGAATAAAATTTCCAAGTTTTCAACATTTTCCATCTTTGGTCTATAAGGACAATGGTGAACAAAGGAAAAAATACATAATTTTTTCTTTGTTTCAATAATTTGAAATTAAGAGTAAAACTGCTCTTGTTTCTTAGGCTATAATTAATTTAATCTCTAATTTGTGAAATCCAGAATGAAGAACAAGCTGTAGATGATCTTAAAGTAAATCTTTTCATAGGTTTAGCTCCACACCTAGCATGCTTGGGATAATTAATGATAGTGCTGGGGTTCTACACAAATTAGAAATAACTCTGATATTATTGATGAGCTGGGTAAGGGCAGACATTTTGCACCCTCTGGAATGTATCAGTAGGTGCTTTGGAGTCCTCTGCTCTGTGAATTCACAAGATAACAAGTGAGTCACTTTGCTGACCTGAAGCCATGCAAAACATGTAAAATGCCAAAAACTTCTCATCACTCTAAGATTTCTACACAACCCCATTACTGCACTGTCTGACTGTGATGTAATCCTACATCTGTTTATTCTCATATTAAAAAGACAGCAACTGCTCTTCCTGGCACTGAGAAGAAGAAAATGGACAGACACCCCAGGAGCTGAGGAGATTTTCTGAGTGACATCAACTCTAGGATGGTCCAGAAATTAAACTTTCAGCTGAAGAGCCACCAAACAAAGAATTCTTGCTTCAATTATTTATGCAAATTTATTTATGAGTTTTACACTTGTGCATTTGAAGGTGAATGGTGGATTGAATAAGAGCAGAAAGAGACAGGTTTTGAAGTGTCTTTGAAGCAGGAAACACTGATGAAGACATATTTTGAAGATAAGGTAGAAGGTAATAAAATACCCTGATGAAGGAAAAAAAAAATCCTGAGAATATCAGAAAAGAGGAAGACTATCAGCTAAAAGGAAAAAAAAAGGGACAATGAAGACCTTGAGAAAATTAAGTCAGGCAAAAAAGAGTAAAGAGATTGAACAAAAAATAAGTTGGAATAACATTTTTGTCCAGTGGGTTCTGCAACAGGAACAAACTAGAAAGCAAGCAGAAGAGAAATTTAGGCTAAAGAAAGTAGAGAAACCCTAGAAGTTAATACATTAAATGTTAAAATTTTAACTCTAGAAGCTAAAATACATTAAATGATCGATAATTTAGGCCTAAACATCAGCAAAACTCAAAAAATAGCTATAATGACAAAATTTATACATTTGTGAAGAAAAATATAATTCAATAGAATGATGCAGTCATTTTCTATTTGCATGTTGAATTGTTAACCAGAAATTAATTAAACTGTGTCTTTACAGCCTGGGTAGGACAGAGGTTTATTGAAAAAGGAAATTTACTTTTGTCCATGCAGAAATGTCAGGTCTTAAAGCTTTCCAGGAGAAAATACAGATATAAAAAAATCTTAGTAAAGCTGAAGTTTGTAGGGACCTGCTAATATGCATTTTCTTGGAGAATATTTAAAAAGGAATGATTCTAAAATGTCACAAGAAACAATAAGGTCAAGAGTAAAGAAAAAGTTTAGAGGTTCTTAATAACATCTATAGTGAACAAAACAATATCTCTTTTACTGTCATGTCAGGATGCAATTTATGCTGGGGTTTTTTGTCTGGTTGCTTGGGTTTTTTTTTTTTTTTTTTTGTATGACAAGTATTTCTGTCATCATTTGTTCCTTTCGTTTTGTATTTAAATTTTGCTCAAGCTTTATTTTTAAGACATAAAACATTTCCTTGATGTTTGTGATGGTGCAGTGATGCTGCTGCCATGAATTTGTGAGGTGACTGAAGCCACCACATAAGGTTGTAAGCCTCATATGAAAGACAAAGATCATTCTCACTCACAAGAAAACTCAATAACATACTTCACATGAGGTAAAAAGAGGATAGCATTTCCACAAGTGGAGGAAAAAAAAAGCCCAAAGTGGGTAAAAAATCTAGATTGTTTGATTCACAGGAAAACAAACACTTCTCTGGGAGAAAATATGTGTTAGTCTGTGTCCTCTGATCTGAAAAATAGCAGGTGTTTTCAGTTTCTATGTATCAGCTACCACTGCAGCTGGAAAAATATCAGAGCTGTTAAGAGAAAAGAGTGAATAATTAATCTTGTACCTGCAGATTGCTGTATCTCCTCATTTTCCTGTAGAAATGGTAAATGACAGGTAAATTTGGTGGGGTTTTTTGGTTTTTTTTGGTGCTTTGTCATTACACTCCCCTCTTGCTGGTGTTTCCTTTCAGTGTGAGCCTCTCAGTCCAACTCTCAACTTCCCAAAAAACCTTTGTGGCTCTCCCAACAGCATCAGCAGCTCTCCTCTGCCTTCTCTTTGCCCCCTCCATCCTTCCTCCTGGTGTGCAGCCAGAGGAGCTGGGCAGGGGTTGGCAGGAATGTCCATGTCAGTAAATTCCCAGACTGGCTGAAGGAGCAGGAACAAAGACAGGGACAAGTTGACAGCTTGTACCAGCCTGCCTCATCTCACCTGCTCCAAAGGTCCCAGCCACTGTCACCTGCCCACGTGGATAAAGTCTCCTCTGGACTCTGTGGTGCTGGTGATTGGAGTGGTGGGTTATGTTGGCAGAATGTGAACCAGTCCTTCTGAATCTCAGCCCCGCCTGTGCAGGTTCCTGCCCTGGGATGGAGCATTCTGAGCTCTCATGCAGTGTCAGTCCCACTGCAGCTCAGCAGCTTGCTGCACAGCAGTCCCACACAATCCCTCATCTAGGCCAGCATGTCATAAATGTTAAAAAAACCCTGCCTGTGTGCAGATCCTGGGGAAAAAAACCCCACATTATCCTTATCTTTCTTTGATCCTTTTCTCATAAAGGAAAATAAATTAAATGGTTTGTCCTAAATCCTGCAGCCTTTATATGCCTCAGTACAATGAAATCTTGTTCATTTCCTAAAGCTTTTCTCCCAACCCAGTTATCTCAATCCTAAACTGTATCTTATTATATTTAGCAACAGGAATTCCCTATTCTGTTTAGTCTGCCACTGACTAACAGCGAAGATCCTTTGCCTTCTGTTCTGTTGGAGTATATGACCAAGTACTTCAGTACTACAGAGAATGTCTTTCAGTAGAAAGTATTAAGACAAAATATATCCAGTGATACAATCTCATGCAACAAGAACTTGCATTATTTCTTTTTATTTTTTTAACATCAGAAGACTACAACATTTGAACAAGAACAAAAAAAAAAGTAATCCTTTGAAATTTCAATTTCTTTCAAATAAACAAATACCTGATTAAGGTAGCCATACTTCACACTTAATACCATCTACATGAAAATTGATTTTCTGCTGACTTAAGAAATTGGCAGTCATCATTTAACAAGTGGCACATTACATAGAACCCATTGAAATCAATGTAAGGATCCTGTTTTCTTCTGCAAATAACTTGCAGGAAAAGACAAAGAAATAAAGCTTATTGCTGCAGCAATGACTTCTTTTCAAAGAATGTTGACACCAGGAGCAAGCAGGCAAATACTCGATCACGAAACTGATACTTACTGGTGACAAAGGTCTAGAAAGTTGGGCTTTTTATTATTTGACTGGCTTGTCTGTTGCAGACATCTTTTCATGAAAAATCCTTTCCTTAGGATTTTTTCCTCCTGACAAGCTAAGAGGCCTCAGGAACAAAATGTAAACAATGATTATCTGCTGCTGTGGAATGCAACAGGTGGCTCTGTGATTGGCCCATCTTGGATGTTTATAATTAATGGCCAATCACAGCCCAGCTGCCTCAGGCAGAGAGTCTGGGACAGCAGCCTTTGTTATCATTCTTTCATTCCTTTCTATTCTTAGCTTAGCTAGCCTTCTGAGATGAAACCTTTTCTTCTATTCTTTTAGTATAGTTTTAGTGTAATATATATCATAAAATAATAAATCAAGCCTTCTGTAACATGGAGTCAGATCTACTTCTCTTCCCTCATCCTAAGACCCCTGTGACCACTGTCACAGCTTATCAAGTGCTTTGAGCTCACACTGTGCATGTGATTGAATTGGTATTTTACCCATGCAGCTATTTGTGTGATGCTACTTTACAATTCAAGTCTGTAAGTGTTAGGCCAGGAGCACTCTCAAGATTTTTGCTCTGAAAGTCAGCACTAGGCACAGCCTGACGATGCCTGGAAGAGACTCCAGCACAAACCAGCCCCCTGTATTTTAACTTCCATGGACATCTGATCAGACAAGCATATTTGTAGGATGTGGAAAGGCATAGAATGTGAGTTTGTATGTAGTCCTAGTGATTAGCTTGTCACCCACTGCTAATCCTGCCTACATGAGAAGTTTTTCAAATCAGTTCCAGTAACAACCCTACTTATTCACACAGGTTCCCTGCAATCATCTTGAACACTCCAGGATGAATGACTTCCAGCAGTACCATTGGGTATTTTGCAAAACTAAGAGATATGGAAGCACCTTTGAGTTGATATGAGAACAACTTCTTCCTAAGCATTAGTAGATAAATTCTCAAATGCTATTTTCACATACTCTTTTCATAGTGAATGTTACTTTTTAAAGATAAAAATAATTCAATTTTGTCCCCTGAACTATGACATACTTTCTTCAGTTTTCGTTCTATTTTTAATAAATGAATATGTCTCTATAAAACTGTAAGTCTTTGCTCGAAGGAAATGTAAATGCTGTCATTCAAAACTTCATTGACCTTTTTATAGCAGTAGGCTTGACAGCAGCTTTGACTTGTTAGAGAAAAAGCCTTTCAAAGTCTGCTGATATATACACCACTCAGAACAATCATCTACCAATGAAAGCAAATACAATGTGAAAAAAATGATAAAACTGCTTGTGCTTTTGAAGTAGTTTGATATTTTTTATCAGCTCATCTGGATTTTAGTTGTGACAATATGAATACAGAGAAAAAGGAAACAGCTACATTATAAATCTTAAAAATCAAAGTGCTACTTTCATAAAAATGTTTTGAGGCTATAGATGTTAGTAGTGGGATTACAGGTCAAATAACAGTTAGGCAATCATAACTAATGGTCTAAACCCTGGGATCAACGAATAACACTCAAGTTTTTCCTTTCTTTCCCACTAAATATATTGCTCATTTTTCTTTGAGAATATGTATATCAGATGATGGGTTGTTATTTTCTTTTTTATTGATGGTGAGACCTAAGAATACCAAAATTTTAGGCGTTTTTTATGTATAATTAAATTTTTTTCAATATTAGAGCTGATGGGACAATGAAACCTCTCCACAGTGTTTTAGGAGAAAAGATAATTTTAGAAGTCAGATTTTCACCATCACTTTTACCTTAATTTTAGTAAAATAATATTTTGAAGATGGAATAGATTACAGTTTCTTTTCCCCAAAAATCATAGAACCATAAAGTAGTTGTATTTGGCTGCTTGAATATAAATTTAAAGATATGGAAGTTTGACATGTGTATAAAAATCATCCCAGAGGTCTTTTTCTGATGCACTGGCTCTTTCCTGTTCAAAAGAAATGAGAAGTTGAAAGCGTAATCTATAACCTGATTATTTGCTGCTTCTCAATTCTCATACAAAGTAAAGATAAAATGCTGTGTGGAACACATAACTTTGTGCTTGCTTTGTGTTTGTTTTATAAAATTTTATATGTCTGCTCCCTCTTACTTCATCCTTTTGAAAAGTGTCCTAATCTGCTCTAAACCTTCCATCATCACCTTGCAGTTGCAGAGCAGTACATCAGAAAGAATGCTCTGATCTTTCTTTTCTGAAGGCTGAATGAGCCAAGGTCCCCAGCCTTCTCTTCAAAGCCATATTCTCCAGTGTCCTGACTGCCCTGGTGATCTCTCTCCAGTGTATAAATGGTGTCAGAGTGCCTGCTCAGTGCGTATTTGCATATATCAGAACCCATCAGAACTTTGTGCTCAGCCTCATTTGTCATTTAACCTCGACTACCAGATTCAGTGACCTCTAATCATTTTTGAAACACATCTATTTCATTCACACCTGACCTGTTACAGATTCAGCCTACCTTCAGAGCCAGCCATTGATCCATAGTCATGCTTCCCTGCACCTGCCCCATCAGACATTTGGGAAATGGCACTTGTATTGGCACAAAGCAGTGAAAAGGGAGGGGTTATGCTGCCTGCATGAAATTGTGTCAGGAGAGGTTTATATTAAGATGTAGATGTTAGGAAATGATTCTTCATCCAGTCATTGGACACTGGAACAGGAAAATGGTCACAACACCAAGCCTGACAGAGCTCAAGAAGCATTTGGATGATGGTCTCAGACACAGGTGGGATCCTGGGGCTGCCCTGTGCAGAGACAGGAGTTGGACTCAATGATTCTTGTGGGTCCCTTTCAACTCAGGATATTCTGATTCTACACTCCATATTTGGGTAAAACATGTAACTTACTTTTTTGTGGATCCAGCTGTAAAAACCCAACTCCAATGCTTCCTCCTGTAAGACTCCAATGCAGTATGTGGGTCACCCAATTACATACTAATAATTTCATTCAGCCTTTTCACCTACTGATGCTGTTTACTTCACGTTCCTTTTAGGTTGCTGTGGTTACTAATCTACATGTAAACATTTTTCACTCCTTTCCACCAGTGGATCTGCCCTTTCTTACTGCCAAAGTTTAGAAGGGTCAGTACATAACCATTTGGCACTGGCAAGGCCATGGCACCCAGGGAGAGCTCTGGGAATTCAATGTCATCTTCTGCTGCAGAGTCCAGATCTGAATGAGATATGTTCTCAGCAGGGCTCAGTGGGGAGGAATGATCTTTCTGCCTGCCAGTGCCACTCCCCTCAGGGTACACTGTCCTTGTTTCCCATTCTGCCCATCAGGATCCCCCACCCTTGTGGAAGAAGACTCAGGTCCTTTTCCACAAAGCTCCTTTCCAGACAGACAGGCTGCAGCAGGCACTGGTGCATGGAGCTATTCTCCCTCAGGTGCCCAACTTTGCATTTACTTGTTTTGAACTTCTTGATGTTCCCATCAGCCCATTTGTCCAATCCCACTTGTCAGGTACCTCTGAATATCAGCCTTGTCAGCATATCAGCTTCTGCCCTCAAAGCTGTCTGATCCTATTGTCCAGATTTTAAAAGGTCACAGTTTTGATTGTTGAGAGATATCACCTGCAATCAGCTGCCAACTGGAGTTTCTGTTGCTGATATTACCCTTTGATCCCAATGGGAAAGCCAATTTTTGACTCACCTCCACTCAACTGCCCATTTACTGAGCTCTTATTTGACCAATTTAGCTCTAAGGTTACTCTGGGGGAATAAGTCAAAGGCCTCGATGAAGTTAAGGTATACAACACCCTCTCTTTTCTTCTTGTTCACAGATGTAGGCATCTCAACATGGATGGCGAGTTATTATTTTTCCCCTGATGTAGACATTAAGGATAAACCATCTTAATTGTATTCCTGAAGTATTTACATGAATTTTTTGAGAACTGTATAATTCACAATCCAGCAAACCCTGGAAAGTACAATATCTGAGGCAACGTGTCAGATATGACTGATAATACTAGGACATAAACAAGCAATTCCTCTTTTTTGATAGCTTCTTACAGAAATGAAAAACCACCTACCTTTTATATAGGTATTGTTATTCCCCCTGTTCATGAAAATAAAATGGGGAAGAAAAATATGAAATAATAAATGAGTAGAATTTTTTTTTCATGTGGACATACTCCCAGTGGCAGTGGAAAATGTCTAATTTTGACTGAAACCAGTGGTTTCAAAGTTTTCGGAACCCATACAGAATGAAGATTTAGCTAGTCACAATAAGTTCAAGACTTGCAAAATGATAATACATTCTCATTGATAGAAACTCAGATTTTTTTTCCAAATCATTAACTAAAGATACAGCAAAGGTGACTGATTTCCCTATAAGGAAGTATCTTTTCGATAAAGTCATATTATATTCACTAATAAGTTGTTTCCCTAACTCCTCTAATTACTTATAACAGTGCTCTGTAGAAATGGCATTTTCTTAAAATTGTTCTAGAATTTCAAGTACTATTCAAAGTCTACCAAATTAAATGATAATGGGCTTTATATCAGACTCATTTGAAGTGACACTTTTGGAAAATTTTGTAGGTAGGACTAGAAGTGATGTACTACACAAAGATTTGATCTTTCTTGAAAAGTAGGGAGGTACATTTAATTTGGCAACACTAAAATCTGAAGAGGCACTATTTATGAACATAGAAAACAAAGAGGATCCAAATTATGCCTCCAAGTCACTCTAGGAGCCTTTTTCCTTCTCCTAGAAAGAGGATATTAATTAAATCTGATTTTTCTGGTAATGGTGGATTAGTCTTGGCTAAAGAGCTAAAAGTCTACCCAGCTGCTCACTCAGTCCCCTCCTCAGTGGGACATGGGGACAAAACCAGGGAGATTGCCTAGCAGTTATGTTGTAGGCCAAATTAGTTTATTGACAATTAAAATAGATTTGAGTAATAAGGAATGAAGACAAACATTAAAATAATCTCTTAAAAACTCAGTGTCAGTCCTTCACTCCAGACTCCTCTAGCCCCTTACCAGCACAGGGAGGAACATGTGTGGAGGTGAGTTAGAACATAATATTTTCTCACTACCACTCCTTCCTTTTCACACTTTCTTCTTTTCCAGCCGAAATCCTTCAGGTAGAAATTCTGTTCCAGTGTGGGCTCTCTACAGGCTGCAGGGAATGCCTGCTCCAGTACCTCGGGCACCTTCTCCGACTTTGGTATTCACACTGTAGTTTCTCACTCTTTTCTCCTCCTCCTCCACCTGTCCAGCAATTTTTTTTTCTTCTTCTTCTTCTTCTTCTTCAATGTTTTCCCAAAGAGACAGGAAAATTGCCCTGTGGTTGGCCCAATACAGCCAATGGGAACTTGAACTCACTTCCCCCTTCCCACTGTCCCTCTGCTGCTAAAACTTTGCTGCCTGTCATAGCAGTGAGCCCCTGAAAGGGGAATAATTAACATTGACTTTATGATTCCAGAAGGCTGATTAAGTGCTTTATTATATTATATTATACTATATTATACTATACTGTACTTCTAAGAAACTTATTGCTCTTGCAGACAGTCTGATACAGCTTTGACCAGATTGGTCCTCGATTTCAAAACACCATCATCAGTGGCCAATTAAGAAAACACTCTTTAGTAAACAAATCTCCAGAACACATTCCACATGTGCACAACAACAGGTGCAGCAAGTGAAGACAAGAATTGTTTCTCATTCTTTTCTCTGAGCTTTCTCACAGCTTCTCACAGTTTCCCAGGCAAATCCTGGGAGAGCTATGTCTCTCTCTGTTCAGAGGATATGTGATTACCACAGCCACCTACACCCCAGTACAGTGGTAATTCTCTTTAACCAAGCCCTGGAGCAGGAACAGGGCAGGATGCTGCTCTGCTCTCTGTAGGAGCATCACAGGACTGATGTTCAGACTCAGTAGCTGTAGGAGTCCCACCTGTCCACCTGGTCTGCCAACTCTGTCACCATACTGCTTAGAGTGGACATTACTGGAAGGATGTGGAACAGCTAGAATTTTTGCTCAGTATTTTATGCTAAGGGTTCAGATAGGCGGTGGAATTTCAGGAAGTATCAGCCAGATAGGTGCACTATCTGGATCTATATGTCCCTCCATAACCTTGTAATTCAGGCACTAACTTCTTTAGGATACAGATGAATAATTCAATACAAAGCACTGCACCATCTGAATAATCATTCTGGAGGGATCTCCACCAGCCAGGCATTTACAGACAGTTATTTCTACTCCTTAATCATTATGGGAAACAAATACATAGCCATTTCAAAAATCCTTTTTAAATAAACTTCTATTTTTCTGTGCCTGTGCCTGTTGTGGGACATTAGTTGTTTGGCTTAAATAAATAAGCTTTAAACAGAATGAGTCACTTATTGTTATGACACTGTGTGGTTTAGTATGCTGATTGCTTAGCTCTGCTTGCCTTATCTGAGAAGCTGCGTTTGTTGAAGCCTTAGGCCATAAGCTGGGGACCTTCACCTGGATATACTTTCTGCTGTAATGGAGTGAATTTTCTTAACAATTTTCCAAGTAACTGGTATGATGCTGTGCTTTGGCTTTTGTATGAGAAGAATGTTGATAACACACTGCTTTAGTTGTTGCTAAGTTATGATTATTCCAAATGTGGAACTTAAGTTTCCCAGACTCTGCCACAGAGCAGGTACACAAGAAGCACTCACCAGAGCTAAGGAGGGAGGCTAAAAATGTCATCAGAAGCTGCAGCTCATCAAGATGATAGCAGTTAATGCCCCACCTGAATGGAAAGAAGAGAAATAATCTGATATGGTGTTAGAGGATCCCAAACCAAAAATCACCACTGAAGTAAAAAGGTGTGTGGAGAGCATGCTCAGGATGGGTGCATAAATGGCAAGGGTCTATTTGCACACAATTTTCTTTGTTCTGGGTCCCTTTCTGGAGACACCCAGCTTGAGCTGACCTACTGCTGTACCACACTGTTAAATTATTTCATTTTTTATAAAATCTGATACTCGAGATTCTTCTGCAGGAAATACAGGGTTGAGCCTGAAGAAAGAGGAGTCCCATCTGAGCATGAGTGTGTGAGTGAGGAATTAGAAGGGGCTCATTGGAACCACCTGCTGTGAAGGGCCTCAGGCCCCAGCAGCTTCAATCCTGAGTGATGGTGCAGCTCCCCGAATTGTGTAATGTTGGAGCTGTGTCTTCTCCCTTAATGTTACCATCCTTCATGATTTCATTATAAATTCTGGTATGAATAATAGCTGAAAAAAATGCAGTACATTCAAACTGAGTCTTACATATATGAGAAGTTTGTATATGTAGAGTCCCCATGTTTTTTCTTCCACAAGTTAGATGGCAGATTTAATTGAGAGTAGGCTAAAGATCTGAAGAAGGAAAATGAACCCTTACCTAAAAAAAAAGAGAGACAGAGGCAGAGGGAAGGAAAGGAATCCTGTTGCATCTGTGTAATAAGGTGTTTACAGCCTTTTTTGTGAAACAAATTTCACTGCAAATCAAAATCCCTCTTTTTCACACTGAAGGCAAAGGAACTTTCATTTCAACTTTGATTCAATGAAACACCCACTTTCATGCATACACCTATATTAGGTCTTGTTCAGTGAAACAGATGCAGGTAAAGATAACTCAACGTAAGCATCCATTTGAACCCTGCTGACTTCAGTGAGAAGTTAGTTTTCTTTGGAATTGTCAAATTTGATGACTCACATAATACTGGTAGAAATCTCTTCGTCTCTTCAGTGTATAATACTTGGAAATGTAGCCCATATTTTAATGCTACTTAGAATAACTGAAGTCAACAGAATGCCCTGTGCACAGATCATCTTCAATGGCTAAATATTATGAATAAAAGTGAGTATTCTTCTAGAGAGACACTAGCTCATTATTAGAAAGATATACTACAGATCAGAGTTGCCTTCAAAGATGCAGTTGTCTTTTTTTTCAGAGATTTTAATACTCAGTTTTATTTCAGTCCGTATTCTGAAAAGTACACCATTATGTAATGTTATTTTGTGAATGGAAAACATGGGATGTACATGACCATTGCACTTTGCATTTTCAGTTGCAGAGATAATCTATTCATTACTGTTGGATTTACCAACTCCACATTCCATTTTAGTTTTCTATATCCTTTCTCTTCCTATTTGGCTTTGATGTTTAATGCATAACTGATACAGACAATAAAAAGATGCAAACAAATCACCCCATTGTGGAATTCATATGTGATTTCGCAGATATAAATTTCACTCTATCCAGGTGTGATGATTGTGAGGGCATTAACTTCCTTTGTCTGCCATTTCCAGGCTTACCTGGACTATCCATGTATACTCTGTTAGCTTTTTCTGGGAGCTCTGTGTAAGCCCTAGAGCAGACAGCCAGTTCTGGCTTGAGCTGCACTGCAGAAATGTCTCTTCTCAGCCCTGTGCCCTGATGCCCTAATCTTTTTGGAAGGACCCCCAGATCTGCCTCCTGTATGATGACTCTGTCCTTGCCTGGGCTCCTGGCTGAACAATTTCTAAAAGAATTTCCCACCTGAGGATTCTGGTTCCACAAAAATGCTGTTTTCCTTGGAAACAAGCTGGTTTTTCTGCATCTTTTATGGAAGCCAGGCAGACGGGGAGGCTTCTCTTCCACCTCTTGCAAGCCAGCTGGCACAGTGCTGGGTGAGGAGCTGCCTGCCCATCTCACTGGACTTCATGGTTGTCCTGGCTGTCCAGCTGCCCTGCTTCCCACCTGGCAGCCTGCTCCAATTGCTGGCTTCCTGGCTGGCTTTCCACCTGGGTAGCCAAATCCCTGTACAAAAGTTCTTGAGACATGCTTTATGCAGTCTCAAAACAATCAAGTTTTCAGAAATTAAGTTAGGCAATAAAGCAAAGTTTTCTTTGTTTCCAGTGAGAAAAACAGAAATAAAAAGTGGAAAATTGTCAACAAAACAAAAATTGCACTTTGATTACCTCTTTAGATTTCACAACTGTCTCTGTGCAAAAAAAAAAAAAAAAAAAGATAGAGACTATCATGGCAACATTACTTGTATTAGCAAGCAAAAAGGACTGTATAAGCCATTTTCCCTTTCCTTAGGCTACTTAGTCTTTTAGTCTATTAAGCATTTTCTTTTTTATTTCCTTAAAAGGAAAAATGAAAAAAAGTCACTGTGAAATGTTAAAAGAGCTTTGAGATTTAGCATTGTCATTAAGTGAAATTAGGAACACATTTAGCATATCTTTATGTAGCTTTCTGTCTTGTAGCCTAATTTCTTGTACCGAGAAATTAGGATATTTGTTTTATTTTTTCAGTGTTATCGGTTATATACAACTAAAAAAAAATACTTGCACGCATAATGTACAAACACAGAATTCAGCTTAGGCAAGGGGCATCTGTAGCTCCTGGGCCACTGGGTAAAGGGTGCTGGGGTGGAGGATGCAGATGAAGCTTTTCAGAACAATTAAGGCCTGTTAGTGCGCTCAGGGCACTGAAAATGAGTCTCAGTCCAGGGAGGTTTCCAAAGGGTTGTTATGTGTACTCTCCTGCAAATGATCCTTCCACCTTGGTCTTTGGTATGTCTCATGACCAAGGTCTCAGGGCCCTGGGACACGGCCCAAGCACAGAGAAATTTGAGATTCCACTGAAGAATGAGGCCTAACAGAGCTTTTCACAAAAGACAGCTGTGATGGGAACACTCTCCAAATCAACCTTTGCACACAGACCTCCTTTCTCTGTGGTACGTGAGGCAGACACTGGGTTGATAAGAGCTTTAAGACTGACTTGTCCACACTTTTTGTTGAAGCACACATGTAAAAATCAAAAACAGATTTTCTGTCTCTTAAAGTATATATTATTAGAGCAGAACTTAAACAATAGTTTATTAAGAGACAAATACTTGTTCTCATGAGTGAGAGAATAAAAATAAAAATTAATTTACAAATATGCCCTCTACCTGTTATTGCTCATGCCTATAGATCTGATGCAAAAGTTTTCAAATTTGATATCATGACTTTTCAATTATGATGAAATCCACAATATTTCCTATGAATTCAATTATTATTAGTATTAGCGTCAACATCAGCATTGGTATAATTATTAGTATTACGTTTTTCTTGGTTTTAATTTTTAAACTTTTCTTTTCTTAACCTATGAGAGTTTTTCCTTTTTTTCCCTCTGATTATTCTCCTCATCTCACTGAAGAGGGATGGAGGAAATAGTGAGACAAAGTATGGTACTTTGTGTCTGGGGTTAAACCAGTCAACTATAGTAAAATAATATCTTAAACCAGAAGACAGCAGTGAGGACTGGGAGAGGCAAAATCTCTGCTGTTTAATTACATCCTTTTCACATCATTCAGTGCATATACAGAATCTCTAAACAAACCAATTAGTTATAACATTCATCACACTTTGAATTTCAACTCCTCTTCCTTGAAAGTTCCCCAGGGGTATTCTCTACTGAGTGAAGAAGGAAGATACCAGGTGGCTGTTTCTGGATATTTTGAGTAGCAGCAGTTCTGGCAATTATTTGAGATCATGTCTTTGCCATCACAGGTTAGCTTCTAGGCCAAGATATCTAAGAACTTAGGAATATATCTAAAAGTCCCAGTCAAAGGTCGATTGAGTCCAGTGGTGAGTTCAGGGGCCCTCAACAACTGCGTGGGAAGAACATTAGACAGAAATTGTGACATTTCCCTAGGACACACTCCTATTCCAGGTAACTTAGAGCTACAAAGCTGTCTTAGGCAATAGTGTTTACAGTCAGTGTAGGAGCCATGGTATTGGAGCAAAAGGTGAATTCTGGGGTTTTTCTTTGCTTTTGCCAGTGTGCCCTTTTCCATGAAAAAGTGATGATAGGTGACACACTTGGTCATCTCATCTCAGCATGGGCTGTTACCTCAGGGAGCTGAGCTTTGAGTTCCTACTCATCCTGCAGAGACATGGATGAGGTTGCTGCCTCAGAATTTTGTTTGGTAATAAATATATTTCTGCCTCCTAACATCCTTCTAGGAACTGCCTCTCTCCTTTGACTGGCTGCTAAGAACCAGTCTGTCCTATACCTTTCACACCTCTATAAGAATTCTTTTTTCTTTTGATTCTCCTTCCACTCTTCTAAGTACTTCTCTCTTCTCATAAGAAGGGTGGATTACTCTGATCCTTCCTGCTTGAGTATTTATTTTTGATTTTCTCAATCCAATGAAAATTAATAAGATCAAGTGAGTCAAGGGATATAAAGGGAAAGTAAACAGTTCATTTTATGAAAGAGGAAGAGGATAATATCTGAAATACTCTGTTGGAATAATTTTACCTGATCAGTCCAAATTCTAGCAGATTAGCAGATGGCAAGAGCATTCTAAATGAGTGCAAATCAATGAGTCCTTTGTGCTTTTAGGATCCCAGGAACACAACATTATTCTAATGGTAAATATCTAAAAAAATTACTGGAAAAAGAGGTAATATATTATAACTGTGGTACAGCAACAAAACTGAAGGTACAGAAAGCTATGAATTTTAGAATCCCTGGCTCTGTTGAAACTTTAAAATTAAATCTGACATGACATTGAGCCCTGCAGTCTTTGTCCAAATTTTTTTCCCCAAAACCTATACAGAAAAAAAAAATCCTGAATTATTCTAAATTGCAATAATTTTGCAGGGTTTTTCATTAGATTTTATCTCATTTAACTTGTTCTTCTGGCTTAAACTCTCACACATTCAAATTCTGTAGAATATGACACTCATACCTGATGGAAAACACTGACACAGAAGTTTTCCTGTTTCTATCTTTCCTTCAGATACAGATAGTTGGATGACTTTGACTCTTATGCAAATCCATGCCTCATAAGTCTTACCATTTTTAAAAAAATTTGGAATAAAAAATGAATGCATTTTATACTAAGGATTTATTGTATCAATCTCAGTTTCTCTGTTATTTCCTTCCTCACCTACAGTGTCAGTACAAGCTGAGGTAACCCAATGGAAATCACTACAGTTACAAGAACAATATCTTTGTACTGGTCAAGAGAAAGTAGACAGTCTTCCTACGTGAAGGAAAGTAGATTAAACTGAAGTGGAGAATCTGATTTACTGGAAAAGACTTACTGGAAAAAGAACTTAATGATGTAAATCTCTACAAATAAGAAACTAGTATGTGCAGGAATTCAAGAGTGAGGTGATACTTAAGAGGCAGACAAACATTTTAGAGAGGTGAAGAGCACAGCTTTTGTTGCTAAATGCATTAATTCATTCAAATAATTGAGTAAAGCTCTGATCAATAAAACTAGTTATTGTACACTTGCTGAATTCTGGGTTTGTTTGGCAGTGGATTTGATTTGGTTTTGTGTAGCTTTGTTTTGGTTTTTTTTGGTAATGTTTGGTATTTAGTCTGAAATACCTGAATAGCCTCATTGCAATGAGATGACTGCTATTAGCTAGATCTGGTGCTGCATAAAAATTCTTGTTCAAAGATCCAGCTCCCTGCTACTGCTATAAGATTAGACAGCTGGAACACAACTGAAAGTTGCTTCTTCCCAAGCTCACCAGCAGCATAGTTTCATGGATTTTATCACTAAAATGCACAAAAATGTACAGTGAAAACACAGAAGAAACTTAACATCTTTAAGCTGTTAGTATATGCACAGGAATTAGGAGAAAAATCTTGTATATACAGAAGCTGACCTACTTACATTTAGCAGTCTATGTTAAATATCAAAAAACACATTCTGCTGAAGGCATTATATTCCTTGGAAAGTAATGGCCCCTCTTCTAAACTGTTTTTCATTTATTTGTTCTGAGACAGCTCTTTTTGTCTGTTTGTGCATGACGCAGCAATTCCTGTTACAGAGATGGCTCTGAACTATTGCAGTAAGTGATATAGAAAACAGAGAGATACCAAGGAAAAACAGCAACAGAACACAGCTTTTAAATCAAATCTTTAAAATAGGATCAAATATAGGAAATACACATTTATGGATACTTTTTGGGAATTAAACTTCAGGAGGAGAGTTTTTGTTGTAGAGTTGTCATGACAGATTGCCATGATGATCAATAATGTCACTACTGCTGGAGACTGCCATGATTACATATGTTTATAATTCTACCCTGCTAAATTTGGCAGATTCCAGCAGCACATCAAAAGGAAAAGAGGTATGACCAAGGACAATGAATAATGAATGAAAAAAAGTGCAAATATAAGGGTCAAAGTGTTAAGAAAACATGGCAGTTTATAACTGAATCCTAAACAAAATGCCCAGCACTGTGATTTGACTGTCAGATGTAAATAGTAAGATTGGGATTGTTTCGAATGACCAAAAATTTTAAAAACCCATTCAAATTAAAAGAACTATATGTAATTATTTTGCTCATTTTTATTTTGGTTTCATTTAAGGGTACAATTTCATATATTTACGAGTCTTCCAAAGTTTGCATTTTCCTCTTTTTGCTACTCCATGTAAGAGAAGGGCTAATGCAACTGGACTTCAGCATCCAGAGGTGTGCTGCTTCCCAGTGTGCTCAGAGCTGACTCTGGCACACTTGGGGTTCCCAGTTCCTGCTGCCTTGGTCAGATGGATGCAGCTCTGCAGTTCATTGCTGTGGGTGCAGTCAGCAGCAGCTCTTACAGACTTACCTCTTGCAGAGAACCCCAGCTGGATCCCTCACCACTGCTGATCAGCAGGAGGTTACTGGTGAGCAACGCCAGCCCCTGCACTCTGCAGAGTGCATCCCCACACTTTGTATCACGTGGATCATCCACTGATTTAATCCCAAGGAACACCAAGGCACTTACTCAGCCATCATGGACACCATGGTGTCCTTCTGCTCATCAGCCAGTCCGCACCTGGACTTCGCTAACAACGAAGAAAAACACACAGCTGGGCTCACCTCCTGAGTCAGACACAGAAAGCTGCTTGAACAAACATTTCCAGTGCCATTATTGTGTGTCATGCTGTGGCTAACACACATAACATAAGATTTATCCATGTGAGCAGGATAACACTGCAGTGGTACCAGGAACCTGTGTTTGGGCAGCTGAGTCATTCTGCTATATTTATATATTTATGTCTACAACATAAATGATAACACATGCCCAGGTATCTAAGCTCCTGTTAGAGTCAGTGGCCATCTAGTCAATACAGTCAATAGAGAAAGAAAATTATTCAGCTCTCCCAAAGCAGATATCTACTTTAAAAGGAGATAAATAGGTCCCCAGACTCCACTGACTGTGCTGGCTACATGAGATAAAACAAGAACTCAATTCTCATGTTTCTTCCAGAAATTCGTCATGAAAAGGAGGCTGAACTTCGACTTCTCCTGTTTGGTTTTTCTTGGTTTTGTTTTTTTAATTCGGTGGGTTTTTTTTGTTTGTTTATTTGTTTGTTTGTTTGTTTGTTTTGGTTTTGGTCTTTTCCTAAAAGATAAAAAAATACCTTTAATATAAGTACTGGTATCAGGTGAAAAAAAAAAAAAGTCTATGCTTTCAAGTCTTTCTTCATATTATAAACTACATCAGGCTGTGCTCCAGGGCTTTGATTTTCCAGTCTTCCAGAATGGATGTCTGAAGAATGATGCAACTTTAACCAGGCCATGTATGAAAAAGTAATTGTTCCTCTCTATGGAATCAAGAATTTCAAAGTAGGCAGGTCTCATTCTTATGGAATCAAGATGTGTCCAAGTGCATATTTTATAATTCACCATTTTTCTCAGCTTCTCTTGAGAAAACCTAGCCTTGGTTGGTCCAGTAAATGGTACTTCTTTTCCCTCATCTAACTGTAACCCACCAAAGTCATTACAATACTGCCACTGCTCCTATTGGATCTAGTAGATGTAACAGGCAAGTCCAGCTGACTGAAATTTAAAATGAAACTTCAGGGCTTTGAAATCAACAGATGACTGAATCAGGAATGAGTTAGAACTTCAGAATTTTTGAATTCAGTTCCATTATGAGAAGATCAGTTGTTCTTAGACCATTAATAGATTTAATTAATAATCCAGAAATTAAGTCAGTTTTCATCCTTATTTTGTTATTATAAATCCTAGTATTGCTTAGCATGTAGTTGTGTCCACAGCATCTGGGGGAAATTTTTAAATTTTAAAAAGAAAGATGATTTTTTTTTTTATGAAGAAGGAAGTGACCTCTTTTTTTTTAGCAGCAACAATAGAATTTCCCATTTTTATTGGAAATGGCCTATTTTCTATCAGATTTTAAAAAATGTTGTGAAAAACATATTTCTAGGGAGTTAATGAAGTATTACACAAATATTAATTTACAAGAAATAGCTCTTCTATATCAAAAATGTCTCTATGTTTGGTATTTTTTATGAAAAGTCACTTAGCACAAGTGGACTACCAGAACAAAGAAAGGGGAAGAAAAAGATGTTAAAGTAGTCTGAAAATACAAGATACACGCAGATAGGAATTGGGAAATAAAGGTTTGGAAATTTTCTTTTACTCATCTTCTGCTAAATCTGAAACTATTTTGTGGAGTTTATAAATTCAATTAATCTTTCCACTGACATTAAAACCTGCAGCTGGACTTCCATGTGATGTGCACACCAGAGATGTGAAGCTGTATAATTATGAACAGTCATTGAACACAAGTTTAGTGAGCTCAGGTAGTATGACTGAGCACCAAATGGAGTGGAAAATTCTATTATTGTGTATTTGGTTTGGGGTAAAGAGCTTTTACCTACAGTCAGGTTTAGAGGTTAGGTGTCATCTTTATATCACTCATCAAATTAATTCATTTTTCAGAAAGATCCTTTCTTTTCTGTTACTTCACTCCCTGAGTGCAACCACACTGCAGGAGGCTGCTGCTAGTGATGTAGCTTAGCTAGAAAAATTCTTTTAAAATTTTTGATGTAGCAGGAACAGAGAGAAAAGCTTTATGTGTTCCAAGAACCAGCTTCAGATTTTAAGCTGAAACTGGCTTCCATTTGCATTTAAAAACCTCATTAACATTCAAAGGCCTGATCAGAATAAGGAAGAGAAAAGAATGGCTAAAGGTTATAAAAGCACATTTTTTTAGTGCAGTTTCTAATTTAATTACTAGGGGAAAAAAAAGGAATGTCTCCTCTAAACCCAGGCATATCGCTGGTGAGATATGAGGAAAAAGCAGAAACAGTGCAAAATCAAGGGTTATCTCTGCTTTCTGTTTCCTTGTGCAAAAGTATGTGTCTCATTTGAAATCTTGTTGATTTCAGAGAAAATATCTTAAAATTGAATGAGAGTCTGAAATGATACTTAGTTACTAGCTGCCCTATTTGAGAATAACAAGTATTCACACCTGCCAACCTTCTACAACAAGAAACAAGTCTTTTGGAGGCTGTTTCCCTTGTCTTGAAGGAGGTTTTGATCTAAATTTCACTGTTTTCTCACATTCTAATCCTTTGCAATTTTAAATGTATTTTTTAATTTTAGAGCTATGATATTCTTTAAGACTAGATGTTCAATTTCATGGGAGGTGCTTACTGAGTGCAACACATTTGAACAGTATCCTATGCTGGATATTGTCTCTGTTTTCAATCAGTTTAAAATATTAATATTAAGTCTGTGTGGAGTGATTTTTGTCGGGTTAGTAGTTGGTTTTTTTTTATTGTGTGAATCCTTCAAACCCATCCAAACCCAAACCCTAACCATTTGCATGGCACCATGCACAAGAAACTATATTTTGCTTTGAGCAAAAGGAAAATCTGTAAATTTGTTTTGTGAGGGTTTTTTCCTTTCCCTCCCCCCATTTTTTACTATAGCGTAGATTTGAATTTGTAAATTTAGATTCTAATATATGCTGACAGAGAAGCAAAAATTTCATTTGGGTTTATTTTTGGTGATGACTAGATGACTAAGAGTAGAGTGAGGTAGGTAGATTGCTAAAACAGCTTTTTCCCACTCATGGCAGTTTCAGCAATGTCTGGGATTGGTTGTGTCTGGACAATGTCAGCATTATTTTCTGGCTTTTCAGTGATTAGAATAATTCCTGTAGTAGGAACACAAGAATGTCTCCCATTCTCACTACTGGCAATATTAAATGACCATAAAACTAAGAGATATAAAAATCATCTGCCTCCTACTAAGTAGAGGTAAGTCTCTGGATTGTTGCATCATATGTTTCTTAACTTCATGAACTCCCAGTGCATGAGATTCAGAATTAAAAAGACAATCAGCAGCTCTGTTTTTGTGTTGAAGACAATTAGAATTTGCCTGTAAGTATTTAAACTAGATTTATTTTAACATGAAAGTATTAAGTATATAGATATAATTCAGTTTCCTCAGAAGATCAAAAGAAAGCTCCAGTAAAAGAAGATGTAGCTACGCAAGAATTACAGAAACACAGTTGTACTGTTTTGAAAAGGGAATAAATGTAATAAAATTAGAAAAGTATATGTGAGATCTTCACAACTTAAACAATTAAATTCCAGTGTTTGAAACAAATAAACCAAACCAAAGCAAAAAAAACAACCCTCCCCAAACAAACAAAAAAAAAGAAACAAACAGAAACCAAACCAACCAACCAAAAAATAAAAAAATTCCCAACCTGTTTAGGAGGCAAACATTCTGTGTTTTGCTGGTTCAGTGTATGTTATTTTCTGCATGCAACACATTCAGATATCCAAAGTATTTAGAGCAATAGTAAAATAAAAGAAGAATTTTTCTCCTTCCCTTGTCCACCTCCAGGCCTTCTAATACATCATCTTTACACATAAAAGGTTAGGTTTCAAGCTAGACACGTGTTGTAAAAGTTGCACTCCAATTCCAAAGCCCAAGAGAGCAATGAAGGAAATGCTGGCTAGCTAGTTCTTTGGAGTGTGCTTTATAGACATGAGGGAAAGAAAAAATGGCCAACTTTGGAAACCATTTCTCTTTCAAGAGATCATACTTATTGGTGTCCAAGCCTTTACTTATTGGTGACCAGCCCTTTACAAGCTCATTAGCCATTTTGATTTTTCAGGTTAGCAGGAACTGTCAGCCTGGGTCATGATTAGAGTTAGAATGCTGTAACATCTCTAAAATTGGGCCAGGATTGTCAAACATGAATAGATAAATTTTGGCATTTTAAACTATATATAGAAACTGACATACAGAGATGCAGTTCTCAGAAGTGCTGAATATCTAAACTTTACTAGTTTAATGGGAGCACTTGGGTAAGAAAGAAGTGCTCTATGAAGATAAAATGTAATTTATTTTAACAGCGCTCTTCATGCACTGTGGCACAAAATGCTTTTCAAGAAAGGCAAACCTCTTTTCTCAGTCGTAACACTATAAATTCAGCATGACTTTGGATTTAGAGATATCAAAGAGAGAGTAAATTTCATCCAAAATGTTTAAGAACATTTGTATGGCTTCTTACAAATGTAAGAACTCAGATTTATGATAGAAGAATGAGGAGAATGAGGAAATTGTCTTGAGTTGTTTGATTTTTCTGATTTTTTTTCTGCCTTATTGTTTGGTGGCTGGGATGATCTGCCATTCCCTGGTGATGTCTGGCGCTGTTGGGTGTCATGTTGGTATGTTTTTAGATGCTAGTATGGTTTTTGTTGGGACTCTCAGGGCATCCCCAGCAGCCTGCCCAGGGCCCAGGAGCAGAGAGCCCCCAGGGCTTCAGCCCTTGTCCCAGCAGTGCTGCTGCAGGGGGGGCTCCAGCTGCCCACAGCCAGACCCTGCCCTTGGGGAGCTCCCAGGGCATCCCCAGCAGGGATGGGGATCAGCATCCTCAGCTCCCAGGACACACCCTGACAATTTGCTGCTCTGTTTTAGTGACTAATAGCAGTACAGGAGCATGTAAAGAATAATTATGACAGCTGGTATTCAGTAAATAAAGTTCATGTGGTAGCAGTTTTATACTTTAGTCTTATATGCAAAGAAAATAAAATAGAAAAAAATAGTTGTACGGTTTTATTCACTATCTCTTTGAAACAGACATAAGGGGCTTATATTTTATCAAAATGCACTTTCTTGAATCCCACCCAGGTATGTTTTAAATAGCAAAACATCATTTCCTTTTACTGCATTGCAGTGTAAATTGTGGCATTAATACATTTTTGCTGCTTTAAGGAAATTACTTATTTTAAAAGAGCTGACTGATTTTCACAGGCTAGTACATGTGTGGCTGTGCACAATATTTGCTTCCAAATGCTCACTGTCAGATAAAAAAAAAAGGAAGAGATAAAAGTCGTTGGGGAAGAGAATATTTCTTCCCAAGTTTAGCCAGAGGATGGAATCCTTGGGCTTTTTATGACCTGTTTTATTTATAATTTTATTAACAAGTGAATGCATTTTTAAACTTTAATTCCTATAAAATTGAAAGCAAGAATTTAGGGACCAAGGTCTAGGAAGTAAATTAGAAGGCTCCAGTTCTGTATATCTTGGTGAGAGCAACGTGTCCTTATGACATGGTTTAACCACAGCCAACCTCTTGCTCACCCTCCACACTCCTATTCCATGCCTCAGTGGGGAGGAGAATTTAAAAGTAAGGGTACACCTCGTGGTTTTAGATAAGAACAATTTACTGATTCAAACAAAACATGATCATAATAATAAATAAATTAAGAAATAAATGTAGTATCAACAACAAAAATAATAACAAAAATAATAGTAGAACAATTTTGAATAGGGAGAGAGCAGCAAAACCAGAAAAACAAGTAATGTACAATACAATTTCACACCACCTTCTGACTGATGCCCAGCCCATCCCTGAGCAATGAACAGCCCCCTTCCAGCTAACTCAGTTCAAATACTGGGCATGACATTCTGTGGTATGGGATATTCTTTTGAGGATTTTGGGTCAGTTCTCCTGACTGTGCTGCCTCACAGCTTTTTGTGCAGCTCCTCCCTGGCAGAGCATCAGGCACTGGAAAGGCCTTGATTTAGGGTAAGCACTGCTCAGCAACAGCCAGAACATCAGTGTGTTATCAACATAATTCTCATACTAAATCAAACCCACAGTGTTGTACCAGCTACTAGGGTGAAAAATGAAGTCTGTTCCAGACAAAACCAGGATACTGTGTAATAGCCTTTGAGTCTGGATAAAAATTCTGTTCCTTCCAAACTTCTTCTGTAAATAATGCAAAAAAAAAGGCCAGAAATTGTGTTTAGCTGTAGTGATTCTAATTCTGTGAATTGGTTCAAAGCACTTTGGCCATGACACATATTTCTACAGCCAAGAACATGACTGAGCATCTTAATTTCTTTTGGTATTTTTGCCACTGACATCATGGTCTGAGGACAATGTTCCCATAGAATGGTAGAGTAATAAGGAAACAGTAAACATTTCAAAACATAGAAATGTTCTGGCTTGAAATAAACTCAACATGGTGAAATTCCAATAGGTCAGCCACAATGAATTTGCAACCACACCTGACAATTTCAATAATGTGCATTTTTGTAGTTGTCTAGAATCCCATAGGGATTTACTTCCTCTCCATTTGTTTCAGAATAAATTAATGATAGGTTTGAAACTATTCACTCCAGGGCTAAAGGCAAATGACAGAAGGCCTTTGAAATCTACCAACAGCATAACTACTCTACCTAAAATTCTGATCAGAAACTGTTCTCTTTTCTTTCTAACTTTCCTGCTATTTCATCTGGGATGAGGGGACCTTAGAATCAAAGGCAGGGGAACAAAAGATATTTCCCACATGCAGCATTTTCAGTTTTCCAGTTTCTTTTGTTGTAATCAGTTCTTGAATGAGACAGACAAAATGTCCAAAATGTTGAGTATTTCCTGACCTGCTCTTTTCTGTGACAGTTTTTTTTGTGTAAATCTAATTTTCTACTGGCATCCCTGAGGAGTCATGGAATAATAATGCTATGTACAGCCATTCCTGTCTCATTTGAAACAGCCCTTGGCTGCCCTTCCCAGCATGGCTGGACAGCTGACTTAAGCTCTTTCAGAGCATGCTGCTTCTGAAATGGAGTATGGGAGAGGCAGTAGCCAGCCTATTGGAATAATCCACCTGTAAGGAATTACACACTTACAACAGGATCGACCAAGTTAGTTTAAAGGCATTATCAAACATGAGAGAGCAGAAAAAATGGGGAAGTAACTACATTACACCCCAAATAATTTCACACATAAGCAAGTGCAGTAAGACCAAACTGGTTTTCAGGAATATGACCTATGTACAACTTACAGGCATACTTCTACCACTTCTCAGGGACCAGGGACTAACATAAAGGGCAGAAAAACAAGGAAATTATTTGATTTTGGGGCAACAGCTTTGCTTTGGCCAGTGATACCCAAGAGCTGTAGAAAGGTAGAGACTCAGGAAGAGAATGCTGCTTGGTAGAGGACACATTTCCTCCAGGCTCTTCTGCTCTGAAGTAGGAAAGCAGTTGACCTGCTGTGGCAGCTGAAAAAGAGGAAAATCCTTGGTGTCCTGGGTGGTGGCTTAGCAGTGTCACAGTGCCAGGCAGAGAGGGCAGAGCTGCAGCGGTGCCGGAGCAGCCCTGGGACCGGGCAGGTTGAAGCTTCCTGCCGCAGACATTCCCTGTGCTGACATCTGCTCAAGGCATGTGTCCAGGGCCAAACCAGGAGCTTCTGTGCCCACTCCAGCTGTGGCCAAGGGCTTTGCAAGCCTCACATAAATGGGTCTGGGTTGGAGTACGTTTTGCTTTTGTTCGTCCCTCGGAGCACAAGGCCTCCGGCTTCATCCCCCTGCCATCGCTTTTGGCGCTGCCGCCAGAGGGCACGAGGAGCCAAACTTTGGTGGCTCCACAGCGAAACTCTTCCTGCAGAAGGAGCAGTGACTAAACTGTGCTTTGTCATCTCTGCAGTCCCGAACCAGGCTGCTGGTTGGGAAGGAAGAAGGTGGAGGTTTCCTTCAGAAGGGAGGAAATCCAAGAGCATATCCTTGTGCGTACCTTTATTTGTGAGTCTTTCTGCTTGCCTGTTTCATCTTCTATATCCCAGATGATGTGTACAGAAAACAGACACATCTTTGTCCCCTAGCTGTGGGAATTAATTCCTCCAGAAGGAAAAGGTCATATTCTGCACCTGTCAATGATCTTTTCTGCTGCTTTGTGAAGCATGCCAAAGGGAATGTGGCTCTATAGTGCAATGTTTGCTTTCTCTTCCATGTGCTGCATGACCACTGCCTTTATCCATGACAGAGGTGATATCCACAGCTTGGATATTCAGAAATTCTGCAGGACATTGGGGCTCATCTATTTGGTGACTACTTGGCTGAAGTGTTAAGTTTCAATTTCATGGACATATCACCCCATTCATTTTTTCAAAATACAAAACCATGCAGCTTCTCACACCCAGGGGAATGACTTCCTTAAACTTAAGGGTATCATTCTAAATGCATCTAAGAGAAAATTAAATTCTGAGGTGTGGAGTTGTTGGTGTCTGTAAAAAATCCATATGGTGCCCTCTTTAATAATGTTTTCACAGAAGAGAATGAGCCATGCCCCTCCTGAAGATGAAGAAGGTGGTCTGTAGAAAATGGGTAATAGTTGGAAATGTTAACAGCAGCCCTTACTGTTTTTCTTGTTTATTTCTGATGACCCAGAAGTTCTAGCAACACTCTTTATCACTATTCTTGCAGGGTCACCAAGCTACAGTAGGAAATTTTTTTTAATGTTCCTTGGAGGATGATGATCAGTTACTTTCTTTAACACCTGAAAATACTGTATGTGTTATAGTTTCTCACAATTAATAGATCAGAAATCTTTCAGTAAATGTCTTTTTTCAAATTTGTGGGTAACTTAGCTGAATTCCTCACAGTAAATCCCTTATTTCCCCAAATAAGGTAAATATGATTGTAATGATTTAATTAATTCTGCTTGTGAAGTGTCAAAACCAAGAAAGACTTTTATAAGTATACATATCACAGGCATCTTGGTGTCCTTTTTAGAATCCAAAAATTATTTTGTCATGTAGAAAGAGTTGCAGCGTCAACTAAATACAGAGTGCTCTTTATGACCCCTGAGAGATGTTCCAAACCTTGCCTCCAGACAGATGTGTCATGGGAAGAGTTGCTCTTCTTAGAAGCGTCCAAAGATGTTATTGCATCACCATATGGGTAATTGTTTGTTGTTTTAAACATTTATGACCAGAGGTTTTAGCCTGAGAACAAGACATTTTTACTTGCAAAAGCAGTTTTCCATTTTCATATTTGGAAAACGAACACTCAGAAATAAAAACAGATGGTTTGATCCAAAATACTTGCATTGACATCAAGGTAGAAACAGGAGTATGATGTCCCAATGTCTGAACAGCTTTTGCCCCTCCTGGAGCTGTTGATCTCTTCCCCACAGACAGAGGGAAGCAATTCTTTGATCTGTTTTTGATGACCTGATAAAAGACATTTCTCTCTCCCTTGAAAGAGAATGTCCTCTTAATGTCTTGCCAGATATATGTGCTGAAAAGCTGTCACAAATTCATTAAAAACCAGGAGACTAAAACGATGCCTTTCAAAAGAAAAAATTTCCTAGTGAAACAATAATCTAAGTTTTGAATTTGCCCATTTCCAGGTTTTTCTGTTAAGTAGTGATGGAAAATATGAAAAAAAATTACTTGGTATCTGCAAACCAGCAGAGGAAGGTAAGGATACCCCCCATACCTGGTGAAGACACTATGGATGACACTTTTCACTATTTGGATGCAGAAATAAGGGAAAGCTTCCAAAAATTAGGCTTAACAGGATGTAAAAGAGCTAAGGTGTACAGCAGAGCTCTTCAGCAAAACTTGATACGTGGAACAGAGTGATCAGGAAAAGTGAGATGAAGTTTCGTTCTACTTGGACATCTAAACAGAAGTCGTAGACCACAAGAAGAAACAAGTAACCTGATAACATTGTTCAGGAAGTATTGGAAAATGTGCAGGAAGAATGCATATGTGTGCCTAGATAAGCCAGGGCAACAGAAGCATATTCCTTCTTGAGAAGGAAAAATTCTGTATTTAGCAAAGAAGTCTAATCACACCACTACACCAAATATTCATCTGAGACTTTATTGATTATTTTTGTAAATTTTGAATTAATTTTGAATATTTTTATCCTTCTCAGGGCTCATTTTCTAGTTCCTAGCAGTAAAAAGTTCCCTTGCTGTGTTTGTGACTGTAATCTACTTTGTGGTACATATGTATCTGATGCCCTTTCACCTGATTTCGCATACCATAAATATTTCTTTCATAAACTGTTTTTTGTAATTTATTTTATGAATTGATTGATGCCACATCTCATTTTAGCTCTAGTTATCGTCCTGTGCACTGTCTTTCAAAGATGTATAATTTCATTCATTTTAAACCAATGCCTCACAAGGATTGAAGGTTTCACTTCTGTGGGTCTGTATCTGACAGTGCTGTGGAGGGTGTGGTTAGAAACATACCCATATAACAAAAGGTGTTACGTGTAAAATACATCCACAACTTAGGCTTTACTGTCTTTGAGGTGGAAGCTTTTTACTGTATTATTAGTAGAAAAAAAGAGTGAATATTATTTTGCTTTAATATCTTCTTTTAATTTTTCTTTTACAAGTTATTTTTCACAGTCAGTGTTTACTTTCTGAGGCACATGCTCCTACTAAAGCTGTTTTTAAAAACCATGTTTTTTTCTGAACACATCTTGCCTTTTAAAAGTACAGTCCAGGAATTCATGGATATTATGTCTATCAGAAATATGATGTGTGCATGCTGTCATTCATTTTGGAAAAACAATGTTTATACACCAAGTCCACTTACCTTTGAGCACACAGATCACAATCATTTTATTACTCTCAAAGTTGTCTTTCCACGAATTGAGCAAATGGCATAGATCCTGGTTTGCAAGCCATGGTGCCACTTGGCTTCTGCTAATATCAACTGTTCAGCCACTTAGATGATGAAAAATTGAAGTTACACCAACAAAGCTTTCTACCTCCCCAGAACCATAGGAAATGTCATTTGACAGATATTCTGGCACACATAACTAGTAAAACACAGCTAAAACATGCATGTAAAATCTTCAAACAGAAGGTGAAGAAACAGCTGTGGAAGAGCCTTTATTTATCAGGGACCAGAAGAGGTGATGTTATGGTTGATCTTTTCAACCTTTCTTCTTTCTTCCTTTCAAATGTTGCTGTATTTCCTTTGATAGTTAGGTCATCTTTATAAAATGAGGCTTGACCACAAGCACATGTTCCTGGGAATTGCTCTTTTTTTCCTGGCTTCCAGTTTCTGTGGGAAATGTGACCTGTATATTGAAGCAGAGGGAAGTCTCAGGCACCAGGAGGCACCACCAGCTCAGGCTGGTGTGTGAGCTGCTGTGTGACACCTCCAACTCTGCCCATGGCCCAGAACCCCATGTCAGCCCCCTGGGGCCATCAGCTTCTGTCCCACTGACACCCTAGCAGACCTGGTCCCCAGTTCCTCACAGCCCTGCCCTCACTAGAGAGGGGCCATGTCAACCCAAACCCATCTGTGGGTCCAGATCCTGGTCCAGCCTCAGTCCCCTCCTGAGCAGCTCATGGTGCCCGGGGCTGAAGCTGTCCATGTGCACCCCCAGGTGCCCTGCTTCTGCCTGGGTGTGGAATGGACCTTGGCTGCCAAGTTTTATCCCACAGAAAATTCTTGATGCCAGCCTGGTTCTGACATGGCAAAAAGACCTCAGGCTGTTGCACAAATACTGTGTGACCAAACACTGTGTGGCTGCTTGGGGGATGAATGAGGAGGTGCCTGATCAGACTCTGAGAACTGTCTTCTTATATTAATGGAAAATTGGGATGGGATGGGATGGGATGGGATGGGATGGGATGGGATGGGATGGGATGGGATGGGATGGGATGGGATGGG
>JAWWEY010000001.1:103401783-103420780 GCA_035582745.1 Loriotus luctuosus
TTAGTCCCTGGTCCCTGAGAAGTGGTAGAAGTATGCCTGTAAGTTGTACATAGGTCATATTCCTGAAAACCAGTTTGATCTTACTGCAGTTGTACTTGCACGAGTGACGTGATTTAGGAATTTTCATGTGAAACTCTGTCACTGAAAAGAGCAGGACAAGAAATTCCCAGGTTATTGGATATTTTTTGTTTGTCTCACTCAAAAACTGATTAGTGAAAAAGAACGTGGAAAGATGAAAATATTGCACATGGGAAAAAACCTTTTATTCCCCTGTCGTTTTGTGTGAGCTCCCATCTTCCCTGAAGAACTATAGGTCAGAGATTTAGGTATAAAATAACTATGCCCAAAATGAATTTTAAAGGATTTCTGCTATTTCCCCTTAAGCCTGTGGTGAAAAACCTATTTTTGAATCTAATTTTTCATGTATTCAAATAAGAACAGCATAAAATCTTACCCACAAATGTAATAAGCACACATTATTGTATAACCACATATTTGCTTGCAGTTTGGATGCCAGTTCCACAGGAACCTTCTCTCACTTATTTTTTTCAGAGCTTTTGGTCCATGTTTTTCTGCTGATAGCTAAGGCTCACATTATGAATGCACCTTCCATATTCATAACAAGGATTATAAGGAAAATGGGATTACCTGTTAAAGACAGTTACCAACAGCAGAAATAAGCATTTACTGGATTGCTCTGCAGAGATTTTGATACTGTAATGTGGGCATAGGTACATGAAATTATGTACAATATCCTTACTTACATTGTTTCAGTAAAATAAAATACTGCGTTTCTTTTTCTGTAGTACCACATGATTTTAATTCATGCTTTAATTCTGGTTTCTCATTATTCTTTTAATGGATTTGTGTAACTAGAAAATTTTTTTTGGAAAGAAGCTGCATGCTTCTCACATCCAGTGATGGGATCCAATCCCTATGGGATTCAAGACAACAAATAGGATGCATGCCTCCATTTTTACCTCTGCTATAACATGTGAGGCCACATGTTCATAATGACTGGTATATAGAAATTTTTCCCTGTTAAGAATAAGACATTGGTCTGTACATGACATTATTCATTTTAATTTGCATATTTGCCATAGAGATGTATTGTAAGAATATTGATGCTTAAAGTAGTAATTTATGCAGTTGTCACACGGATGAGATATGAGTCTCAGATTTAAATCTTGCTCTTCTTTATGTCAGTGATACTAAAAACAATGTTATACTAATGATGGTACAACATAAATATAGCTCTTAATTAACAGAAGTCTGATAATTAATAAATTACATTTTATGTCCTGGAGCCTTTTGCTCTTAATCATGATTTGTTTGGGAATATAAGCAAAACATTGTTAATGATAGTAAGCAGACTGTGATTATGAAATTAAATGTAGCTTTTTTTTTACTGAATCCTATTAAGATAGTTTTCCAGTGAGAAGCCCATAGTTATTTTCTGCTGATGTCTTGAACTTACTAAGCATAGTTTTTTGGGTTAGGTGAGAATTATCAAGTTTTTGATCATTCCAGAAAACAGGACTGAAGGACCAACAGTGCCATAATGGTTTTACCCTTTCATTGCAAAGTTTTATCTTGTTTTTCTTTGTGAGACAGGTTTGTTGCCCTTCCTTACTCAGGACAAGAAGATACAGCTGTGCTTAGAATATATTTTGGAAGATAGATCCTGTGTCTTGCAAAATACAAGACACAGGATTTAACTCCTTTCTGCCACTACCTCCAATTTTGTGTTGTGATATTTTATACAGAATATAATGTGTTTTATACAGTCTAAAATGTGCTACAAAAAAACCAGAAACTCTTCAGGCAAGCTCAGACAAATTTCAAAATCTCTGTCTCTGCATTACAACATCTGCTATGAATTGTGTAATTGATCTTCCTGTATTTATGGAAACTCCAGGGGACAGCACAGCCCTCTTGCAAAGAATGAACCTCATCCTGAGAAAATCACCTTCCCTGTCGTGCTCTCCCTCCTCCTGTACAAGATGGAAAGACTGCTCCCACACTTAATAGTCACATTATTTGACTTTAAAAGCCTCCCTTCTTCCATAAATCATGAATTTAACTTGAAGCAAAAATCTGTAACAGACCTCTGGTCCCATCTCCTTCTGCTTTTGAAAAGATTCCCTGGATGGATTCTGAATCTCACTGACAATTGCTTGTCCTGACTGTTGGCAGACGGTGTTACCAGCTCCTGCTCCTGCCAGCCCTGTTGGTGCGCTGAGAGATTGCACTGTGGCCATGGAGGCTGTGCTCCTGCCTCATTCCCCACCTTGGCCCACCCCTGTTCTTGCAAATCCCTGGCAGGAATGTCCTGCCTGTCCATTTCTGCATCTGTAGGAGCAGTTTCTGCTCACCTGATTGCATTTTACATACTCACAGTTTGATCCTCTCTGCCATGAAAATCACTTGAAAAATACAAAAGGGACCAAGTCCAACAGGAGATGCCTGAGGAAATTTCTAAAACTGGTTGAAATTCACACCTAGAAAGATCCAGTATGAATTAGTCCAATGATTTCTTGTGCAAGCAGAGAGGAGCTAAATCAGCCACCTTGGCTAAAGTCAATCCATTGTTTCTTACCAACAAACTGTCTCAGTTGGGAACTGTTGGGGTGTTCCTGGCCTGCCCAGGGAATTGACTTGAGTGCCCTGGGTGTGCAGAGGGGCACAACTGCTGTGAAACTCACCTGCACCACAAGTGCAACTACAGAGCAAACATAATTTTATGCTTACATCTCACTAATTCTACTCTTGTTGCCAAATAATTTGCACAAGCTTTTCAGAGTCTTTCAGATAACAAAAGGGTGAAATGTGTAAAGTATCCACAAGTTATTACACCTTTCCACAATGTCTTTTTTTAAGACAGTGTTATTTTAATATTTCTGACAAAGTATAAGACTAGGAAATACTTATTTCTGATGAAATTATGCAGTTTAAGATAACTAAATATTGTTGTTATTACTGTAGTCTGTAAGGACTAAGTTTATTTTCCTTTACAAGTTATTTACTTACGAGAAAGGTGGAAAGATTTTAAGAGCTGAATGAAAAGCAGGATTTTTCTTCATATATAAATTACTATTTATTTTTGTCATAAGTATCTTAAAAAAGAGTCACTTTACCTAATACAGACAACAAACACATATTCCAGCTCTCTGGTAGCAACAGACTAGGTGCTTGTGTCTCATTGGATTAGGCTGGCATGACAACTGAAAGGTAGGGAGCACATACAACTTAAAACACATTTCGTCTGATTTTAGGGGCAAACTGACACAGATCCCTCTGTATGTACAGAGTAACCAATGTATATAAAGAACCACTTGTATTTATGCCATCTGCAGATCATGCATCAAGCAAGATGAGTCAGGCATGTACAAGTCCTTCAACATACCCCTTGCTCTCAGAAATGGTGTAAACTGTGGGCTGATAAATACATTCTGTTCTAGTATCTGAATGTTCCTGATAGCTACTGGTGCATTGAAGGAGTTCTTGGTAACATGTTGAAATTGTGAATTTTACATACTGGAGTCTTAATGATACCTGTGAAGCAGGTCAGATGTGAAAGAGAGTCTCTTTTCTGAGGATTATAATTTTAGATGGATTTTCTGGCAGTTCTGAGCTCTTCCTATCTTTCTTCCACTTTGCAGTTGGTGAATGGACCATAGCTATTTTAAATGTAGTATTTGAAATGTAGGAGAGAGCATCTATGTAAAATTAATCTCTGGCAGCTGTTTTTGCTTCTTGAAACTGGTCAGAGGACATTATAAGTACTTTTTATATGAATACATATGTATAAATAGATGCACAGCATGTAGTTTCTGAATATATGTACTGGTAATTTTATGGTCTCTTTAACATCAAATAAGAAAAAAACAATTGCAACATGCAGATTGCTACTGAGCTGGCTAATTTTCAGTATCTACCTTAAGATGGTCAATTATGCTCTGAACCTTAACATTCAAACTCTTGAGCAGTTTATCATTTGACATTGAGCATAAGTGAAACTAGAAAGACTAGTGTAAGTATGGATATATATCATAGAATCAAAGAATCATTAAAGTTGGAAAAAGACCTTTAAGATTATCAGTCAACTGCAATCCTAGCTCCACCATCATATTTGCTGTCAAATCCTTTCTCAAGTGCCATACCCACACCTTTTTTTGAATACTTGTAGTGGTGGTGACTCCTTCGTTTCCCTGGGAAATCTGTTCCAATGCTTTACAAATTTTTCTGTGATGAAATTTTTCCCAATATCCAATCTAAGCCTCCCCTGGCACAACTTAGGGCCATTTTTTCTCATCCTGTCACTTGTTAGTTGGGAGAAGAGACCAACACTCACCTTAGAATGACCTCCTTATAGACTGCTATGCGAGATTTCACATTCCATATCGTTTCCACAGGAGGACAGTGAAATTGTGCACTGCACTTTGTGCACAAACACAAAGACTTACAGTTTTGTAGCAGAAACATGATGCTTGGTTTTTGTTTGTGTTTTGTGGGTAGGATGTGTTTGTTTTCTTTTTTTGGTTTTTTTTTTTTTATTTTGTTTGGTTGTTTTGTTGGGATTTTTTGTTTGATTTGTTGGGTTTTTTCTTTCGTTTCGCTTTGGTTTTTTGTTTTGTTTTGTTTTACTTTTGTTTTGAGAGGACGATCTTGGAGGGATGTTGCATTCTTCCCAAGAACATTTTGGATTTTGTGAAAATGAAATGTGCGGACTTGAATGTGTCCCAAAATGAAGATATGCATTATGAAGCTGTGTCTGTAACTTCTGGTGAGGTTGCAATTATTTCTGAGTGCCACCCAAATGCCTTTGGCAGTCATAGGACCTTTTCTAGACAGCAGTGGAAATTTTTATGTATGGACAAATGCAACATAATTTAAAATCCACAAATCTACTGTGTTATCTCCATAGCTTTGACAAAAATATTAATAGAGAGCTAGGGGGAATCTTTGCTTCCCACATTTTCTCTTTTTTATATGTGTGTATTTCAGTGTGGATATATTTGTGTCAATAGATTGAAAATTTTGGTCTTATACAAGTTAGTGGCAGTTTTATTACTGAATTGTCATTCACCTAATATGACAATGACTCCTTGCAAAAGAGAGCTCTGGGACCATTTTCTGTAAGTTTTTCTCCTTACCCCCTCCTTCTGTTTTCTAATCTAGTCTAATTTACTCTAATCTTATCTTTTTGGTGCTTTTAGGAGTGTAGATAACAAGTCAGAAGATGGAAGAGTCCTTCTTCCATGGCCTTGTTTTGATCCATTTGTATAGTAGATTTTGGTTAGGTTTTGTTTTGTTTTTGTTTTCTTTCTAGATTTTTGTATATTTTATTTCCATTAACAAGTTACAGAACAAAACTATATACATCAAAGCAAAACTGTAGATACAAAGAACTTGCACAGTTTCCTATTTACTTTTACCAGCTCAGAGCTTTTCTAATATACCCTGTTGAAATGGGATAGGGGACAAATATAAATTTTGTTAACAAATGGGAAAATTCTGTCTGTAGCAATGTGTTTGGGCAAGTCTTTCCTTAGAGGAAATGGACATTAATTGTGGAAATTATTTTTTTTTTAATAAATAGAATTACATTCTTTTTAGATCAGGTAACGTATTCATAGAAAAGCCTACTCTGATAGTTTGACATATTAAACTCACAAAACAGCTGCCTATTTAGATGTTGTTTAGAATATGGGGTTTATACTTTTAAAGCTGTGTTGGCAGGGATGAAACAATGGTGGGAGAGAGAGTTCACAAGGGAAACTCTCTAAGGAGATGTCAAGTGGACATGAATGCACTACAGCTTTGCTGCCTGCCACTTGGCTTCTGCCAACAAGAAAGGTTTTCTGAGTGAGGGGAAGCCAGTGACAGATGAATAAGGTTAATTGGTGAGAAGGTGAATGGGACAGACATGTGTTGTCTTTTTATGGCTTTGTGTATTGAAAACACCAACTGTAGATTGCATGCAGGGTGGTGTGGTGTCAGAATATCACACGAGCTTTTCTTAAATGAAACTGTCCCAGGTTTACATCTCCTCCACTATAAATATCGGTGTTATGTCATTAATGAAATGTGCATAAATGGATAATGTCCATTATGTTACGGTAATCCAAACCATATCTCCTTTCTTTGAATGTTTTGGGTATCCCACATAGAATTTAGGCTACTACCCTTACCACCAGAACCCAAAACTGGGTGAGTTACTGCTTAGATACAATGTATGATTTGCAACAGCTGTGGAATATTCAATCTGTTTTTCAAGTGAGAAAGGAGCTTCAAAGGACCTTATGACTCATTTACTTTGCTGGAAATTCCAGAGAAATAATAATAATAAAATCTACAATTATTGTAGAACCTTCTGATTTTTTCTTATTTATTTTAAATAAAGAATTGTATGTTTGAATTCATAGTAATATTATTTAAGACATCGTAATAAATAATGCTAATTTTCTGTAAGTGCATTTAAGGAAAAAGGGAAAATCATGTTCAGACACAGGTTTTAATGACTTAATATCCAAAATAGGTATCTGTTCAATGGTCCTTATAGAATAGCCTGCTCCAATGCCATTGGAAAAGAATAGGTCTGTAAGAGGCCATTATTCATCAACAACTCAGAAAACTTATTTCTTCAATAAAATTTTGAAGATTCACATTGTTGTCCTTTACACTCCTCAGATTTTAGCATGCAAGAGTTTTCACATCAGATATGATAACACAGAGTTACTTAGCATGACCAAGAAGATGCCTTTTTCTTTTTTTTTTGTAATAGAGGCAATCATCTTATCATTTCTGAAATTTAACCATGCATCCTAGAGTCCTCATAAAATCCTGTCATTCCATGCTCTGCTTGACAGATTATGTTAACCCAGGTCCTTCCTCCTCGTGCCAAAAGTACTGAAAGGAAAATGCAGAGCAATGAAAATACAGCTCTATCAGGAGGAGAGCAGGACACCACTGTTACCTTCCTTTCAGTCCCAAACCATTGGCTTCCACCCCTTGCAAAGATCAGCACTCATCTAGCAATTATATAAGAAGTTCTTGCAAAGTACAGGAAGGGAAACAAACTCCATTTTAGTATTAAGGATGTGGTCTGATGGATATGAAGGTGATAAATTGTTCTCCAGGTTTGTTGCTTTCCTTACTCTCTCCAGTTTTCTTATTTCTGCATATGGATTATAGAGATTTGTCTCACAGTATTCTCCTGTTCTCATTCCTCATTTTTGACCAAGGCATTAGCACTTATTCTACTTTTATTTAATACTTATCTTCACTTTTGTAGAAGTGATATTCTAGATTTGGTAAAAAAGTTCATAATTATTTAAGTAATGTAACAGCATAAATTAGTGAGTCCCTACCCTGAATTCATCATCAGAGTAGAGTGCTAATTATGCAGAATATAAAGAAGATGAAGGAAAGCATGAGTAAAGGCCAGAATTTTCAGTCATTTTGTATAGTTCAGCAATTTTCAATCCTTGTTTTAACTGAGACAACTGAGAGCTCAGAATAATTTTGGCTGTTATGATCAGAGTCTTCAAACATAGAAATAGACTCTTGTTTATTTTCTTTGCCTTGATATTTCAAACATCTGGTCCTTCTTTATTTTATATTTGAGTTTTATTTTTTTTTTAACTGAGATGTGGATGAAATTCTTTTTAAGTGGGAATGTGTTTCAAATAAACAAATGCAACTAGGTAAGACTGAAAGGAACATGGATGGATGGATGGATGGATGGATGGATGGATGGATGGATGGATGGATGGATAGATAGATAGATATCTTAGAGACCCCTGTCTGTTTTCATTAGAAATGTTCTAAAGGCCTGTGTACTGTGTTTATGGGGCAAGGTTTGCAAGCAGGAGGGCTGCAGGGGTGGCTTTTCTGAGAAGTCATACAGAGCCAATTTCAGCCAGTTTCAAGATGGACCCATCACTGGCCAAAGCTAAGTAAAACCCTGATAGTGATAGTACCTCTGCAACTGTTTGCTTAAGAAAGAGTGGAAAAGAGCAGCTAGGAGAGAGGAATAAGAATATGAGCAAAACAGCCCTACAGACTCAAAGACTGGTGGAGAACTAGAGGATAGGAGTGCTGCAGGCATTGGAGTAAAGATTTTCCTGAAGCCCTTGGAGAAAACTTCAGGGATGCTGGTTGTCCCCTGCAGATGGTGGAGCAGATATCCACCTGCAGGCTGTGGATGTGCCCTGGAGGAACCTGGAGACCATGGAAAGCCAAAACCAGAGGAGGTTCCTGGTTAGGAGACCACTGCACACCAGGGAGTCAGTGATCCACGTGAAAGTTGACGTGAGTGTGACCAAGCCTGTGCTGTGCTTGTATTGCACTTCACTGTGCTGTAACTGCATTATCTTGTAAGAACAAATTCCAGTGACTGAAATGGGAGAACTTTCTATGGATGGAGTCTGCCCAGTGTGCTGTACTTGGATTGGAGACCCATGAGAAGCAAAACCACCTGGAGTTCCATAGAGATTTAATATCATCCATACTAGTATGTCCTTGTGGTGCAAGCTCTAATAAATTGGATTTTCTGAGTTTCCTTCTTACTGAGATCGTAACAAATCAGCATGTCCTAGTGGAAAACAGAACTAAGTTTGGGATCAGTATCTCAAGTCAGAATGCATCCTGGAATGTTGTTCAAAGATAGTGCTGAATCCAGTAGACTGTCCTTGATAACTCATGGTTGCAGTAATTACAGGTGCAAAATACAATTCTCAGGGCACAAAAACGTTTTTTCTTGAGTGACTGCATATGCATGTACCTTTTAATTGACATGGCAATCCACACAGATCCAGAGTGCATTTTTTTTCTTTTTCACAATTTTTGTGCACCAGGAAACCATTTAGCCCTAAGAAAATACAGTAGCCAAGTTGCAGCTGCTTGAAGCATTTTCCCATTAAATGTAATGGTACTAAAGTGGAAGTGCCAAGGGCCATTATGCACTGACAGTGTAGTCAAGAAAATACCCATTTGCAGAAAACATGCAGCAAGGTAGAAACAGAGCAATGAAATAAGCATGAAAGCAGTTGGAGCCTCAGGACAAGAAAAACAAGTGATTTGCTGCAATGCTTAACAACAAAAGGAGACATCTGAACAGTTATTTGGGCTTTCAGAGCTACAAGTGTAGTATGAGTGAGCAATATTGCCTTTGGCATAGATCCCTGTTCCCACTGTAGTGTTCTCTTCCTTTCTGGAAAGCCAGGTCCCCCCAAGAGCAATCATAGCCTCATCATGAGAAATAAGAACTGCATCACAAAAGGCTGCTTCTGTAGAAATCCTCCATACCTCAGCTCTTGGTGCAATAACAAAACTCCTAAAAGGAGTTAAATCAGGAAAAAAAAAGAAAAGCAATGTGAAAAGCCAGAACACCAAGTTTTATCTTTAAAGCAGTGGTGAATAGAAACAGTTGTTGAAAATTAAGATGCCTTATTAATGTTATAGATCCTGCTTTGCATAGCACATTAGTTGAAGCTGTGTGGAGGTCAGGGCAATAGCTAAATCTGAAGTGTAATTCAATACAGCATCAGTTGGACAAAGAAGTAGACCTTGGTTTTGGTTGTGCCATTTCGAGTGTATTCAACCTCCATCTGTCATTATATTGTTGATTTGTGATATGAAAATGTCATACATAGTCAAGCACAGGGCTCTAGAAGGCAGAAAACTGGATAAATAGTAGCCTAGAGTACAGCTACAGAGAGAAAATAGCAATTTATATATTTTAAAGTCTTTTCTGAGAGTGATAATGCAGGTGCAAGGAATGGAAATTTCATGAATAAATATTTACTAAAACAGAGACTAAATTTTGCTCAGTCCTGCTAAGAGCAAAATCTGATTTTTTCCTTAGCTATAGCATAATAAATTAGTAGAATTTTAGTAGATCAATTATATAGTTCTACCAGTTTTATTTCCTATTAATTTAATTGCCACCACTTGAGTCACACAATAGACTTCTCTAGCATCAGTGAGCTTTGTCTTCCTCTGGTCCCAAATAGGTTGTCAGCTGCACAAAGGGTGAAGTGCCACATGATGACTCAATTTAAAAACCCCAAAAACCTGCATCCTTCTTATCTCTCTCAGCTTTTCTTCAATAACTTTTTTTAAGTATGGATGTGAATCCATCAAATGCTCAGCAAGTTGATTAAAAAGTGCAACTAATTTTCCTGATTAGTTGAAGATTTGTTTTGAACAGTATATTTTGCATGATTCAGAATCATAATGGCTCATCATTAGTCCTTTATATTGTCATCAGATCACAGTAGTTTTCACTTCCATTTTTCTCAGGTAATCTGTCTGTTTTCTCTCCTCTTAAATACTGCTCTTTCTCTATGGTTTGCATCTGGTTAAGCTTCTATTTGAGATTCTTTTTCCAAGCTCTACCTGAGTCACCTCTACCTGTGTGACAAGCATCAATGGTCTCTGGTGCCTACTCAGATAATTATTATTACATCAGCTTCTTATTTAATTCTCCCCTGCTCTCCATCATGTTTTTTTTTCTTTTTTTTTCTTCTATTCTTAAAAAAAAAAAGGCATCAATTAGAAACAATTAAACAGCATTAAAAATGTGCAAATGAAAGATTACCTATTAACTGATACTCAGATGTCTACCCATACAAGTAAATTGTAGGGAGACAAAAATAAAACTCCTTCAGAAATGCATGTCTTTAGCAAGGAATTACTGCAACAGCAGGGAACCAAAAAAGAACTTGGCAGTAAGTAGCAAGCTCTGGCGCAAGATATTTCTATGGTTAAATTTCAAGGTTACAAAATATTATAAACAAAAAAGTACATGCATTGACTAGGATTTTGCCATGTTTTCTGAGTATTATTGTGTGCTTTGTTTCAATGGCCAGTGACAGCAGTTGAGTAGTTGAGTTTGAAGCAAGGAATTGAAAAGCAAACTAATGTAAATATAAAATATTAAGCCCTATCACGGTCCTCAGTAAAAGAATTTGAAAAAGCAGTTGAAACATAGAGTTTATATCTGGAGAAAAGGATGAGTATCCATGAAGCCCCTTGTGCACCTTTCCAGCCCATTGTGCTGAGTGTCCATGTTCCTGTGGTCTGGGCACAGTGGGAATGACAGACAGCCTCTGCCTCCAGCTTGTGAGCTGCTCCTGCATTCAAGGGATTTGAAGCTAATGGGGTTCAGGTACTGATGATGGTGTCTCTTTCTGATCCACACCTCAGATCTGAGCTGCTCTCAGGAATAAGTGTACCAGAGGAAATCCTGGGTTACAAGCAGCTCTTTGTTCTCCCTTTTCAGTCCACCCAGAATGCTGCATGAGAGAAGCAGGGGCACCACTTCTGTGAATCAGCAAGTGACCTGCTCCTGTTCAGTCCTGTGTGATCAGAAATTATGTTACTCTCAGCTTGAGAAGTGAAACTCCTGAGAGTCAGCACATCCTCCCTATTGATTCTACATTTCAGTTTAGCATCTTTAAACTTAAATTTCTGAAAGTAATTGATTCTAAATGATTACACAATTGATGATTGTACAGCTCAGCAACACAAAAAGATAAGCTGCAAAGCAGGAGTGTGATGTAATCTCTCACAGAACAATTTGAGCAAGATTAAAACTAGGCAGCACTTTTCCATTCTCAAGAATTTCTAGTTGCCTGTAACTGTTTTAACTTTTTGCTAATCAGTAGAGTGAAAATATTTTTATACTCTCAAACCATAATTCAGCTTTATATTCAAGCACATAATTAATTTACATTCTCATGAAAGGATTATGTATGTGCTTAATGTTAAGTAGCTGTTTAAGCAGCAAGTAAAGAACAGGAACAAAACCCCAGAGTGAATTAAAAGCCATTTTTTAAACAAAAATATATAATTAAATAATGAAACCTTCTGCCACAAGATGTTACATTTCAGATTTTTTCTATATATAATATCAAAGAGAGTCTAGACAAGCAAATTAGGAAAAATGGATGCAAGGTTGGTTTTAATATTTTAATCAAAATATTTAATAACAAAAATCTTCCTATTGAACCTCAATGTTCTGCAGTCAAAACCTGTGCACATTGAGGAAGTTCTATGCCATGCTTACCCTGTTCTTGTATCCTGTCTTGAGCAACTTTTTGCCACAGCCAAAAACTGTGGAGCCACAAGAATTGTTATATTAGTGAGCTATTTGGCCTTGAGAAGGACACAGCACAACCCTTTTGTTCTAGCACTGGTGCTTTGATTAGCACAGACATCTGGAGAAATTAAAAAGCTCCTGTCATTGCCTACAGGAGACATTTAATTTAAAGTCTTCTCTTAGTCACTGCCTTTAATCATGTGGTTTTGGAAAGTAACATAGCATCTCAACTTACTTTAGGAATTGTTGCATTTAAGTGATCTTACAATTAATTTTTTTTCATTGCTGTATTTTTCCTTATATAGATTATTTGCATATTGGTTGTGTTCAAGGGATGATGGTGCATTCTTCATAGGCAGAGGAAGATACACTGCATTTGTGATCTTGTATGTTTGTTCTCCTGAAATGCATGACAGCAAAGTGCTGTGTATAATTAGAAATTTTTAAATGTAAAAATATTTTTGTATAAGGTTTATTGCGCCTGCTGTACTTTCCCTTAAGCTCTTTTTTTACCTTTCTGGACTGTGTAAACAGAATCACAGACAGGTTGAAGGTGGAAGGGACATCTTGAGGTCACCTGATCCAACCCCCTTCTTCAGCAGGGCCAGCTCTAGGCCACCTAGATTGTCCAGGACACATCTGGATAAATCTTTAACATCTCCAAAAAGGGAGACCTCACAAATTCCCTGTTCAAATTGTTCCAGGTGTCAGTCACCCTCCCACTGAAAGACTGGTTCCTGATGTTCAGAGGGATCCTCCTGTGTTTAAGTTTGGGCACATCTGAAGCCTGACCTCATCCTCTGTTCACTCTCCCTGCAGGTGTTTGTGCACATTAAGATTCTCCTGAGCCTTCTCTTCTCCAGGCTGAGCAGTCTCAGCTTTCCCAGCTCTTCCTTTTATGGGAGGTGCTCCAATATATTTATGTGCTTAGGGACCCTGTGCTGGACTCTCTCCAGCCAATGAGCCCTGCCAAAGGCATTAAGAAGCTCTAAGGTGGGAGTTAAGTTCCTAACTTTATAAAGCCCTCTCGAAAAACCCTACAGACAGCTATTTTTAGACACCTAAATGCCTTTGACTGTCTGACTGTAATGTTCTTAAAATTATTCAATTCAAATTATACAAAGATGAGTTCAAAAGAAGGTTTTTATTCATTTGGCCTTTCTACATTGATAAGTAAACTTTCATTTTTCCTCCTTTTCTGCAAAGCATATAGCATATAATATGGAAGATATAGAGTATTTAAGATTTCAGCTTTCTTAAATGGTAACAGAGCTGAATACATAGGGAAAGCATATTTATGAATTTATGACTTAGATTTAATGTCTGTAATAATTTTACACAATTCTGTCTATTTTCATAGTAATATTAGTAGAAAAAAAAAATCAATTTGAATTCCTAACTTTTAAATATAGGGAGTACAATCCTCTACTGAAAAACAAAAGAAAGTAAATCAAGCCTTTGAGTGACTGGCTGTGAAATTAACCACTGCAATTTCATCATAATTTTATTGAATTAATTCTTCCTCTCTTGGTTTTCACAAAAGTAATGGGTAATATTTTCTATCAGATAAGATGATGACTATATAATTTCTGTTTCTATGCAGTTTTGGCATAATGTGTTCTCTGGATGTCATTAATATTTATAAAATACATCTTCCTAATTGGTTTTATCTTGGTATAGTCAAATAACAAAATACTTACTAGTAAAATTATTGGACAACTTCCATACTCATTTTCAAGCAATGGATAAATATCCAGAGACCTGAAAGATGCTTTGGAATAAATTTTCAAAATATTCAATTTTATGTCAATAAACATAGAAGAAAGTCGATAAACAAAGAAGAAAAAGGTGAATATTAAACATGAAAGGTGTGTATGAAATTTTTTTTCTTACCAATCCTTTTATTGACTTGAAACATTTATGCATTTTTCTTGATATTTACATTTTCATTTGAAAGATGCACTCTGCTTTGCAGTTGCTATATAAAAATAACTCACATAGTCTAATGCTTCTTTTTCTTCCCATTTTTTAAACTGAAAACCCTAGAGTGACTGGCTGCTGGCAGTCATACTTTTACATGTCATCCTTTATTATTCACTGGCACAAAGATTATTGGCAGAAGAAAAGAGGAGATAGTCAGCCCAGTCAAGCATGCTTTCTGCTATCCAATTTTTCTTGAAACACCACCAGCTTTCCAGATTTCCTTTTTTCGCTGTTGTTGTTTTTTTAATCACAAGACATACACCTTACTAGCAGAATGTTAGCTGAAAATAGCACCACTGTAAACAGCTATGTTTGCTGAATTCTAATATCATAATTTTCAAGTCTTTCCATGCCCACAAATCTAATCAGTTGCTTTGTCTTGTCCATCATACTATGACAATTTGGTCCTTGTAAGTTGTCTAATGTATTTTAAGAATTATTTCTTCTTGGAAGAGTTGTCTCTGCATCTCCTAATCCATGCACTGATGTTTTCAAGTTACGTTGCCTTTCTATCATTTGAGAGTACTTACTATAGCTTGGTACTGACTGTTACTAATTTTATGGCATCTTGGGTCTTGAAGCAACAATTTTGATTTGTTTAACTTGGTTTTAAATGGTTTGGGTTATTTTTTTTTCTGAGCTATTTTAGGGCTTACGAGATAGCTGTTTTTAGGGTTGACTGAATGCTGAAATTTGTTCCTGGACTGTAAAAAGATGCAATGCCTTTTTAAAATGTTTTCCTTGTAGTATTTGAGAGGAAATATTTGTCAAGTGATTTCCCTTTAAGTATTTCAAGTAGATGGATAAGCTTGAGAAATCCATTGGAAACTCTCCCCAGAGTGCATTTACTATTTGTGCATCAAATCGAAAGGTCTGCTTTTAAAACAGACATTGTAAATCATGAGATACAAAGAAAGTATTGCTTTTCTGCTTAGTTTCTTGGCTTCAACAACTTCCTGGGGACATTTAGCAAAACAGAGATGGTAAATTATACAGGTGTATTTTGGCTAATTCTCATTGAGACATCTTAATAGTTTGATTCATGTCACTTGGGTATTGGCACAGCTGTGCTGATTACACTAAAATTTTTTTATCTATAGTTGTCATTGAATATAATTTATACATGCTAAAGAGACTCAGCATTTGATACATTAGCTTTCTTCCAAAATATTGTTGTAGCTTGTATTGTTCTGGTATGTAGCTGTTCTCTTCAAATGAGTCTGATGTCTCAAACTCCTTCGGAATGCTCAGCAGAATGAATTTCCGAGCAAATGTTAAGACTGAAAATTAATATATTCTCTTGTGCTTGAAAAAAATCCTCTGAAACCACACTGCATATCTGCAAAATGACTCTCAAAGGTGATGAAACATAAGGAACATTTAAAAAAACACAGATTCCACTTCCAGCCTCCACATCCTCTGTCACCTTTCCTGTGCTGAAAGACATGTTGGAATGTGTAAGACTGCAAGAGTTTGGGGGTTTTGGAAGACTTTTTTTCCTTTTTTTTTTTTATTTACCTGTTCATATGTTTTAGCTTTTCTTTAGGATCAGAGGGATCATTTGGGTAGGACAATCCACACTGGGAGCCAACAGCGAGGCTCATGTGCAGTTGGTGCACAGTGAGTTGCCTCCCTCAGGAATTCAACTGGAGACTCAGCAAAATGTTTGAGCACCTTCAACAATTTTCACTTAAAACCACAGGATGGCAGCCATGAGGAAGATATGGCAAAGCAGCTTTCCTTTTTACCCCATGGTATGGCTTTCCACAGCTTTACTCTCATTGCTTAGCCAGCAGATTTATAAACACAGGCAGATCAGGGTGGTTTTTTCAGTGGACTATGACCTTTTGGAACTTTTTATTCTGTGAGTATAACAGCAGTAACAACTTTGGAGAGGTTCTTCAGGTCTTTGCAACCATGCAAACCAAAGATGCATTGTCAGAATGTCGATCCCCATGGCAGTGAAACTATGGCTCTCAGATATTCCTAATGGGAACTGGAAAGTCAGATTTCAGGCTAGGATACCTGAATTTTGGATTTAGTTCTAACTGAGTGAGGACTGCCATTCCGGTTCATCTTACTCTGGAAGGCTCCCCCATTGTTGAAAAGTGGAGTGATGGACTAGAGAGTACGGACCAGATTGTGACTGTAGATAGTATATATATATATTTGGGTTTTTTTTAAGAAACCTAGTTCATTTTCCAAAAATTCCAACAATGCATTCATGTTGTATATTATCCAAAATAGATTTTGTGTTGGGGATCTGGCATGTTAGATCACATAGTTGTTTGAAATAATGCCTGAATTTAAATTCATTTTTATTTCCAGTGATGTTAGCAAATCTCAGCTCAGACCAAGGTATCTAATAAACTGCAGTATATCTGGAGTCAAAGTCTACAATGAGGCAGGGAGAAACATCTGTCCATTGAAACAAAATAAACTATGTTTATACACCCTCCTAAAGAAAACCAAGCTAATGACAGTTTCTCTACATATTCTGAGTTAAAAATGTTTGCAGTTTCTATCTAAATTGTTCATTGTACAATAAACTTGGAGGTTAGTGCCCCAGGTCTGCACTCATAATTATGGCAGCATCCTAGAAGCTGTGGCAAATCTTTATGTGAGAAAGATACCCCTGTCAGTACTGAGGAATGAAAAACACCAAGCATTCTTACAGGAACATCAAAGCAATGTACTAAAGTACATCACATAATCAAAGGATCATAGATTATGATGAATTGGAAGGGATCCACGAAGATCATCAAATCCAACTCCTGGTTCCTGTGCAGGACACCCCCAAACACACTTGAGAGCATCATCCAAATGTTTCTTGAACTCAGGCTTGGTGCTTTGACCCCTTCCCTGGAAACCCTGGGGCAAGCTACAGCACCCAACCACCCTTTGGGAGAAAAATCTTTTCCTGACATCTAAACTAAACCTCCTCCAACTCAGCTTGTTGCCGTTTCTTCAACTCCTCCATTTCTTCAACTCACTCCTCCTCTTCCTCTTACAAGGAAGCTGTAACTGCAGTGAGGTCTCCCCTCAGTCTCCTCCAGGCTGAACAGACCAAGTGCCCTCAGCTGCTCCTCACATGGCTTCACCTCCAGACCCTTCACCATCCTTGTGGTTTTCTTTGGACCCCCTTTAATAGCTTGATATCTTTTTTATGTTGTGGCACCAAAACTGCCCCCAGCACTCAAGATGAGGCCGCCCCAGAGCAGAGCAGGACAATCCCCTCCCTTGCCTGGCTGGCCATGCTGTCCCTGATATCCTCCAGGACAGGAATGTCCCTCCTGCCTGCCAGGGCACTCCTGGCTCATGTTCAGCTTTCCATTGACACATATGCATAATTCAGAAAATGTGTTTTATTATATATTATGTCAAGTTAGTGGTAAAAGTTTCCTCTTACATAAGATGTAAACTGCATTATGAAATTCTTGGGGCATGTGTTTACTGTAAAAAAGCAAAATCATATAGGTTCTACTTCATTACTGTTGCAATAGTACAGTGTTTTGAGAAGGATGGAGACCTTTTTCTCCTCCATTGTCATTATAATCATATCTATACTGTGTTTTCATCAGCTGTGTTCAAAATAATTTGACAGTCCTTTTTCATCAGCAGGAAAAATACAACAATCATTGTGAATAATAAATCAACACATGATCTCCTGTAAATAATGAAATTAATTGAAAATATTTACAGAGCTCAACACAGTGGTTTCTATTTCTAGAGATAATTCAGACCTCTTGCTCCATAGGCTGCTGTTTAGACTCCTAGACTGAGGCAAAACGTATTCTATTAAAAACCCAACATCAGATAAGGTTCCATTGACAGATAACACCTGGAATATCTCCCTGCAATAGCTTTTAGGATGTGGCAGAGTTTCTGTTGCTGTGGCCACATGTGAGGGTAACTTCCTAAATGAGCTCTGGCTGGCAAAATGCAGCTACTGTGCCCGGGGCAGGCGTTTGCCCCTGACAGCTTGAACAGAGGCAGTGGGGTTTGCACAGAGGGCAGAGCAGCCAGCAAAGGCACAGCAAGGGTTAAAGCCTTGGATGAGAACCAGCACCTCCACATTCCCCTTCAGAAAACTTGCCTCCATTCCTACCTAAAATTGAAAGGACAAAAGTTTCTTTAATTTTAACTTTCCATCCTGTTCTAGGGAGGAGGAAAAAACCCAAGAGCACAGCATCTAAAAATTAATGTAGAAATGTAAACAACAGAACAAAGTTAAAATGGATAGAATGTAAATCTTAAGCTATTACATGATCAGCCACACAGACATGCAGAAGCATTTTCACTTAAAAAAAATACCAGTTTTACATTATACTAGAATTAAAAGGTAAATTCTTTTATTAAAAACCACATAAAAATCTTTTTTTTTGAGAATATCTTGCTTTAAAACCTAAAAATATCCCGTGTTCTTTTATTCAGTATATGTATATGCTAGAAATTTACTAGGGAAAAAAGAAATACAGAAAAAACATAAATGATGCTTGTAATAAAGGTATTACAGTACAGGATTATCTAGGTATTGTTTGAGGTTTCTTTCACAGGGGTCAAACAAGATGACAGAAGAAGCCTGCATCTGTGATTTAACACCTGCAAACAAAAACTTCTAAGAGCAATCAAATTGCTGGTCTGAAGGAAAATATTTGCTAACATTTTTAGGACTTCTCTAATTTTAGACAGACACTTGCGGAACACTGACACTAAAGCTTCAGGATAACCTGCATTAAAAGGACCCCACCTCACAGGCCCATGGATTTTACCCAAAGTCTCTCAATCTGTTTATTAGCTGAGGCTTCTGAAGTAGGAACCTGTGACGGTGTTCACAGGGGTCTTAGGATGAGGGAAGAGACGAGGATCTGACTCCATGTTTCAGAAGGCTTGATTTATTATTTT
>JAWWEY010000001.1:103420880-103434333 GCA_035582745.1 Loriotus luctuosus
CAGAGCTGGGGAAGGGTCTGGAGCACAGCTCTGATGAGGAGCAGCTGAGGGAGCTGGGGGTGTTCGGCCTGGAGAAAAAGAGGCTGAAGGGAAACCTCATCACTGTCTACAACTGCCTGAATGGAGGTGTAGCCAGCTGGGGGTTGGTCTCTTCTCCCAAGGAATACATTAGAACAAATGGTTTTGAATGGCACCAGGGGAGGCGTAGTTTGGATATTAGGAAAAAATTCTTCACCACGTGGGTTGTCAGCACCGGAACAGGCTACCCAGGGAAATGGTAGAGTCAACACCCCTGTAGATATTGAAAAGAAATGAAGGTGTGGCGCTTAGGGACATGTTTTAGTGATGTAACCTGGCAGTGCTGGGTTAATGGTAGGATTCAATTATCTTAGAGGTCTTTTCCAACCTACTAAACCATTCTGTTATAATTGCACTTTGTCATAAGCAGCTGTGGCCTACATATGATGGACACACTTTGTCTTTCATGGCATTGATTTTCAGGCTGGCAGGGGCTTTCCTGTTGAAAGCTCTTTTCTTCTTTTAGCTTTCATAAACCCTAAATGTTTTATTTGTTTACAAGCTTAACAAAGAGAATATATTTCTAGAAAAAACAGCCCCAAATTTGATCATGATTGCTGTTGTAGTACGTAAAAAAGTCTGCAAATTATGCCAAGGTACCTCTCTGAAAAAATTTCAAATATCTTGGAATCCACAGTGACATTCATTTACCATGAAGAAAAGAGACTGGAAACTCTGGCTGTAATCCAAAAAGAGGGGTGCTTTGCATCTATTTTTCCACATTGGCTGAAAGAGCAAAAAAAATAAAAATGATAGCTTCCAAATTTTAAACAACTTGAACATATTTCAGATTTTAATTGAATGGAACTTTATCCTTAAAAAATAAATTCCTCAAAAAGAGAAGCTTGAAAAAAAATCATATTTTTCTGATCATCTCATGGCAAATCAAACTCAGCATGTTTCTCCTTTCCGTTGCTAAAACTATCTTAACCATAATCCTTGTAAACAAATGCCAAAAATCAATAATACAGGTAATCAACTGAGGTCAGTTTTCCAGCAGATACGCCCTATCCTTACCTGTAGGTGTTTTTCTTCAGAAAATATTTTACCAATTTTCTTTTTTCCCTGTCTCCATGGCAGTATAAGTAAGGATGTCCTAATCAGAACTGGAGCTGTTTGATGCCACAGCAATAATAACTATCTAGCTAATAATAACAACTCTAAATACATGGAATATTTTCCAGAGTTAAAAAGGAGTATCAATAATAGCTGTAAAGGTATACATATGCCAAAGTAATGCCTATGAAGAGCTAATTTCATTCCATTTAAAGTTTATAAAACCAAGTCATTAAATTAATGTGAGGTTTTCATAGACTAGATCAATATATTAAACAATCAATATGAGTGATAAAAGTTGTCTTTTTTTTTTGGGCATTTCACTGTTTAATCTATATCAATTATCTTGAGTGTTTTCTTATCTTTGTAGGAAATATTTTTATTTGTTGAAAAGAGAAATTAAAATGTAAAGTTTTATTGTATGGTCTTCAAACCTACCTTCACACCTCACAGGTCATAGTAACAGAGTGCTTAACTTAATGGTTACCACATAGTAACCACAATCTGATTCAGTGAAGCACTTGTATCTCTGTTGGTTAAACGTGGATGTGGTTTTGAGAAACCTGGTCTGGGTGTCTTGGCCATGACAGGAAGATTAGAAGTTGGTGGTATTTGAGGTGCCTTCCAACCCAAACCATTCTATGACTATAAAATGTTATGGTTTTACAGAAATGTGCCCTCAAGCCACAGGAAATTCTGTAATCAACCATTCCAAATTTGTATTCAGTCTTAAATGTAATGACAAGTGAAGTCAGCGAGTCAAAATAGAGATATCATTTTATTAGAAATCAATTTGCCTTTCTGCATTGCTGTTGTGTGACAAAATTTCATGGTAGTCTTTAAACCATTGAGAGTATCAAATCCCATAATTTTTGAGGAGTGAGACCTTAAAGTAGCCTGAATCTCGAACTGTTTCTGAAGGATAATGATGCAGTTGTTAAGAAACTGGCCCAGAGCTGTGGGCCAGCTGAAGTCCACAGTTTGCTTTGTAATCCAGCTTCCCCATTTTCCCAACCTGGAAGATTACTGGAATAGGACAGCTAGGAGAGGAAATCAGGACATTTGGTGGGGCAGGCACAAAACCAAGCATGGCCTGTGTGTCATGGCCTGTGCGTCACCTGTTGAAAGTCTCCAACATCCTCCAGTGTAGATAAAGTAGTAATAGAATACATAAGTAGTACTAGACATAGTGTAGTGTACAGAGACATATAGAAAAATTAATTATTAAAAGTATTTCATTTTCACAATATTAAAAAATTATGGAATCTAAAGAAAATTCAAAAATACTACTAAAAACATACAATATGGAGCTTTCCCTTAATTAAGAAAAAAACCCCAAACCCAACTAAACAAAACCAGAACAAAACAACCAAGGAAAAAAAAAGGTGCTATACTTCCATGTTATCTTCAACACTGATGTTTCAGGTCACAACTCTGCTGAACAAGATGCAGCAAAACACTGCTTTATCTTAAGGTGGTGGTGCTGAAAGCAAAATAACCTTCACCTTTGTTGCCCCCTCATGCATTTTACTTCTTGTGGGCAAAGCAGAAGTGCCTTGTCCTTGAGCACCAGTATGACCAGATTGCTGCCTGTTTGGACAGATGTACATCACCCCATATTATGCTTTACATATGCCTTCAGGCTACAGTCTAGCAGTTCTGAAATGTCAGGCTTAAAGAACAAGACATTTTTTAAATTTATTATTTATTCATAAGTCAAGCCAATTCTCTCTTCTCTTAGTTTTCCTGGATGTTGAGAAGAAGATAGTAATATTTAATCTGGCATATTGAAAAAAATAATCATAAGGAAATTGCATGTTTTTAAAATGAATGTTTCAAAAAGCAAGCTTGGTACTAGAACTATTTAAGATTGTGATACCAGTGCGTGTATGGGGGCAGCTTGTGCAAGAAAACAAACTAGTGTGTTATTTCAACAATACAAATTGCCTTGAAATAAAAAAAAAAACAAAAAAACATATAACAAATGTTTACTGATGCAACTATAATTTTCTTCTTGAAAGGCTGGTGCATTACTGTGGAGCATTCATGTAAAGACAACAGCAGTTCAGTTCATCAATAAATTTCCTCAGTATTATGACTGTCAGGTCAGGTTCATTACTATAGAAAGAAACATCCTGTTTGTAATAGAATCTTTCACAAATCACCATATCCATCCTGCAATATAAATCTAGTTAATATTCCTGTTTGACCTCTGTTGCTTTAAGAAGAATATTTTGTCTTGAGTATGCATCACACATAAAGGGCCATTTGACCTTTACCTTCTTTTTTATCTTAGAACAGAAAATTTAGAACTCATCTCATGCCCTAAAATATTTATGAATTATGTTTGTTTAGTACTCGCACTTTCAGTCAAGATCAGGGTGCCCTTTGATTACTGATCAGATTGAGTTCTTGTGAGTGGGGTCAATGCCAGATTTTCAAAACAGAGTGAGGAGAATGTTAAAGCATTGAAGACTTTCTTACCTGATACAGTAATAGGTGTGGCTTGCAAGGTGTTTGTGCTTCAGTGTCACTTAGTAACTTGTTGATTCAAGTATTAAAACCTTCTAGGAAAAATGCTATTAATCAATAGAATGAATTTGGTGCAGGAAGGATCTTGAGGAATCTCTTGTAACCTGTTACCTGGCAAAAAACCAAACGAAATCAAATCAAATCAAACCAAATCAAACCAAAGTAAAATTAAATAAGTGTTTTAGTGGATTCGGTGAGACTCATATCTAGGATTCTGTGGGCTTGGTCTAGGGTTCATAGTTGGCAGGCTGCTGACATACCATGATAAAATATGAGAATACTGCATTAGAAACGCTAATACCTGTTCTGTCTATAGGTCTTGATCCAGTAATTAGACAGAGATGATAACAGTTCTTAAAACTAAAAGAGAAAGTTAAGATTCCTGTTCTTATATGCAAATATGTCTGTTCTCCACCTTGCCAAGGGACACACTTTGATTTTCTTTTTCCTGCCTTTAGCCCCCCTAAAGCACTGACTTTTATTTTTTATGAGCTGCATAAGAAAACAACAGTACATAAGTAACTGAACCTTGCTTTTTTTAGGAACTGGAAAATGTACATCTGCAAGTCCTGAACCTGAGGGACAAGCTGAATAGAGGAATAACCATCTGATTTTTCTTACAAATACTCTCGCACTGATGTGTTGTCGTGAGTAGAGACAATTGCATCAAAGCCAATTCAGTGAGGGTAACAAAATCTTGTCTTACTCTTTAAAAACAAGCAGGGCCAAGGAGTTGAGGAAGGTGATTCTCCCTCTCTACCCTGCTCTTATGAGACTTCACCTGGAGTATTGTATCCAGTCCTGGGATCCACAGTGCAAGAAATATCTCACAGCCTGAAAATGTTGTTATTTAATTTATGAATATTAGACTTTTGCATTAAAAGGTGATGGATGAATTAATGTATTATCAACATATTTAGAGTGGATAAGTATATTTTTAATTAATTATGTATGTCAAAGTACAGTTTTTAAATATTATTTGACTAGCAAATATTACAAATCACTGCACACATGATATGTAGAATCTTCTGTTCTTAGAAGCATGAAGAAAGCCCATAGTTCCCTTACATCTGTGGATGTCACTGTTATACTGGGAACCCCACCACACAGATGATCCCAGCAGAACCCAGTCTGTTGGAGCCTTGCAAGCACAGGATATTCCCCCATCTGGTGGAAAAGGTGTATGAATGTGGGATTGCAGTGTGACTGCATATGTTACATGCCAAATGACGTTATGGGCAAAAGAAAAAACACAATAAACATATGGTAGCCAAGACTATTGTTAGTTCAACTGATATTTTAGCAGCTTGATAGTCCAAATCAATGCATTCATACAGAAATAGCCTCACTCACCAAACAGCTGAAATTGATATACAGAAAAAACTGGTATCTGTCCCTCCTCTCAGGTGTTGTCTTCAGCTTTCATGGACCCCTCAGGGACCAAAGGTGGACCTTCACTCCTGAAAAAAGATGCACATTTCTCAAAAGGGAACAGATGCTCCTGAGGAGTCATCAATATCCATTAGGAGGTCTCTGACAGGTGGCGTGGGTGTTCTTGGGCGTGTTCTTAGGGGTGTTCCTCCCTTTCCTCATTCCAGAGTCCTCTTGGGTTTAGTTTGTACTGCTTCTCACAGCCTACCTTCTTCTCAGTGGTTCCAGACAAAGATGAAAAGTTTCAGGGTTTCCCCCAGCATCTGCTAACACAGTCTGTCACACAGTGGTGAGCAGAGTTCTTGAGAACTTTCTTGAATTTTGCAGTTGTAGAGCTTAAACTAACCCAGGCTGGACAGCAGTCAGCTGCCCACTAACCAGTTCCTAAAACCAGTGAAAACCAGCTCAGGTTTTGTTTTGGCAAGCTCAGACAAGTCCTGACACCCTGCACTGTCAGGTCCATCCAAGGCCTGTGGCCTTTTCCTAGCAGGAGCAAAGATGTGTTTATTGGGCTGCACCCACTATTGTTTATTGCAGCAAATGTTTATTTTTGCATAACTGAATTTTCAGTTATAAAACATTAGACTGTGAATAGATGTTAAAATAAATTGAAAAATGCATACCAACAGGGATTTTTTTTAATCTAAACCACTGTTTTGATGTTTATGTAATAAAGTAAGGTATGCTGAGAAATCTGATTTTTTATATTTTCTCATTGTTAAAATAGTTGTGATATTACTTATTTATGCTCCTAGAAAATGGATAAAATTTATTGCAGACTTCAGCACTGGAAAATCTTTACAGTGATGCAAAAAAGTTAGTTTTAGATAAAGCAGAAACTTTTTGATTATGTGAACAGCGTGGTTGGCATAAATTTGATCTTATACTTGCATAGAATATTTTGTTTGAGATTTACAAGCTAAGTGTTTTTTTAATAATTTCATTAACTTAGCTGTGTTTGTGCTTCTTACACACTGAGAGGTTTCTACAAGTACAGTGAACTTAAGGATTAAACTAAAGTATGCTTCAACTAAGGCCTGTATAAGATTTTGAAAAAATCCTAAAATTCTATGTAGCAGGTTTATTTACTTACAAATGATGTTTGCCTTTTAAACATTTGCAGAGCTGCCACATTTGTTGGCACTGAGTTCAAGCAAAACCAAAGAGAGTGTCAAGGATGTTACTAGCTCTCGATAGATACACTTTATTACTGTTTTTAAAAAGGCAAAAATTGTTTGAATTTCAACAAATTTCAAATCTTAAATTGAACCCTAAAATATGTAAGTATTCAGAGGTTTATTTCCTCAATGAAATGAGTTAATAAAATGTTAAAACTTTGTAGTATATAAACAGTTCCAAGGTTGCATATTTTGTTAAAAATTCTTATACCATCATGTTTAAATGTTAATTTTTTTTTTATTTTCTTAAAAAAAAAGGAAACTTTTCAAGTGCATATATGGACCTACACACATGCACCAAATTCCACAGATAAAACAAATGAAATATTGGTAAGGAATGGAAATGCAGTACTTTAAGCATTTTTATTACTGTAAACCATTAAACTAAGCCTTGAAATACCATAATACATTTTTATCACTGAGACTTTGACCTAATTTGTAATAAATTGGATAACAGAAGAAGGAATCTAGACCAGTCTCAGTTGGCAGGCCAGTGTAAGGTGTATCCACACACAATGTAGCTGCTATGGCACAATGTGGTATAACATAATCAGACATTATCTCAGACAGAAAAAAAATCAATAAATATTAGGAATCCTTAATTAATTTTAGTTAATATATGCTTAGGTATTTCTGTTTTTCTTATTCTTTTGTTGTTATTAGGACTTGAAGTAAGCAAAATATGTTGGTTGTAAACCAGATTAGAGATGTGAGAACAGCTTTCTTGGCAAATATGGATCAACATATCAGGCTTCACAGTATAAAAATCTGAGTTCAAGCAGAACACTTTAACGACTTAAGGGAAAGTAAACTTCATAAGTCATAATAAAACATCATATGATATCTATTACATAAACCAAAAGACAGTTGCATCAAATCTGAAATTAATGTAGCACCATTATTAATCATTCAATACTTTTCACAATCAGGTTGTATGATTTATGGAAACCATCAAGCAATGTATAAATGAGTAACAAAGTTATAATTCATGTTCATAACTTAGAAATTAGTTAAATGATTTCTAGAGATACATGATTTATAAACCTAACGTATGATTTAGTGTAGGTGTCAGTCCACTATCAAGAAAATCTGAGATACAATTTTCTGTTCTGAAAAACAGCTTTTAAAGTAATTTTTAAAATAACCATGAATACATCAGCAGTGTTAATACTACTCCCTCCTAGATTGTGGAAACTGTGTGCAAACTCTCATCTACATAAACAGTTCCTATTTCCATGAGAGAAAGCAAATTTGGTGGATGAAGGAAAACACCATACTGCATGAGTGCTGTAACAGCTGTGGTGCAGTGGGGATTGAGGGAAGTGGTTGCTCCCCTTTACTCAGTGCTTCCCGTGTCTGAAACACTGCACTCAGCTTTGGGTCCTCCAGGGACAATTCTGAGGGACCCAGGTGAGTTCAATGGAGAGGGACCCTCAACCAAGATGGTCAGGATTTGGAGAACCTGCTCTGTGAAGGGGGGCTGAGTGGGCATGACTGGCACACACTGGAGAGGAGAGAACTGGGGCTGTCTGTGGGCAGAGGTGGAGGTGCTAAGAGACAGTCTCTGAGGGGATTGTCAAGGATACTGAGGTAGACTTAGTATCAAAGTGCTCAGGGGGAAAGCAAGAGAAAACTAGTCACAAATAGAAACAGAGAAATGTATGACAAGATATAAGGGGGAACAAAACCCAGTACTGTAAGAATATCTTGGTATTAACACAGATTTCTTAAGAGGTTATGGAATCTTCACCCTTGGAAATTTTCATTATTCAGAACCCTGAGCATCTTGGTGTGAATTCAGAGACATCTCTGCTTTAAGCATGGCATTGAATTAGGGAAGTGCCAAGGGCTCTTAAAAAACTCCGTGTGTAGCTGACCTATGATTCCATAATCTTCCCCTGTTTTGAAATGTTTCAATGTTCAGTGTTTTTCTTTTCCTGCAGCAGAATAGAAATTAAAGTGTTTTTCCTAAAGAGAAAAACAGACCAATAGTTGGGCACCATACTGTCTCCAGGCTCTTTTGTGACCAAAGGTCTTGGGATTTTTTTGTGCTTGCATTGAAAGAAGGATTAAAGTTAAAAATGCACTGATATTTCAGTAAAGCTACGTAAATATTTGATATTTGATATTTGAAAAGCAAGCAGTGGAAAGTGCAAAAAGTCTTTGGTACAAACTGAGAGAATGAGAGTACAGTAACATATATATTCTTTACTGCATCACTAGAGGTTAATCAGGTTTAAGTGACTAGAGATTATTAAAAAGAAATTATGGAGTGGGAGAGTAGAGTGGACAAGGCATGGGCCAATAACAAGAATTAATTCTGCAGCTGACAGCTTTGGCTTAAATTGTGTTTAGACAAGTGCAGACCAATGAGTTATGATTACTTTTTGATTCAGGTTTTTACCTCAGTGTCTAAACATGTTAAAGGTCAGAGGGGCTGGACTGCTTCTGAGTCTGCTTTGGATCCATCAGTATTGCTTAATACAAACAAGGAACATAAGAGCAGGTTAATGGTGTACTTATGGTTTGTGACTTGTAAACATTTCTATCATCAGGATATGGACTTAAAGTTCAGTTTAGAGTACAAGCCAACAGGAATATATGATATGGATTTATCTCCTTTTGAAGGCTAAATTGAATACTGACACAAACAGAAATAATCTATAAAAATGTTGCTCTGGAGAGGGCATAATTGCTCTTTTTCAGATTTCTAAGCCGTTATTAAGAACTGAAGCCAAGTAAAATTTGACTTTGTACCAGACAAATTGACAGAAAATACAACAAACACTGTAACTAATAAATATATGGATAAATATGATGTCTTGTGGATTCAGATGATGCAGTTCTTTTTCAAAAGGTTTTTAACATTTTTTTTTATGCTCTGAAACTAAAATAAACTGTCATGGTATAAAGGGGAAAGAAAGCTATAAAATGGAGAGCTATATGGGAATTTTATTTTTTCACATTCTGAAAGAAAAGCAGCTAAAAGAGTAAAATCTCAGCAGACACAATGAAGGGTACTTAAAGACACTGTTCTGGATGTTCTGAAGAATATATACCACCTATCAAACAAAGACTTGAGGAAGTCCAGAAGGAATATGATAAGGGCAAGGGAGGTCATTAGAAGCAAGAAAGCTTTCAGAAAATCCTCTTTCTTACTAAACAAGGAAAATGGAAAAATTCATACCCTTCACCTGGAAAAAATAAAAAACAACAAAAAATGATGGGAGATGTGCTCAGGTTTACAGCAGTCAGTCATGCCAACATGCAGCTCTCTACATCTCAGGTGTATGGTTAAACTCTGCCTGGATTGTGCCTGAAATCACTGTCTCCTCATGGCAATGCCTTCTGAAGTCACCTACTACAGCTAGTAATGGTATATTGGTGTATTATCAGAAATGCTGAGCTGTTAATTACATTAGTATCTCCCACTCTGCAGGGAAGAGTGGAAAGTGTATTGTTCAGGTTTTCTGTTTCTTTTTTTTCAGAAGTTCAGAGAAGGAATCAGGAACTGCAAGATAATTGTGGAAATTGGAAAGATAGAAATCTTCACTGACACAAGAAGGTTTGTTTTACAGCCTTAGAAGAAGCTTAGATTGATGTGAAAGCAAGATACACAGACTTTGAACAGAAAAATCATAAATTCATATTTCTATAGTTATAAGTAAGAATATGCCTTAAGTAAGTAAGAAACTGTATTAGATAAGAAGATGAAGGGTTTTATGGTGTAGTAATATGATTGTATAGAATAAACTTTGAGTTTATATGTTATAATAGAGACGTATGTGTGTACATGTAGTAAGACCTTATTGGACAAAAATATCTGCATTGCAGTAGAAAGAAGTAAAGGTGATAGGTCAGAAAAGCAAAATAAAATCTGTGGCATCAAACTATTGGGTCATAAAGTTATATCTTGCCTTGTAATGAAGAATCTGTGACCATCTTAGACTATGGCCAACTGCTTGCTGTCTTATAAATCTCATGGCCTTTGAGACTGATGTTATCTAAGCAATAAATCGTTCTTAGTCTGATTGTGGTCCTGTCCCTTTGATTAATGCAATGACAGCCACAGATAATAAGTCATATATTTGTTCAGGAAGAACTCAAAGAAATTTTTTTTTTAAAGAGCAGAAAATAAAAATCTTACCTATTTGGAAATAAACAGCACAGTGTTTACAAAAATAAAAATTTGCCTCAAAATTGATTGAAAGACATTCTTATATTCTTAAAGCCCTTTGTAGATTAATAATCTGTTAAATGTTAAAAGGGAGGAAATAATTAACAAGTATCTTGCCCAAAGGAAGGGCTTTGCATTAGTCTGTGGTATGAGGAGAGCTTTTTAACATAGTGATTTTGAGAAGTTTGGAAAGTGAGATAAAAAGTTTGCCGGTGATCAGAAGATATTCTTGAAAAGTTGAATCTCAGGAGTGAGATTTGATAATGCAGTATGTCTGAGAGATAAAGTGCCAGTCAGAATTCAAAGTTGATACAAGCAGTAGCAATACAATCTGTTTGCTGTTTCCCAGCTGGGTGAGAAAATTGTTAAGTATTCAGAAACAGTGACAGGCTTCAAAGAAATTAGGAAGTTAGCAAAGACAAAAAAATGCAATTGCAGGTAACTTTTATGAAACATCATCTTTGTGATTAGAAGAGACAAAAATGGAAAATAGAATTCTGAGAATTATTATGGATCACATAAAGAAAAACATTAGTATGACATAATACTCCTGTATTTTGAATATGGTATGCAGTTATAATTATATCATTGAAGACTATGTTTTAAGATTTTGACTAAGGAAGTAGAATGGTCAAACCTGTGCAACTTGATTTTACATGGAAAAAACCACATTTCAGCCTACAGGAGATGTAATTGAATAGTGGCATGAAACAAATGTTAGTAAAAAGGGAAAAGGAAGAAGCTTCTCACTGTAAAGAAAGTTACCACCTAATTAAAGGATGTGGTGAGCATATTTAGAACAAACCTCCTTTTTCTTTCGCAGTATGCTAATTCTGTCTTGGATCTCTCTGTTCCTGTTTTGTTTCAACATCAAGGTATAAATGGGCACTGCCATTGATGGTCTGCAGAACAGGAAGTTCATAATCTGTTATTTGACAGAAGGTAGGAAGGCACAGCAGGAGTTACCCTGTTAGTGATCTCGTAACAACCATGAAGAGTGATTGGATTTTAGACTAGACATTTGGGCTAGACAGATATTATTTCTTTAGCAGAAAGAAACTTCACAGAAAAACAGAGGTCAAAACAAAGCTTCACAGAACAAGGACAGGATTTCATACAAGCTAAATGTAGCCATTTAAAAGCTACAGCATCGTTCAACTCAGGCATCCAGTTTCTTTGTGGAGTAATTTTTGAGAAAAACACCTCTAGGGCTGAGGAAACAATTTCACTTTACTCACTATGGGTTTGTAAAGTGTAAAGACTTTGTCACTGTACTAAATGACATCTTTGTCTCTAAACTGGAGAGACATGGACTTGAAGAGTGGGCCACTCTGTGGATAAAAAATCATCAGGATGGCCTCACTCAAAGAGGTGGTTAATGGCTTGATGTCCAAGCGGAAACCAGTGACAAGTGGCATTCCCCAGGTGTCAGCATTGGGACTGGCACATTGCAACAGCTTTTTTGGCCTCATGGACTGAGGGATCAAGTGCACCCTCAGCATGTGGGTGCCAGTGACATCAAGCCAGTGACATCAAGCTGTGTAGTGCAGTCATCACACTGCTGGAAGGGATGCCATCCAGAGGCTGGACAGGCTGGAGAAGGGGATTCCTTTGAGCCTCATGGAATTCAACAAGGCCAAGTACAAGGTCCTCCACCTGCATCAGGGCAATCCCAAGCACAGGTATGGGCCAGGTGGGGAGCTGAATGAGGAGAAGAGGTTCAGGGCGTTCACCAACACATAGCTCAGTGTGAATCGTCAGTAAAAGCTCACAGGCCAGAAATCCAACCTCATCCTGGACTTCATCACAACAGTTATGACCTCCAGATCGAGGGAGGGGATTGATCTCTCTACTCTGCTGTCCTGGTTTAGGGCAAATTTAGGAGAAAACCTCCAAAGGGGGCCCCTCCAGAAAGCAAACCCACATCACCCCCGCCCCCTCTCCCCCAACTGGTTCGGGAAGGATTCCTTGGAGAGAAGTGGAAAGAACGTGTTTATTTAACAGGCACAGCACCCCCAGCACACAAAATGAACAATATCACATGACACCACTCTTTCACTGCTCTGAAAAAGATGACAAATTCAGAAAGTCTCTCTCGGGGTGGTCGCTCTGTTCTCAGTCCCTCAGACTCTGGGGCAGCTGCTGCCCAGAGTAGGCCCCGCTAGGCCACAGGGTGCAAACTCTCGGTGCTCCCAGGTCCCAGTCCGGAGCAGGCTCGAGTGGTCCCAAAAAAGGGAAAGGAAAAACAGTCCAGGGAAAAATTCAGACCGCTTAGCTAAACTAACTAATGAGCAGAAGCAAAAAGCAAGAGCAAAGCAGGAGTAAAGCAGAAGCAAGAGCAAGAGCAAAGTGAAAAGCAAAGCAAAAAGCACAAGCAGCGCCATGTACTGCCTGTCTCTGTGTCCCACCAGCCATGGGGGAGAGGCTGATTACAAAAACTGAAACAAAACATTTGCTCTTCAGAGCCAGTCTTGAAGGCACAGAACATAATATCCAGCATAAGCAGAACACACAAATGGGGATACAAGCATCATAACATCACCCTAGGACATCTGCTCTTGTGAGAACTCTCCTGGAGCACTCTATGCAGATTTGGGACCTCCAATACAAGAAAGGCATTGACCTGGCAAGTCCAGAGCAATGCTTTGAGGATGATCACTGAGGCACTGGTGTGCCTGTCCTGTGAGGTGAGAGGGCTGGGGTTGCTCAACCTGGAGAAGAGAAGGTTCTAGGGAGACGATATAGCAGCTTTCCAGTACCTAAAGGGGGCTTGCCAGAAGGCCGGAGAAAGATTTTTCAGGACGTTGGGATAGGACAAGGGGGGATGATATTAAGCTGAAGGAGATTACATTTAGACTAGATATTAGAAATTCTTTGCTGTGAGGGTGGTGAGGTACTGGAGCAGATTTCCCAGAGAGGTCCTGTGTCACAGACACATTTTATGAAAAATCCTTTCCTTAGGATTTTTCCTCCTGAGAAGCTGAGAGGCCTCAGGAACAAA
>JAWWEY010000001.1:103441348-103459811 GCA_035582745.1 Loriotus luctuosus
TTCTCTTCTCTTCTCTTCTCTTCTCTTCTCTTCTCTTCTCTTCTCTCTTTATAATGCCTTGTTTTGTAGGCAGTTTTTGTGGAGTTTCCCAGTCCTATTTTTTTAACCTTATCAGTGGACCCACCAATAACTGTATTTGTGTGGGTTTTTCTGATGTATTGCAAAGAAAAATTTCCTTTGAGAAGATTAAAAACTTGAATGTCTTAGTATGCGTAAGCTTTGATTTGAAACAGGTATTTATATTGGTGTGCTGGAAGGCATGAGCAGTGATATTTTGTGTAGCAGAAAAAAACCCAGAATAACTAGATTTTTATCTATTCTATTTTCTCCTAAAACCTATAAATGGATATTAAAAAAATAAAACAGTTCCACATATAAAATTTCTCTATAAAGATTAATCTGTCCAAAAGAAAATAATTTCATAGCCCACAATAGAATTGCCTATAATAAATTCTAAATTATCATTATAAATTTACTCTCACAGATATTTTACAATGTTCAAAGCAAGCAATGGCACTCAGAGTTCCGACAACAATATAAGCACTAATTGAAAGGCCATTTACAATTACATAGCAATATTTAATTGGATCATAGGTAGGGAGAGACAGCTCAGAATTTCCTTCTGTAATGATCTGTCAGCAGAAGATATCTTTGAAATTTTATCGAGTAATCAATTTAGCAGGAAGCAATCAGGATGCTGAAAAATGTAGGTTGCATTGCTGGTTGCAATGCTGGCTGCTGGAACATCATTTTCATCAAACAAAATAATAAATAGTTTAAATATGCTCAAATTCTGCTCTTCATTTGGAATAGTTATTGCAGTATGCAATAGAATATAGAGAATATATATTGGTAGAATATAGAGCCAAATGACTGCATCCAAATGTTTATGAGGAACATTTTCATTTACTCAGTGGAAAACCACATAACCATTCTATACATTCTGTTGACATTTTTCAAATGTTACCAACAGTAGTTTCCTTTCTTAATTTCTGTATTGCTTTAGGTTCTACCTTGTCATTATAAATTCATATGTGATGACAAAAAAATAAGAAAAATAAATTAAAAAAAATTCAGGCCTATATCATGGTTTACTTAGCATTTTGCACAATTGTTTCTTTCTGAGTAACATTACAGTAGAAACAAATTTTTCTCTCAGTGTTTCTTGAGGCAAATCAGTGTTCTGAATAAGAGAAATGGATGGTTTTGATCTAAGAAAATAGAGCTGTTTTGCAGAGCAGGGATGAGTATCTCAATAACTGTGAAGGAATAGCTGCAGAGCAAAGGGCAAGATCCTCTCATCATTTGAAGTCTTTGGGGAATATCATTCTCACTTAGATGAGCTCTTTGGACAAGCTCTACAGCAAATTTGGGAATGAAAAAAAGGAAAATATTTTACTGCCAAGAAAAGGTCAGGACGTTTTATACAGCAGCAGTATAGGAAGTAAATTCTATGTTTCTATGCATTCTATGTTTCAAAGCACAATTATTTTTAGTTCAAGGTGTGATATGTCAGGTGCATATCATCTTTTCTCATTCTGACTATTATATTGTACCAGAAACAGGCAAGACATCTCTGCTGTTCTCCTGATTACTGACAATTTTTATTTCATTTGACTTCAGTAGTATTTACTTTATTTTGGTTCTTTTGGGAGACCAAACATGGACATCACAATGACAGGACTTTGGGGGCTTTACTTGAAATAGCCACTCTACCCCTTTTCAACTTACATGATTTTTCATGTATTTTGAATATATCACTCAGAATTAAAATTTAGTGATAAATGAAGACAAATTAGACCACTTTATATACACCATCATGCTGTAAATTATTATACTGTACCTTGAACACCTTCTTGCAAAACTAACAGACTGATAAAGTAATATGGAATGCAAAAGACATTTGTATTCCACAAGAAAAATAATCTATGAATGTTAGCTGTAATAAGAGTGAGGTGTTGGGTTTTTTAAACTGTGTTTATGTACATTGAAAAATGTAACAGATTCTCTGCATTACAGGAAAACAGCTTTTGACTTTGAATTGTTCACATTCTGTTATGCTTTTAACTATTTTACCATAGCAAATACTTAAAAAAATTAATGGAATGGGAGGAAGGATTTTTATGGTTAATCTGGAGACAATGTTGATTTTGGAGAAGGAAAAGTAGTGGAGCAGTATTTTTAGATCTGAATTTAACTAATAGGAAAGAGCTGGTTGAGACTTGAATGTAGAAGGTAGTTGCAGTGCAAAAGACCAGAGAACAGCCTTCCAAGAACAGAAAAAGTGGGAGAAAAGCATTGAGAGAAAACTAAGTTTCCAATAATAAAGAGACTTTAGCAAATTTAGGTATAAAAAGCAATATAAGGAAGATATTGCAATATAATTAATATCTAAAACAGACTCTTCAGAGTGCAGAGTAAATTAGCCTGGTGTCAGAGAAAGGCAGAAAGACTGAGAGAAACTCCTTCAGCAGAAAGGAATTTCAGGATGCTGGAAACCGGTACATGTCTAAGAATAATTTTGCAAAAGAATAGAACAAGTTTATAGAGATAAAATTGGAAAGAGTAGGGAGCAAAATTACTTAAAACTAGCAAGACATGCAAAAAACACCAAAGAATAAGTTCTGTAAGTGCATCAGAAATAAGAAAAATTCAGTGCTTATTTCTAAGCAGAGCACAGAATTGTGCTTTAAGTCAGCATGAGCATGCATTTCTATACACATATTAGTACAAAGATCAATTTTTTTCACTAGCAAACCAGAAGACTTTCAGATGAAAAATCTCAGAGGGGATTTGAAGATGTATTCTTTTTTCTGTTATAGACCTAGCAGTTTAGTGAGGATATTAAATAAAAGACTTTTAAAACTTAGAGGCAAATTAGAGAAGGATGAAGGGAGGAGTGGTTTTCCCAAAAAGTGAAACAATTCCTCAGACTATATGATTTAATAATTCATATATTAAAAAAGTGACATAAAGTATAATTGAGGAGCACTAAAGTGGAAAATGTTATATGAATACAAACACTTAAAAATATCTGCATCTACCACATTAGGATTGCAGTTTGTCAGGGCAATTGGTGCAGGAGATGATCAAAACTTCATTTCCTCACAAAAAAACCTTTATCTTCAACGTATCCATAATACTCATAACACTGCTATGGACTCTTGGGGATGGTTCTGTGCAGAGCCAGGAGCTGGGCTCAATGATCCTTGTGGGTCCTTTCCAGCCCAGTGTATTCTGTGATTATGTGATTTTGTGATTATCCATGTAACTGCCTAATTCTATCCTGAATCTTGCCAGACGTTGTTGCTTATTCCTTGTCTCTGGTTAGATTTATCTTTGGACTTTCTTGTTTTTGGTAATGTGATTGGAAGTAAAGCACAGATACAAATATGAACTGTTGAAACTCTATGTTTGAGCTTGCAGTGCCCTGCTATGTGTTTGATATTAGGGTCCAACTGCATAGTATACAATTGGGATTTTATGTAATAATTCTCTTACAGTTTGGCTTAAGGATAAGGAAAAAAATGTTGTGGATCTTGTTCCACTTCCTTTCAGAAAACAGAACTAGCAGTCGCAACTTACAGTTTCGTTGTTGTGGGGGTTTTTCTGCAGATTTTTTTTCCCTAGAGTTGGAGGCACAAAACAACAATAAAGATTCTTAAATCTAATCAATTGCTACAAAAAGTGTCTTGAATTTTGCAGATGATTCATATGAATGAGCTAATCATTTGTTGTATGGCCTAACTCAGAGAGCAAAACTCTAGCAAATTTTGCCTCTGTGAACAGTAGAACCAAATTAAAGGGGAATAGGAATAAGTAGAACAGTCCTCTCAACATGGATTAAAATTCATTTAATTCCAGTTGATTTATATTCATTTTATTCATTGTGTGATGGCACTCTGAAGCTGCTATGACATTTGAGGTCAGTGCTGGTAAACAACTTGTTATACTGAGTACAGCAAAGCTGTCATCAAAGCTTTAAGGTTAAAATGTTTTTATTTATATAGATAAAATTTGATGACCAGGAGAAATAATAAAAAAAATATTAATAGATAAGCTGCAAAATTAATGCTAACCCTGCAAAAGTAATGCTAATTCCACAGAGTATGTTCTAAGTTGTCAGAAGGAAGAAGTTGCCCAGAAACATGGTTGAGGTTGTTGGAAGGTCTCCCTGCTCTCTCAAGTCTTCCCTACATATTTGGTTCCAGGTGCAGTGCTAGCAGCAGCTTGCATGTTCAAACCCCTCTGCCTGTTCCATCTCAGCCCCCCCCAAAGCTTTCAGGTCCAGCTTTTGCTCATCTTTCCCTCAGGGAAGGCACATGCAGCTGGAAGGCGAGACCACCTCCAGAGGGGAGTGGTCAGGACAGGACAGCCTCATCCATGCCCAGCCACATCCTCTGAAAAGAGCACTCCACCAGAAAAGGGGTCATCCTTCACAGTTTGCTACTCATCCCACTTGCAAGGAGTCAGGGACTTCATGTGATATAAACAGGGCTTCCCCATGTAAGCAGGAGAAGCAACTTCAAAGTTAAATCCACTGAGCATTACAAAAGCTCTCAGTATTGCTGCACAGACTTTAAAATAGATTTATAGACTGAGTCACTTCATTTGATCTCATCTGTATTATTTCTATTACCTAGAGCAGAGTTAGATTAGCCTTTCAGTTGACAGAACCATTGTACTCTCTTTCACAAGCCCACAAATTTTACTGAGTAATTAAGGTTTTGATTCTGTGAGCTGAAATAAATGAAAATTTTCTTTTCATATAATAGCTGTTATAAGAATCCTGCACTGACATAGCACTATAAGGAGAACAGACTTCTGACAACATCTATGTTCAAGGCAAATCTCTCTCTAAATAGGAAACAAGGTAGATGAAACTCTGCTGGAAGTCCTTTTATTTGCCATGATGCCAACATCAAACTAAAAAATCATTTTACTCTCATGATTAACTTTTGCAAGAGATGTACTGCTTTCCACTGAGCTGTTTTCAAGTCAGTGGGAGAAAGAGAGATGACTTTATCAGCAGACAAGGAGATGAAGAGAATTAAAGGAAATCCGATGAGGTGTAAACAAAGTAGCAGCTTGAGCTGGAGGGTGAACAGTAAATTGCAAGATGGTAGTGAGAAAAAGAACAGTTTGCAAAACTAGCTTAAAAACTGTTAAGCATCAAAGCAAACGACAGGACATTTTTAAAGCTTACTTAAGCAATAAGCTAAAACACATTTAAGTCAAGACAACAAACAAAAATGTTTCAACCATAAGGTTCAATATAGTTGCTTCCTGAGATTCACCTCACACTGCTTCACTGCTTTAGGGTCAACTCTAGTATTGTGCCAGATATTCTACAGTACTCCTGTGATGAAAGGCATAAAAATGAATTTTGTATATTTTAAATGCCTTCATCTGGATTTTGAGTTATTAAAACATGATTGGAAATAAATTGCTTGACAATTGCAAATTGATTTTTGATTTTACTCTGTCGCAACTGTTGTTGTTGTGGGGTTTTTTTTGTCTTGGTTTTTATTTTTTGACAGAACATTAATTGTCATAGCTTAAATAGATGCTTTTTCATGGTTTATGTAGCTGTGCTATTCATTAGAACTGCGAAAGTAAAACAACATTTGAGTTTGGCTAGACTGGCACAGAAAAGTGTAACTATTTTTAAAGATTAAAATATTTTAAAGATTATTTTTTACTTGTTTGTCCATAAAACTTTTTTTCCAAGTAAGTCTCAGTCTAGAACAACACGTCATCTTAAAACTTACTCTTTTTTCTCTTTACTGCAGAATGGTTGACATCATTATATGCTATTCTCTTCCTATTTATTAAAAAAGAAAGAAACCCAGCACACCAACATCCTTATACTTACAGTCACTCTCATGTGTAACATGTGGGGCTTTAGAAGTGATCAAATATGCACAAGTTTTGATCCAAAGTGCTTTATTTTGAAATCAGCTGCATATTCAGCCCATACTGATATTGGGGTGGTAACCTCTTTCCCCCTGGAAAGAAAAGAAGCTGCAGGGTCAAGGATGTCTTTAAATTGTAGTGGATTTGAACTTCTTAGAATGTTCTTTGAATGTTGAATGTTTGCACTTGATAATCTGGAAAAGAGCAAGCATCGGTGGGAGTGGGAGGGAACCCTCTTCAGGAATGGAATATATGTGATGAGCAGAAGCTACAGAACTGTCAGATTTGTGGTGTTTCAGCACACCAATATTCAAAAGATTCAGTTTCATTACATTTGAAAAGGCTCACATGGATACACAAAGCTATAGTTGAATAGATAATCTCATTTAAACAGGAAAAATGTCCAATTTGTGTTCAAATGTGTGCCCTGTTTCAAAGATGTTACTTGCCTTTTCCAAAAAAAACCCCATACAATCATCTGTTGTAAGTGGGCTATAATCTTTCTAATGTGTTCCAGCTCTATAAACATCAGAAGAAACTTTGCAAAAATTCAGGTTCCTCTTCAACATCTCATTTCATCTCAGTCTTTAACTATAAACTACTATGTGGATTTTATTATTATTATTTTTTCAGACACTAGGGAGTGTACCTACTTTTAAAAAGATATTATGTATTTTCAAATTGCAAATAACAGAAACTATTTCAAAAATACGAGCTTTAAACTTTATTTAAGCAATTTAATACCAATATATATTAAAAAACAAAACAAAACAAAACAAAAAAGAGACCAGAAAAAAATCAGAAATTCTACATATGAGGCTGAAAATAGTAAGGGTAACCCCTTTAGTTTCTTCACCTGATTCTTTTTGTACAGGGATTTAAGAAAGAATTTTACCATATCCATTGAAGGAAAATGTATATAAGAGATTGTAAAGCCCACCCTTAAGATTTTACAGTTCCTTGAATTTTACTAAAAATCAATAATAGTTAATTTTTTTTCACATTCCCTGATTATTTTGTCTTCACAAGATATGTTAAATATTTTTCAGTTTTTGTCGATTGTTATCACTCTTTCACATATATAATGTATAGAATAATAGATTGAACACTATGTATGCTTTAGAGAATTAATATGTTGGTGTATAAATGAACATGTGGGGTGAAGTACACTAAAACCATGAAGGCAATCTAATTCAAAATATAATACATATTGTACATAGTTTAAAGCCCAGGGAACTTAGAGATGTTATCATTTGCAGAACAATTTTTTATACAATAAATTCACAGTTGAATTAGAAAGAATATGGGGGTTTTGTGATTTTTCTTCCTCGGTCCAAGGATCTGGATAAGTCTGCAGGTTGTTTGGTGATAAATCATGTGAGTCCAGCTCAGAGAAGATGTCACAATTTCCACAGGAGAAGAGCAAAAATGAAGAAGCTGAAAGATCTTGCAAAGGATCCTCAACAGATTTTTCCTTTAAACTGTATCAAGAAGAGCAGCAATGATGGTCCTGCCCATGAGCCACAAACTCAGGGCAGTCAGATGCAGCCCTCAGTAGCAGCTGCAATGTAGTAGCAGTTACAGCTCTGTCCAATGGCACTGCCAATTCATGAGAAAACTTGCAGGGTAGCAAGAGCTTCAACTCCATGCCGCATCTTGCAGATGGCGCAGAAGAAGCTCATCTTTGCATCTTCCTCAAAGATCTTTGCATCTTCTCAGTCTTACTAATTTGGACCCTAAACTTTTCCCTGTTCTCACCTTTTTTCTGTACCACCATCTCAACCTGCCCTTCTAATTGCAGACCCTCTCCCAATTACTAGCTTCATATTTCGTGCCTCTTGTCATATTGTTTTTGATGGGATGCACGGCAAGGCAGAAAATACAGAATTCAGTTCTCAACACTTCAGAGAAGTTTTCAAGATGTACATATCTATTTTATTGCCTAGTTTGAGACAATACTTCACTAGCCAAATTTAGGCAGTGCATTAACCTAGTGGAATGCTGAGGGACTTGTGTTCCCTGTCAACATGATCCCATAACATTGTGCTGAAAACCATTCAAGATTTATTGAGAAAGAAAAGAGAGAAAAAGGTATGATTTCTTGGTCTAGCACAAAAGGCACTCAGCCTTGAGGGGGCAATTTTAACTGTAATTGCTGCTCTCAGGGTTGCATTTTACTCTGAGGCTGAATAATTGAAATATAGACAGAGCTTTAGAAAAAAAGGGCCAGAACTTCCTCCTCACAGAGAAGGCAGTGAAAAAGAAACACTTTTCCTCTGTCTCTATATACTCTGTAACATCAAATTTGTCCTTGCGCAGCAGCGCGGCTCAGAGGACTTCACTATAACGCAGATATTGATGATAGGGTGCTTTTGAGAGACATGTGGGTTGAATCTCTGATAGGTTTTTGATTGAACTGAGCCCATACTTCCAGACAACTTCTCTGAGGTATTGCATAAAACATAGATGGTGGCATTTTGACACACTTTTAGAAAAAATTAGCAACCACAGCTGCCTTTTACAGGATGCCTGAATGTGTTCAACAGTTTCAGTGCTCACCAGGCTGAGCTACTTGAGATGCTTCAGCATAAGAATGACACATTTTAAAACTTACACTAGCCTATATAGGAAATACAGATTGACTTTTTCAGTACTTATGCACAGGCAGAGGGACAAACTCAAGACATGAAGAGAAGTTTAAAGTCTGATCTTGGATGCTTTGAATAAGTTGTACTAAATTCCACTTAATTCCTGTTTCGTAAAAGTGAAAAACAGATGTGAAAAAGTATTTAGGAGTCTAATATCTCTTAGGAAGTCTTATTTCCCTGTGATTTTAATTTGAACTATAGTATATTTAAGCAGGAATAGGGACGCAAGGCTTTTGGGATTTGGTTATTTTATCCATGGTGGCATAATTTTGGAAGTGCAAATAACAAAGCTTCTTTGTAATTAACTACAAAAATTTTATAAGTTTCGAGTTTAAATTATTTCACAGATACAGGATACGATATGGAAATGATGTTTCAATAGCTGCCAGCTTGGTTTATTCAGTCCAGGTGCTGAGAACCAGTTGAATCTTTTTGCATCTTCCCAGGAGGATTAGCATTTGAAGACCTCACACCAAAGCCCTGAATGCACTAACAAAGAAACCTTGGAGAAACACCTAATTTTACCTATACCAAAGACTGAACACTATTGAAGGTAGATCTTGTCTCCCAGATGAATTTCTGAAAGGTAATTTACCTCTTTTTTGGGGCTGCCTTTTGTGAAAACCAGTTACTTCAGTTGTCTGTCAGTGTTTTCCCAGTGCTAAAGGTCCTGTGGACCTAGATGGTCTGGAAAGCAACCAAACACTTCCTCCATTTAGCACCTTGGGTGTGCAGCTCAGACAAGACTGAAACTGCTATTTAGCAATGAATTAGAGATATGATTCAGAACAAAATGAGAAGCAGATGAGTAAGTATATGCCAATTTTTCATTGCCTTTTTTTCCAAGAGCCACACTTCCAAGTGTCAAGTGGGTGAAATCATACATTGCTTTGAATCAAAGGGTCAAGTATTCCAACATGGGTTTGTCTTTGGAATTAATTTAGTGTAATACATGCTCTTTTCCCCTCCCCTTTTTCTAGCACTCTAGTTCCTGAAATATATATGATGATGCATGCAGCACAAATAACTGGTTACCATAGGAACAACTGTAATAGTGATCCCAAAGCAGGGTTGGCCTTTTTTCAGGATTTTTTTTTTCCCCTTAATACCATACTTTGTACATATATAAAGATCCTAGCTCTCTTTCATTTACAAATCATTCTGGAAAAATACTCCTATTTAATATGATTTGACTATAAATTGAAAAAAACTTCAGTGTGTTTGCAGCAGCCTTCTGGCCTTATGCATTTTTTTACTGATAAAGAGATGAGCACTAAAGGACTTTGGCATCCATGGCATTGTAAATGACAACCTTATGGTAAACCTTACTACTTTAAACATTCCTGTGATGGAAGCAAAGAATTTATTATATTTTTCACATTTTTTCCCCTGTCAAAAGTTCCCCTTTCACCACATCCTGGCATACAAGTATGAGAAAATGCAAATATGTATGAGCATGAAACAAGCAAAATGGTAAAAATAAGTGAATTTTCATTCTTCTAAATGTTAATGGCATTACTTGTTATCATCTAGCTCTGTACACATCATCAGAGTCATAAACTTGGTTTCAGACATGCACTAACATATTGCCACAACCCTAAGCAGAGGTTTATAGGGAAGTAATCAAGGATCAGTCTGCCTCCTTCCCTCAGTGTTCCCAGGGAAATTGAGGAAGCCCTGTTTTACAGCAGCATTCAAATTTCTTGAGTATTGGTGAAGGCTCTATGATTCTATAGAGAAAGGGGGTGATGGAGCAGCTTGGTGGTCACTAGGCATCTGGTCAAGGTCAACCCATCACAAGCAATCATTAACTTCATCTCCACTTTGGGTAGTACAAATGAATAGGAGAAACACAGTAAATGCCTCACAGGGAGTCCTTGGAGAGAAAGATTTTCAGTTAAAAACAAATAAATCTTCTTTCTTTCGTCATGCATATAACAGTGCTCAGCCTAAAAAAAAAAAAATTAAAATGCATTAGGAGAAGCTATAAAATAGCCATGGATAGAGAATATGAGCTACATGTGATTGGAGAGCTCTGTCTGAATTGCTGTCTTTGAATGCAGAAGTTCTGTGTCCCATGTTTTGCCAGAGGGCTGGGATACAGGGATACATCCACATTGCAGCCACAGCAATTTATATGGAATTTTAAGTGATTATGAGAGTGCTGTTTGTGGCAGATCTGGACAGCTTAACATGAACTCTACACTGCAGTCACCAAAATACCTGAAGCAGTGATATACAAGTTTTGAACAGTTGTAATTTTCTGACAGAGACCACATTTTAGGGAAAACCCATACATCAAATCTATTCCAAAACACTCTCCTCCTGTCTAACAAAAATTAGAGATATTATTCTGCCTCTGTAGTTCAAGAAAATGGTCACTGTTACAAATTTTGTCTTTCAGAATGGAAGGTTTTTCGCACTCTGTAGAAAAACTGCATCAGCTGAAAAAATAAATCACAATAAATGGGGGCCTCTGTTCCTTTCTGAAGTGATACCTTAGATACCTCATGTACTTGTAGGTAATTGTGAAATTTACTGAGGCTTTTCCATCAGCAGAAAAAGCTACTGTAAGTTTCTTGTTACTGCAGGCTCTTGGTGTTTTTCCCCTGCTAACTATTTAATTTGGTTGCAAAGCAGATTCATATAATCTTTTTTTTTTCTATTTGACATATATAATTTAATTATAGTAAACATTTGATGCTAATTAGATGGTAGCTTTACAGAACCTGATGTAATTTATTAGATTTAGACATTTAACTACAGTGCAGTTAGTGTGTAGCCATGTTTAGGGGTATACATTCTATAAACTAGCAATTAATTTACATATACTTACTGCTTCATTAATCTATGTGTCTGCATACCTAAAAATGTAAGGTGCAATTCTATTTTAGTAGGCAATGAAGAGGAAAAAATATTGTCATTTAAGAGAGATTAGAACTTTCAAAAATCCCAAAACATTCAAGGGCAAAAACCCCACAGATGCTCTTTCCACTCTTTCTTCAGAGGATTTGCACTCTGCCACTCCTTAGAGGATGTTTCTCATGGCACAAAGGTGGCATGTACTGTTTAGGAGGGGTTATTAAAGGCTGTGAGGTTACTGCTGTTTCCTCACATCATCAAGTCTGTTTCTACCTCCCTCAGCACATCTGCACATGGGTTGGGGTTTTCCTAACTCAGGGCATCAAAGTGATGCGAGTATTTCAGTTACCCTTTCAGAAAAAAGTTATGGAAAGCTGTGCCTAATTAGCAACCTCTAGCAGTGGGAGGGGAAATGACAAGCAGGGAGGTTGTGCAGAGCTGAAGCCCTTTCTGCAGGATGGTAAAACAACGAGGAGCTGCAGAGTGCCATCAGAATCTGAGCTAGCACCCTGGCTAACTCTGCTCAAAAATTACCTCAGTGCAGGAAATTCACAATATTAACTGTGTTAGCTTCTGTTTACTGCAGGAGGACTGTTTCTGCTGTTCCCTGGTAACACTGAATCACTTTGATGAATAATAGGAAAAATGTAAATAAGATATTCTCTTAGTTATATTGCAAAAGCTGAGCTAATTTCTTTTTGCCAAGCAGAAATTTTCCACAAAGTATTCCTTTAGTTAGAAAATTTAAATTACCGCTGATGAAATTCTTTTCATGAAGCAAACAACTTTTTTAATTTGAGAAGTAAAATATTTAATAACAAAGAAATAATGCCTCCACTGCGAAAAAATGGATATTTAATTTTTCAATTTTTTTTTTCATTTGAAAATGAACTTGTCAGTAATATATAACTTCATCAAATTCAACAAGGCTGAGTGAAGGTTCTTCACCTGGGTGAGGACAATCCCAAACAGGAAGGGAGAAGGGTCCAGTGAGACCTTATTTTGGCTTTTAAATCCTCAAAGGGGCTTACAAGAAAGAAGAGGACAGATATTTTAGTAGAGCCTTTAGCAATAGGACAAGAAGTAATGTTTTTTACCTAAAAGAGGTGGTAGATGCTCCATTCCTGAAAGCATTCAAAGCCAGGTTTAACAGCATTCTGAGCAACCTTACCTAGTTGATGTCATTTCTTATTGCAGGGGAGGTTTGACTTGATGACCTTTAAATGTCCAACCCCAATCAAACCATTGTAGGAAAAATAAAAACAAATAACTTTTAACACTGCCATTGTTCTTGACTTATTAGATATAAACTGGTCTCAAGATTTTTTTCTAAACAGAAATTTTTTTTTAAAATTTCTATTTTGTGATATGCAAGTCAATCAGCATAAAGAAATAGAGGAAAGTAGAAGTGTACAGAATTCACATAGCAACAGGGATGGATTTTAATAGACCTGATTATGAAGTAGATGGGGGTGTGTGTGCATGTTGGTGGAGAACTGCAATTATTTTTAATTTTCAGTGAAAAGCCAAGAATTTTCAAAAAGAGGAAAAAATAGACAAGCAAGATATAAAAGGAACTGAAAATGAGAGTAATAGATAAAATAAAACTCACTTGTCCCTTCTGTCCTATGCATACAGTTAACACAGATTTCTTTCCTTTAGGTTTAATGCAGTGCTAATGGCTTCAGTATCTTCTTAGACAGTCATACTTTAATATTGGTTCCTAAGAAGCCTTGTGTTGTAGTAACCATCTAGAGAGTAAAAAAGCTTGTTTGGGAACCATCTGTGCTTAAAAACAAAATGTTGAACACAGTTATTTGGAAGTAGAGTCACTTGGACTGGGAAATAAAGTAATTTCAGTACCCCTTTCAATAATATATTTGAGGATGCCAGTGCAGAGATGGAGTCTGTGTTCTGAACCCACTACACCCTCCAAAAGAGTGGCAAACTCAAGCTTTATTGTCTTAAGAGAATGTGTGATGCTGATTAGCATTTGATTTATGTGTCTTCTGTGTTTATTTGTTTATAAAAATGCCCTGCCTCTTTGCAGTAATCCAAATCCTATGTTGTAGCAGTTTCTATAGCAACTATGCATTTATTATTGAATAAAGAAAGAATTATGTAAACCAAAGCCATAAACCATACATAAATTATCAATGCATAAATTCCTACTGTCCTGATTTCTCAGTCCAATTCTCTACAGTTTGTATATAAGCAAGTAAGAAATATGAGAAAATGAAAAGTAGAAAGTTTCCCTCAACCTTTTCTTCTATAACATTATTGAGACAACTATCTGTCTAGAAATTATGATGATATCTGATTCAAGTAATTCAGGAATCATGAGTCATTCCCTTAAAGTCATGACTCTGAAAAAAAATCTTGAAATTAAAAAAAATGCTAACCCTATGAAAATGACATCACCGCTCTCCCTCCCTCCCCCACATCCCCCCCTCCACCAATTTTTATTTGGTTTGATTGTGGAAGCATGCTATCAATTTTGAAGCATTTTTGAAGCCTAATTTGAGCTATTAAAATATATTTTAAGGATGGAAACTTAGATCCTGAACTCATTTTGTTATTCTAATAATATGTCCTACCTGCAGTTCCAGTACCAGTTCTCTTAAATACTCAAAGATGTACTGAAAGATATTCACCTAAGCCACTTTAACTAGTTCTCTCTGTTGATTTCCATTATTTGGCTCTATCAGTGCAAAACACCAGCCAAAATTTCATTTGCAGCAAGTGTAGTTGAAATTCAGGAACTCTATCCAGGATTACAGCCTTTGGTTTCTAGATGCCAGCTGAGAGTTAAAATCTTGGAATCTTTCATGAGAAAGAAAGAAAGAAGAAAAAAGAAAGAAAGAGAGAGAGAAAGAAAGAAAAAGGAAGGAAGGAAGTGGCAGAAGGAAGGAAGTGGCGGAAGGAAGGAAGTGGCGGAAGGAAGGAAGGAAGTGGCGGAAGGAAGTGGCGGAAGTGGTGGAAGGAAGGAAGGAAGGAAGGAAGGAAGGAAGGAAGGAAGGAAGGAAAGAAGAAAAGAGAGAAAGAAAGAAAGAAAGAGAGAAAGAAAGAAAGAAAGAAAGAAAGAAAGAAAGGAGAAAGCTCCAAATCCGACTGCAGTAGTCAATTTTGAGAGTGAAAATGTTGAAATAAAACATTTTGACACTTTCTGGAATTAAATGTTTTGAAACTTCCATTTGAAAATATTTTAAATGTTGCTGCTGTGAATCAGAAGAAAATTGTTCTGTTAGGGAAATTTTTGGCCAAAATTGCAAATCCATTCCTAACAGCTGCCAGACTTTCTGAGGCAGACCGCAAGATCTGAGCTCAGGGATTCTCATCCATGTAGCTCTGCTGAGCACAAATTGTCAATAAAAGCCACAACTTATTGCTTATCATTTCTGGCTTCCCATGTACTTGCTTATTTAATCTTTGGCTTTGCCTGAGCAGTTTCAATCAAAAGCAGATCTCTCCAAATGAGCAACCACTTTCTAAATGTGTATAAAACCTATGCTGTTACTTTTTAAATGACACCAAATGAATGTACATAGGACAATAGGGTTGTCTCCATAAGCGCAATGCATCTTGATTATCTACATGTATAACTTTACTTCATGAAGTCATACACTTTGAAAGCAATTATGAAAGCAATGTATAACATTTATTTATAATATTTAGTATCAAAGTCTTTGATTAAGAAACAGAAGTTTCTGTTTATCACCATGGCTTATCTCATTATCTCAGTGGGGTATTTAGTGTGTTTGTTTTAAAGCACTCTTGAAGCTTTTCGAAGACAGAAGGCTGAACAAAAATCCAAACATATGCCACAATTAAAGTACAAGACATAATTAGAAATTTTGTGAAGCAAAGACTGTATTAGAATCTATTTCATGCTTTCTTTCTTCTATTAAATTTCACACATTGTCTATTCAAGAAATTGATAAAAAATTAAATCCAGCTCCAAGTCTTCTTGGATTCTTAAGGGTTTAAATTAATCTTCAGTGTGTGTATATATATATATGTAAATTGAATATATAGATGTTTTATAACATTTGTGTGTTATACAAATACATACCTCTTTGGATGACTTTGCAAGTCTTTCAAACTGTAGCTACTAGTAATGTCTGAAGAAATATTACAATTATTTAACTCATATTGTATTCAGAGAAAATAAGAAAGACAATCAATGTTTCCAACAGAAAAATAACTTCCATTCTGCTCTCCTCTCAACAAGTAATTTCAAAATACTTTATATGCCAATCACTAAGGAAAAAAAGTACTGTTCTGTGTAGACCAGTGAGTATGTTGGTTTGGGAATCCAAATGAAATGTGGTATCTCATAAAATATCCCTTCTTTTTAATCTTTATGATATCATGAGATAAAAATATAAAGGGTTTTAACTCGCTACAAAAGCAAAAGACATATTTCAGTAAAATGTGATAAAATATCTATTCTTAGGTTTTAGGAGTACTATGATATATTGTACAATTTTTTTACAGAAAAAAGCCTTTAGCACCTATTGTGAACTTTGTTAAAAATGCAAACCTTACTCTGCTGGTAATACAGAAAGTAATGATACTTTTCTTAATATTTTTTTTAATGATAATACAGTGTTTTCATGGACCACACAGACTGTTTCAATACATTGCCATCCTTCAAATTTACAATATTTCCCTTTGCAAACTCCAAAGGAATTCTGCCGAATGGTATTCCTGTCATAGACAAAATAATTCCTTATCCCTTGTTCCTCATTGGAGAAAACTATAAAGGCATTTAAAAAGCATCGCTGCTTTTTCTTTTGTTGATAAATACTGAATATCCTAATTATCGGTGCGGTACTAAGAATTTCTTAATTGAGAAAGTGAGATGTATAAGGGGTATCTAGTAATCTAAGCATTTGACAGAACACTTGGTCAATCAGAAGTTCAAAACAGAAGTACAAATGCAAAAAATCATCTCTCAGTCAGCAGTGTATCAAGGCCCCAGTCCCTTTAATGTCATTAACAGATGCGAGTCCAGTAGAAGAATAAGAGATGGATTTCTTGCCTTTTTCTTCCAAACAGGTTCTGGTCAGGAGGACAGAAATGCAGTGTGTGACTGCTCATGATCCAGAATGTTATTGCAAGCACTCCCTCTTTAGATTCATCCATGCTACCTGTAGATGTATCCATGTCCCAAAAATGGATTTTCAGATCATGTGCTTTCTCTGGCTGGCTACCAAGAGTGGGAGCTGACAACATGGCCATGTAGCCAACTGAATATGAAAAACAGCTTCAGAGCCCAACTAAATTCACTTTAAACCTTTCTTCTCCCTCCAGTATTTCCTCTCCCACTAAATCAAGCTTGTGCTGCAGATTATGAATTTCTAGAAACAAATGCAAGTTGCTCTGCCCTACGTGCAAACAACTTGGACTCCTGAAAACAGGAAGGAAGTTAGATAAGGAAATCTGTATAATACAGAATCGCACAATCATGTAATGATTTGGGTTAAAAGTTACCTTAAACATCATCTAGTTCCAGCCCCCCTGCCATGGGCACTTTTCAATAGACCAGGTTACTCAAAGACCTGCCTAGCCTTCCCTTGAGCATTCCTAGGGAGGGAATTCCCTCCAGTTCTCTGGGCAGCGTGTTTTAGTGCCTTATATTAAATAATTGCTTCCTATCACATCTGTATTTCTGGAATGACAGGAAAATCCCAACAACGAACTCTTCTGGAGGCCAATATGAACTCCCCCCAATAAGAGAGGGAATGAGTGGCAAAAGCATCCTGCTGTGACTAACACAGAGGTTCCATGATTCCTTTAGCACAGACTAATGCAGGAGAAGGTATTTCAGGGACCAAAAAGGGTACCAGTGGACTTTTGGTGTATCTGTCTTGGAGACAGAGGAAACTAAAACATTTGTCTGTCTTGCTCAGTCTCTCAGAGCATCCTTCTGCTGCGTGGTTGCTGAAGGTCAAAGATCATAGGCTGTCATAGATCACTGCCACACTCCACTATAAAAACATGACATTTGTGTCCTGGTTTTGGCCAGGATAGAGTTAATTTTCATCCTGGTAGCTAGTCCAGTGGTGTGTTTGGAACTTAGGAAGAGAATAATGCTGATAACACACCGATGTTTTGGTTGTGGTGAACAGTGTTTCCACTAAGTCAAGGGCTTTTCAGCTTCTCCACCAGTTCACCAGACAGGGGGCTGGGATGGGACAAAGCCAGGACAGCTGACCCCAGCTGGACAAAGGGATATTCCACATCATATGACATCATGCTGAAAAATAAAACTTGGTGAAGCTGACTGGCTGGGCATTGGTCAGAGGGTGGTGAGCAATTGTATTGTGCATCAAGTCTTTTTATGTTGCTTTATCATTATTATTGCTTTCCCTTCCTTTTCTGTCCTATTAAATTTTCTATATCCCAACTTGTGAGTTTTACCTTTTTTCCAGTTCTCTGCTCCATCCTGTTGTGGAGGACTGAGCTGTATGGTGTTTAGCTGCTTGCCATGTAAAATTACCACAATATCCCTGTGCTCACTGTTGATGCATTTTAGTTGTGTTTGACTAGGAAGGGTTACTACTTATACTTCACCATGGCCATGCCCAGAAGTGAACCTGCAGAAATTCCTTCCCCTACAAATTGTAAAGGTTTATGTGTTCCCTAGTAGAAGGATTTCCTCAGTAACCTGCTCTGAATGCTCCACATTTGACAGGACAAGGAGGCTCAGTGAGGTGCTGCAGCTTTTCTGCTCAGGTTTCATGCAAGAAGATGGTGATGATGAGAGGTCTTCAGGTGTCAGAATGAAACAGTGGCATATGTGGCACCAATAACAGGGAGGTGCCTGCTTCTATCTTTGTAGAATGGTGAGTTACTGAATTCTGACATGATTCTGTAGTAGTAGGAGTCAGCACAACAGGCTCACTGCTGCCCTTATAAAATTAGTGGATGCTGCAAGTCATGACATTGCAATATTACCAAGACATTGTCTTTCCCCATGACTAATCAGTTACAGAATTTCTGGGGTTTTCCTGGCATTTGAATTTCCTTAG
>JAWWEY010000001.1:103461963-103549493 GCA_035582745.1 Loriotus luctuosus
CTGGAGTGAGTGCAGAGAAGGGCAGCAGAGCTGGGGAAGGGTCTGGAGCACAGCTCTGATGAGGAGCAGCTGAGGAAATTGGAAGTATACAACATGGAGAAAAAGAGGCTCCGGAAGGACATTTCTGTTCTCTCCAACTGCCCAAAAAGTTGTTGTGGTGAGGGGAGCGTCAGTCTCTTCTTCCAGGTGACAAGTGAAGGACAAAAGGAAATGGCTTCAAGATTCACCAGTCCCTAACTCCACTTTCCTAAAGAATACATAAACCTGTGGCAGAAAGTAGAGAAATGTACATCACGCACTGTGAATACCAGAAATAGATATCTGTGTGTGAAAAGTATGAGTATATTGGACAGCAACCAAGAATATGAATTCAAGGTTTACTGTACAGCACTCTACAGTCCATAAGACCTGAGAGTAATCTTTGCACCTTTGTGTATTGTATTGCAACAGTCATTTCCTGGGCTGTTAATGTGGTTTTTTCATGGCCAGGGCTGTATCTCATGCAATAGTAGAGTGTTTGCAGTTAGACATCTAAGCAGTGCTGTAATACAAAATCAGATGAATATTCATAACAAAATAAATAGGTTGAAAATATGCTTAGACCTCTGAAGCATAGACTTTGCTGCAGTTCATATTTTTAGCTAAATGTATTACTTTCTTTTAAAATGAAAAATTACTCCAGGAACATTTGTAACTTTGCTGTCAGGTCAGATTGAAATCTGTTACTGGATAGATTTGCCTTCCAAGACTGTATTCTATTACAATAAGGAGTACAAATCACGAGGCTTTTAACTGTATCTGTTTTATTTGCATACAGAGTCTGAACCTTAAGCATGCTACCTTAACAGAATTCCTTTGAGGCACTTTAATCAACGTAAAATTAAAACTAGTTATGGTAATTAAATCTTCTGAAAGTAAAAGGTGACTGGAATAGCACTCAGCTTTAGCACAAGACAAAAAATAAAAAGGGAACATACTAACATCTTCTTCATTAGTTTGGTATTAGTACAATACCTTCCTAATGTCTCTGCTGAAACTTGTATTTTAAATGAAAGTTAGAATTTTTCTTTCATTTCCTGGTGTGCAACATTAGAATTAAATGAAATACATGGTTGTAACTACAGTGTGACTGTTGGTCTCTCTCTTTTACTCAGCTCTTTTTCAACTTATAAAACATTACTCTCCATCCATAAAACATTAAGTTGTGAGATTTTATGTGTGGCCCTTTGGTTTAATCTTCAAGTGGTTTCAGCTAAATCAGGCATTGAGGGGATGGTCTTGTACTGATGATGATGTACTCTGATCTAGTTAATGCAGTGACCAGACTCTCAGCAATCCTCATTGCAGCCTTTCCTGGTTGTCAGTTCTGTGTCATAAATTTGTACTTACAAAAAAACACCATTTAACTTTTCTCTGAGCAGATCTGTGTCTGCTGATCTCCTGCTCCAATACTGAGAGAAATACTAATAAATCTGCACTTCAGCACTCACTAAAACAGATCAATTTTGTAAGCACCAGCATGGAAACAAATAGGCCCTTTATAGCTATTAATAAAGGAGGATAATTGCTGGCATTAGTCACAGCATTAAATTTCGCTGAAGTACTAGTTGACTGTCCTCAAGGTGAGGATTTTCTGTGAGGTATTTTCGAGCGGCATGGCTCATGTTTTATAAATAGGCAAACTTTGCTTTCAAATGAAAAATAAATCAATAAATGCACACACACTCCTCCAAAAACATATTGGAAACATTTCTGGTTTACAAAAAGCTGCATGCATGTAAGTAGAAATTTGGAAGAGAGTAAAACTAACATTTTGAAACATACACCACAGTACCAGTCAATGACTGAATAGGTGTGTTTTTTCCTCCTCTGAGAAGCATGTGGGGGCTTGGGTAGGATTTTTTCCCTTCAAAGAAAAGTTGTTAATCTGATAAGAACATAGTGCTTAATTGCAAGGAGCATAAAAATGAAAGCATGAGAATCTAACTTGACAAATGAGAAACAGCTTGATGAGTCAGTAGTCCATATTGTGTGTCATGAAGATAGACATGTACCTTTATTCTCACTGAAGTTTGCTGCTGTCATTACAAAGATAACTGCTCCAGGCACTACTCCTCTTCCTTACCAAAGACATAATCCCTGTTTCAATTACTTCAACACACTGGAAGATCTGGTTTCTGCACTGCCAAACTAAGTTATATCCAACTGATTGCATGGATATAGGAAGCTGTGGGTATGGCCAACACATAATGGGATATAATTAAGGAATTTTTGGTTACCAAACAGATAAACAAAAGGACTCATGGCCAGATGAATGGTGATGATATCATCAACCAAATAGGAAGAATGGATGTGTTTGGGCCTTTTTTTGCTGCTGAAGCTGAAATAATGGCTTGCAGAAAAACAAAAAAACAAAAAAACCAAAAACAACAAACAAACATGCTCACTGTTGAAGCAGTATGAAGAGTTTAAAAACTACCACAACCTCTGCATGTATGGTAACTTTAAGTGGCAGCATATAACTTGGTGATTTGGAATGCCAGAGGTTGTATATATGTTCCAGCTGAGGCTGAGACCCCCATTCACCTCCCTAATCCATACTTTCAATTTATAAGTGTCCCAGTATCCAGAATGATAAGATTTCTCTCTTCTTCCCCCCAACCCCTCCCAGTATCAAGTACTCCCACTAACAAAGTACTTCCATTCTCTCTTCATCTTCAAAATCACAGATTCAAAGATAGTAAAAATAGATAGATCATATTTCATTTATCTGGAAGAATTTCACAGCAATGTCAGTTCAGGTGTATCCGAACCTACAGCAGCACTCAGGTGTAGGTCTTATAGGGTCACCAAGAAAAATGTTAATGTCACAAACATTGATATCCTATTTGTTAGGATCTATAACTTAAGTTGTCTTTAATATATCCCATAAAGGAAACACATATACTGAGTTTTAGATTTTCCTACTAGGAAGCTTATCAAAGGGACCTTAATTACCATTTAATATTATCTTTTGTTTTCCAAATGAGAGATTTGTATCTATGTGGTCTCCCTTCAAGTCTGGTCAGATCTCAGCAATGTTTGCTAAATTTTATGAGATTTCTAGGGAAATACAGGTCAACAAGGTCAAATAGGACCCAGCCAAATGTGATCCAGATTATTGAGCTCACACAGACACTACGGTTGATTCAGGAGATACTGGAAGCTTAGAGCAGTAAAGAAAAGGTTTGGACATTGCAGGTTTTTCTCATGGCAAGAAATGCTGTGGTACTACTAGCAAAATGACTCTATCTTTGAATTACTTCAAATGGCTCTCACTTAAATATTTCTATTTGGAATATATACTCTGGAAGAGTATAAACTTGAACTGCTTTGGTTTCTTGGACCACTGAATCCAGTCTTAGAAGTTTGATTTAGTATATGTAAAAGATACAAGGAGTTTCACTGATTTTAACAATACTGTAATTTTTGTGGTTGAAGTCATTGAAGCAGAAATCCACATTGCTTTGTGTGAAAATAATCTTGCTCCCTAACAATAAAATATAAATTGAACTGTTTATAAATTCATGTGTTTGACAGAATTCCTTATCTAAACCATCAGAGAACTTTGGAGGCAATACAAGGTATTTACATTCAAAATTCCCATGCTGTGTCAATTTTATTTAGATGCTCCCTTTATATCTGAAAGTACATAGGACTGTGTTTATGAATAAAACATTTCAATTACTCAAAAAAATGAGTTATAAACTTTAACTATTTGTTTAATTTGAATAATATGTTATTCAAGATGTCAACCTGCAAAATCGCAAATTCTTTGTCTTAAACTTATTCAATTTATTTAACAGTTAAAGTTATTGGTCAGAATAGCACCCATAGAAGCCGATTCAGTTTTTTATGCCTATGTCCAGTTTTTGATAGTCACATGATAGATGTTCACCTTATTATGATAATTGGAAAGATTTTGTGCCATTAGAAAAAATCATTACTTCTGTATTTCTGTGCAGTATATAAGTGTATGTGTATATATATATATATATATATAAATAAGGCATTGCTGGCACCATAATTTTTTATGATTTGACCATCATATACTCACTTAATAGGAATCAAATAGATGAATCTTTACACCTCTCTCTTCTGCCTAAATATCAGGAATTATCATAAGGAATATTGTACTGTTCTAGAGTATGCATTGTTCCAAAGGTATTAATGAGAGCACTGCTGAATTACTTTCTAAGATCCCTATAGAAGAGTGGGCACAAATAATTTTTGCTCTATCATTTGTTTTCAGCTCTGATAAAGTGACCAGTTCTTTCCCAATTCCCTAGGGTGATGCAGAGTCCCTATAAGATCTTTAGCAAAAAAAAATCCTTAGGAAAAAGTCACCGATAGTGGATTTTAACTGAAATTTCTTTTTCAAGTGTCTGAGGTAAAAGGTCTTATCTGGGAAATAAACAATTCCAGCTGCTGACTTGGCTTTGTGTGCAAAACCAGTTAGGTTAAAAAAAGGTTGAGTGGCTATCCTGCTCTAGACCTAAATTAAGGATTTTTGAGTGACATGCAAATTAATAGTTTATTAAAAAGAAAATCTGGTAGGCACTGTGTAGTCTTTGTGATTTTTTAAATTTACCAGTAAGAGCACTATCTGTATCAACAGATTTATACCTTCTGTAAAAATGGTGATATAAAAAAGAGCTTAATCTCATTGAAGAGGTATAGTTTTGTCTCAAGTTCTTTTCAGTCAGGTGCAATGTCTTAAATCTGAGACATTAATTAGAAAACTGAAGCATTACCAAACAATGAAAAAAAGTTCACATTAGACAAGCTTAAGATAATACCAGATGTTTCCTATGCAGCTTTTTTTTCCTGTAGAGACTTAGCTCTTCCCTGGGTGGATAGGTTTTGGTACATGTTTTTCAGTCTTTTGACACAGTGAACGGCTAGCAGCCTTTATACATGGACATTTGCTGCACTGCCATTTTGCTTCATACTTTTATTTTGTACATTCTCACAATGTACTTTGCAAATTCTTAGAATGTATTTTGGAGTACATTGGAAGCACTGCAAAGGGTGTAACAGCAGTCAGATGAAAGTTCTGAACTCTTGATTGAGAAATAATAACAACTGTCTGTTGCCAAGGCTGACCATGTATGGATCTACCCTTTCTGTTAGGGAAGGTTAAATCCAATGAATTGCTCACTGCTTTCTATTAGTGAATCCAGCAAAGAAATTGCTTGCCAGGCTCTCCTGTGGGAATCTTTGTATACATTTTGCTTGTGTATCACTTTCTCACTTTGAATAGACTATTCTCTGACCTCTCCCTCACTTAAAAATGTAAAATTCACTTTTTACCTGGAATTCATTTCATCTGGATTAATAAAATCAATATATTTTATTTATTTGTTTATTTTAATATATACTGAATGAAAACCATCAATTTCCATGTCAAATCCCCCTTAGCAAGTTTGCTGATGACCAGCTGGGAGGAGTGGCCAGTACCTTAGAGTGTTGTGGAGCCCTTCAGAAGCACCTTGGCAGTACTTGTGATTTATAGTCTGGTCATGGCCACTGGACTCACAGGATGTGATCATTGTCCCTGAGCCACCTTGCAGCCCAAGTGCCCCCTTTGGCTTCCTGCCTCTGCCCTTTGCAAGGCAGCCCCATCCTGCAGACGTGGGGTAGAGACACAGCCCAAGGCTCTAGGGGATGGCTGGCTATGTCCTTTGTCTTTGGAACATCTAGCACAATCTCGGGAATAGCTGAATCCAAGTCTGGGAACAGCTGTATCCTAAAGAAAGTATAACCAAGAGTTGTCTTGGAGATCATGTGCTGCCGGTGATGTTTCCTGATGTACCTTGCCCAGCCTGTTGTAGCAGTTTCCTGTGGAATCAGTCATAAAACATTAAGTGTATTTCTTCCACGTGAAAGACAACACAGTACCTTCACCTGCCCCGAGACAGTGTCATAATTCAAGGTACAGTACCTAGCATTGCCTCTTACTAACACAAATGCACAGAAAATAGGAACTGTGTCAAAATAAATGTGCATGTTGATATGTTTTGAAACTTCACTGATAAAGTAGGAAATGTCAATGTATAATGACTTCAATGCATAATAACTTAATCCAAAGCACTACTGAATGTTCACTCTCTTGGATATTTTCACCACATCTTTTATCTAATAGATAAACAAGTAATATCCTCAGTCAATGAAGATGGCTGTTTAAATCTCCCTAATGATGAATTCAAATACCAAGTTATGAGCTGCAGAAGGAGAAATTCAATTGTTGTAACTAGGCAAAGTTATATAACTTGACCTGCAGGTGAAAAACAATTTGAATGTATCGAGGCAGATTAGAAAATCTGTTCTGTACTCTGATATAAACCATGAGCAGCTATTTTTCAAGCAAAAGGACTTGAACAAAAACTGAAGCAGAACAAAAGAAATGTTTTAAGTAGTATTAATAATTTAAACAAAGGAAATGGTTTGAAGGTGACCATAAATGGCAAAAGTAATTATAATATTTATCCCATCCCTTTCCATAGATATAGGTATGAAGTTAAAATATTTTGATATTTATTTTTCAGCCTCTTTAATGTTTATTGCTGATTACCAGAACTGAATTCTTATGATATGACAGCACTGGATGTATTTGCAAGCAGTTTAGTGGTAGTAAAATATCTTTCAGTAATGCTTCCTTTTGGATTATTTTTTTTCTAATAAAATTATCAACATTCACAGATTATCAAAAAATTAAAATATTTAAATACATCAGTGTTCCTAAAATAAATATTTTTATGACTTAGCCAATATATTGCATAATAGTAGTTCATCACAATGGAAGAATATGTCACTGTCCTTTTTTATACTCATATGACCAAAAACTTGTGCTGGAGCTAAAACATCTCCTTCAGGAAAAACCTATTTATGATTTCAATACTTAGAATTATGAATGAATTTCACAGAACTTTGTTCATTGTTTTTGTGTTAATCAACACTGTTGAAATCAAACATTGATCTGTCTTCCTACTTATTCTTTTCTTAGTTGAAATTTCACTAAACAAAAATTAGTTATTGCTTTGTTCAATTAAAGTCTTGTCTAATGTTAGATGTTCTGTCCCCTAGATATACCTAAAATTGTAATCAAATCCCCTTTTAACTGTCTATTAAAACTATTCTACTTGAGTCACTATTGTAGTTCTTCTCTGAACCCTCCACAGCACTTCAGCACCCTTTAGAAGGGTGCAAACGAAACTCCACTTCAGAAAGTGTCATCAGAATCACTTCTATATCCATTATTGCAATCTGCAAAATGCTGTGTGAGTGGGGATGAGTGGGGATCCCACACTTAGTTGCAAGCAGAGATTTACAACAACCTTTAAATATCGGTATTTTCCAAAATCATATAAATTATGGATAAATTGTACAATCCCTCTCTGTATCTGTAGGCCCTGCAGTTGGGTGCACTAAAGCTTAGCCTTCAGCGAAACAAATATCAATAAGCTAAGACAGAGCTGTACCTCAGTGTATTCTTCAGTGCTGTTGCTTTTATTTCTTGAAGATTCTGGGTGAGAGCAACATGTGTAACTAAGTCTAACATTTCCAGAGGAAAAATCAAGAGCTCAGCTAAATAAGAATGTAGGTATCAAATAGACTTATAACTTCTAGGTGTAACTTTAAAAGAGGTTTCTTGTATTTTCAACATAGTTTGCATAGGAAAACAGTTTTTATTTCAGAATAAAACAAAAAGTATATTTTGATTTCACTTTTGTAGCTTGCCTGTGAAATCAAAGTATTTCTTGGTAACCACAAACTTCTATAAATGTTATATTAACATTCTCAAATAGCAAGCATGTCTGCTTGGTTTTAGGTAATCAAACAGCACTAGAAATATTCATGTATCACATTTCTAGGCATAGTCAATGTCATACCTTTGAAATTTTCCAAAATTAATTTCAAAAGCTGTGTCACAATTGCCAAACAATACAATCTATTCTGTGCTCGTATCACATACATTTCAGTATTGCTAGTATTGCTTTATATTTTGAGGCAGTACATCTATTTTTTACTCATGTCACAATTAAATGTCATTCCCAAAATGACATTTAAAAGAGGGGAAAAAAGGATCAGAGGGAGTCTAAACGGTCATTTTATTACTAGTTTGTGTAAGCAGAAAGAAGCTTTTTAACAATGTTGTGATGTGGTTCCATTTGTCTTCAAGAGCAAAGAAAAGAGCAGACCAAACCTATTCTGTTGCCCTAAAAAGTTGCTAACATCTGCATCTACTTTATAGACAGTTTTCATCTGCATTTGCTTTATAGACTGTTTTATAATTACTGGTTGTTTTGGAAAACCCATTGTTAATCTCAAACCAAGTAAGGAGTATGACAAGGCACATCAGTGCTTGAATTATTATAATTAAGTCAAAGAATAAATAACAGAGGAAAATGAAGTATTAAGAATGTTGACAGCTGGAGTCAGGCAATGGATACTTCTCATGAAAAGAACAGCATGAACTAAAATCTGTCTAATTTAAATCTTAAAATTAAGTACCTTATTGGTAGTAATCCTTTGTGGGTTTGGTTGTGTATGGTACATATCAATACACATCCCTGACATTAAGTAGATGCTATTGTTACATACTGTACAGGTAAATGAAAACAAAATAAAATATAATAAATTTTAAATAAACAAGTAAAAACCAAAACAAATCCAAACAACTAAACCCCACTAAAATAAAAAGCTGAGCTCAATAAAGTAGATGTTTTGATATTAAAGGGGATTCTGGAGGTGTGGTGGTCTAGGTGTTTTTTGCCAGCCTATATTTAGGTGCCTGTATCTTCTAATCAAATTATGTTAGTGGAATTAGTTATAGACCAGAATATGGTCTATTTCATCCTCTTCAAGGGATAATGTAATAGCTACCATACGATGCCAGTTGATGGTGATATTCCTGCCAGATGGACAGATACCCTACCACTGTTACTACACTTGCTTGTACTAATTCCCCTGAAGGTTAATTATAAAAAAGGTTTATTCCTGATGCTACAAAAAAAAATTACTTTATTTAAAAATAATCTGTTTAAATGGATACAGAATGAAGAAAAAATAACAGGCAATTTAAAAATCTGCTGATTTAACCAAATGATGCCTCCCTTGCCACACTTTCAATTGAAGAAGTCAAAGGCCTCAAGGTTTTTTCTTTGCTTTGTTTCCTTCTCATTTTTTCTGCATAGGGGAAAAAATTTGGAAAGAGAACACACTTCATAAATCTCAGCAGAGATATTATAGAGTACATAAAAGAGACTTTCAAGGGCAGGTTGTTTGCCAAATAGCATCCTTTGCAAAACCAACAATATTTTGTCTTTTCTGAACTTACAATGTTAATTTGACCCCGCACTTCCCTTTCTAACTCTTTCAAAGAGAATTTTGTAACCACAAGACAGCCAGAAGTGTCACAGGATTCTAAGTGCTGTAACAGAAAATGTAGAGCAGCAATGAGAAAGATGAATTCATTTTAAGAGTGTGAAAATTTATATTCACTGTAGAAAAAATATTCTGGGGCAAAGACAATTAAAATCCATGTTGTTTATCTTTTCGTTTGAATTTAATGACAATGCAGCTGGTTTAAACTTTTCTGGAGGACAAATTTTGGGTATAAATGGTATCCTCAGTATAGCAGTCCTGTTAGAGAGCAGTCAGAATATTCAAGGGCAGCTGAACATGAAAAAGAGCAAATTTCCTGAAAGTGAAAAATAACCTTGAGAATGCATGGAGTATAACTGGTAAACAATCAGAATGCAGTGCACTTCCATATGTGCTGCAGAATAAGCCCAACTGCAAACGCATTCTTTTGAAACACAAAATTAAATAATGAAGAAGCTAGTCCAAAATATTGACATCAAATGAAAGACTTCTGGCATTTGGGCAATTCTCTTCTCAACCATGCTACACTGGTATTGTCTTTGTCAAATTCAGGTTTTTAATAAAAATATTCATAGCGTAACAAACAGTAGAAATGTGACAGAAATTAGGCAAGCATTCCAAATGAAGTGGAAACCTTATGAGATTAATCTGTTTGAAGGGGTTTCTTTTGTTTATTTTTAAATAAATAAAAATAATCATCATCCTTAATAAATAATTCTTATCTTTGACACCTTCCAACTCAACCCAAACATGTAAATGCTTATTCCTGTTTTGATAACATATTGCTGCAAGATGAATCCTCATATACTACTGGATGCAATAGCAGCAGATGTTATGAATGGTAAGATAACACTTTTTCTTATTTTTTTTTTAATAAAAGACAGAAATGTAAAGGCCAGGACTGATTTGATGAGCTCCTTTAAAGGGGCTTAAGATTTTTATACCCTGAGGCAGCACATGACAGTGTTTTCAGGAGGTTACACAACAAACTTTTAGTCACAAACTTTGGAGAAACAAGCATACTTGGCAAATTTTAAAGGGCAATTAAATTGAAATAAAGCATTTCATAAGGCACTGACTTAGCAAACTCTAACTATCCAACTTTAAGTTACCCAGACTTTAAGAAGAGGAAATTAGGAGAAAAACCAGAGAGAAAGCTGACAGAGAACAATTAATACCCATTGTTCAAATTCCAGGTTAACCTAACTGCTTGCTGAGATTACATAAATATATATGTGATATAAAACTGCACACAATATAGTGAATACTTCATTAGGTTAAGAATTGATAATAACAAATATGGTTCCTTTGCAGAGGAGTAGTAATCATGAATAGAAACCAATGTCAATGAGAAGACTGTCAGGATGGATAGATCAGGAGAATTCATTGCCTTTAATGAGTGTAAACACTCATCGTCATATAAACAATGAGAAATACAAATACATGCAACCTTCAGAATACTGAAAATAATTTCATGAGGTATACACAAAAGGTGACTTGCAAAGAATGGAAATTAAGTTAATTAGCAGCTTCATGAATACTGGAAAATAAGCCTGTGGAATTGCAAGGGCAACAAATGAGGTGCATTATTCCTAGGTAACATCATTCCTGAAGATCTAGTAATAAAAGATATATCTTTGATTATTTTCATGAATTTGAAGACTTAAATAATGGATTATTTGCAGTATTTATGACTAAAATTCTTTCTTCACTAAGCATAAATACTATGTTAGTTATCTAAAATTTTTCTATCTTATACAATTGTCATGGAGGTAAAAAACTTGAAGGTCGGTGAGATAAACTACCACAACCAACACCTTGATAATCTTTACTAGTATAAATCAACCTAACTCTCATGGAAAGAAATATCTATCCACACAAATTCATTCTCTTTCTAGATAAATCATTTTCTTAGATAAAGTTATTTGCATCTCTACTTTTTCTTTATAAAATGAGTTACAGTAGAGCAGAAGCTAGCTCTTAAAGTGGAGTAACAAATCTAAAATTGGACCTAATGTTTTTTAAACATATTCTCACTATATTTTGATTTTATGCCTGTAAAGACACTAGTCCTACAAGCACTAGTTACTTAAACAATTAGTTTAATTCCTTCTCCATGCTAAAGAAACCCTGTTGCAATTAGCTCTGAGTTGTTGTGGTTTAATGCTAGTGGGAAGCTCTGACCCGTGAAGCCTCTTGCTCACTTCCCTACAGTGAAATGGGGAGACAACTAGAAGGGTAAAAGTCTTGTGGATTGAGATAAAGACAGTTTAGCAAGCAAGGGAAAAGCTGCATGCTCTATCAAAACAAGAAAAGGATTAATTCACCACTTCCCAGGGGCAGGCAGGTGTTCAGTCATCTCCAGGAAAGCAGGGCACCGTCACAATTAATGATGACTGGGGAAGTCAAACACCATTGCTCCGAGTGTCCCTTGCTTCCATTGTCTTCCCTCTGTTTCTGTGCTGAGCAAGACACCAGACAGCACAGGATATATCCCTTTGGTCAGCTGGGGTCAGCTGCACCAGCTGTGCTCTCTCCTCACCTGTGATGGTGTGAAGACAGAAAAGGCTGGGATGCTGCACAAGCCCTGCTCAGCAATAACTAAAACATTGCTGTGTTCTCAGCACTGGCTTGGCCACCAATCCGAAATGTGGCACCACATGTGGCGGTCTGGCGCATGGCAAATAACTCAGCCAAAACCAGCACATGAGGAAATTTCTGAGTTTCCGTATGGAATACCAAGCACTGGAACAGACAGACTCCCAGTGGAATTGATATGGGCAAATCTGTGTGCAGAGACTAAAAGTCTTAATGGTTTAGTGTGGTATTTTCTGAGGCCCCCGTCGAAGGGAAGAAATGGTGAATCTGACTCTATGTTCTTAGGAGGCTAATTTATTATTTTATGATCTATATTATATTAAAGAATATTGTACTAACTATACTAAAGAATAGAGAACGGATACTTACAGAAGGCTAAAAAATAATGATGACAAACTTGTGACTGTCTCTAGAGCCCTGACACAGCTGGACGGTGATTGGTCATTGAGTACAAACAATTCACATGAAACCAATCAAACAAGCACCTGTTGGATAAACAATGTCCAAACCACATTTCAAAGCAGCAAAACACAGGAGAAGGAAATCAGCTGTTTATTGTTTTCATTTTTCTCTGAGGCTTCTCAGCTTCCCGGGAGAAGAATCCTGGGCAAAGAGAATTTTCAGAAAATATGACGGCGACAGTTTAGTGAAAGACCATGAAGTGATGCAGCCTTTTAACGAGCAGTTTTCTAACAGGAAGGAGTATTAGCAAATCTGAAATGAAAGATATACCTGTTCTTGTGAGAATTTAAAAATATAGATTATGAGCAATGGTTTTTTCTCTAATAATAAATTATTTATATTTTTGTAATTGAAAAAAATTACAAAATGCATTGAATATTTTAAGAAACTACAGAAAGTTAGTTTTCTATTCCTGGTATTCCTTGTTAGTATACATATCTGACAACTCTCTGCCACTTCAAGGTTAACAAATCTGAAAACGTTTGTAACTATATTTTCATTAAATATTTAATAAACTGTCTCCGAACAAATTTATAGAGTAAATTAGATATATTCCCAAGTATTTAATAAGGAAAAACACCTCCGTATTTCAACAGATAAGTTTTAAAGACAATACTCTTTTCCAACAGAAGTTAAGTGGGAATCATATGAGAATTGATGTCCCTGTCACTCAGAACCAGGACTTTGCAATATCTCTAAGGAAACACCAGAACGTAAACAAAGCATAGATAATTTAATAGGAAAATAAAAGAAAGAAAATGAGGGTTAACTGCTTTTTAAATACATAATGGAGACACACATTTTGTCACGGAGGGAGAACACACAGCTGACACCAAAGATGGTGATAAGCATCATCACTTTATTAGTCCCCAGTGCAACCTTCTATGCCCTGTGTCTCACATGCATAACACCTGGGTGCCCTTTCACTCTTTTGTGACTGGTCAATGCACATCAGCATTCCATGCTTCTTCTCCTTCAATGCTGGTCATGTGTCTTACACAACTGCAACTTATTAGGGGTGAGATTGCCTGAAGCACTCTCTCTATTCTCTGACAATCCATTCTCCTACAATTTCGAATCTATGAAATGGTGGAAGTTCTATTTTTCATTATTATGTAGTATCATTTTGGTTATACTGTTGGATTTTTCGCTTCAGAATTTAATCAGAACACACGTTTCTTGAGTTAATTTCATATTTTTAGCAATTTGACTCTAAGATAAGCAATTAAAGTTATTAAACTCTTCACCAGCTGCTCACATAACAGTATTTTTTTCAGAAATGGCCATTGTTTTACTTTAGTGAGCAAGATATTCAAAAAGCAAATGACCTGTCTCTTCCCAGAATTACTATTAATCCAGATTTAACTCAATCACCATTTTACAGTCCTAATTACAGAAAATAATTTGTTATTTACATATAATAAAACATGCATTAAAATTATATTAATTCTTAACATTCAAGTGTTTTCAGCAAGGCAAAACAGATGTTTAAAGTTATTCATGCAGTATAAAATCTATTTAGAACAGGTTTTCTAAGTTGATTCTTTTTATCCCCTTTCCAGAATAAGCATGACTTCTATTACAATTTCACTCTGTAAAATCTTCATTAAATCAATATTTACTTATAAAATTATTGTTTTAATAACATTATTAGTAATGATAGTAATATTATATAAAATATAAGTACATCTTTCTAAAGGAATTCTTATGTTTTTTTGAGAGGCCTTCATTGTTTTAATCTTAAAATTACTCTGAAATCTAACAGGCCTATTGCCCCCCAGTTCTGTCACATAACTTTTTTGCATAGCTGAATATATGAGAGATGCTAACCTTAATATGACATTAAGAGTTCTACTTTCTTTCTTCATTAGTTTATTGTATACATTTGTAAGAGTTGCTACAAGCTTTACCAAATTGTATTTCCATTTTCCTTCTAATGAACAATTCTCTTCTAAGAGGTTGCAGAAGAAAAGATATTAATGAGCTTTTTTGCTTGTGTTTTCTGAGACAAAATGTATTTGCAGAAATCAGCAGCTCATTTCCTTAAACACAAAGATAAACCATGCATTTTACTTTGAGCTTAAGAATATGGCATGTATCAGGAGAAAAATTAAGAATGTAACATTTCCATGAGCAGTAGAGCCAGTGATTCACTATCTAACATTCTCCTTTGGAATAAGACCTCTACTTAACGAAAAGAATAGTTTCAAATTATTGTTCAGTAAAGCTTTCTTACAGTAGACACTGCACATACAGGAACAAATACGCATAAACTCGTTTTGGTGTCTGAAATACAAACCAAGGTACTTTACATTATAAAATATAATTATTAGATAATATCCATTGCAATATTATATCATATCCATTGCACAAATACAAATTATATATATAGAATTATGCACTTTTATTATATATATTAATACTTTGCAATTTTAGAAGTTATTCTCAAATGTAAACTGAATGAAAATTTAGGTGACTTCCTTAAATCAGCTGGCTCCTGAGATTAACAATTATCTCAGGATGGTAAAGCACGCAAAAGAGCTAAAAATAATATAGGTTTTATTTTGCTTAAAATAAGTCTGTAATTCATTGATTAAAGTAGAATAATCCATATTTGGTAAAAGGATTACCCAATTACCCAAATACTTTATTAGCACTTCTAGAAGGGTCCATAGACCAGAATTGCTGGAGATTGTCTCTTTTTATTATCTTTTCCATCTTATTAAACAGTTGAAAGTCCCCACTGAATGCAGCATCATACAGAAAGGATGCCATGTCATCCTGACCTTCCCTCAGTAGGAAATTGAATATATTTGCTCCAAATTTTCCAAGGACAGTTAGGACATGACAGACCTGAGTCAGTTGATTTCTCTCACTGAAGCAAGGTTGGTGCAGGCAGCACCGGCCTGATTGCAATGCTGTCACTGAAAGTGACTTGAAAGTGTCAGCCCTTCTTATCCTAAACTTATTCCAGAATATTTCCCTTGATAAACTCATAATATTATGGAAATACCTCATCAACTTCTTTAGATAGTCATGGCTACTCATACATAGTCATTCACCGCATAATAAAAAATAAACCAATTGCTTATGATTAATTTCAGCCTTAATTAAAATTTTAAGCTGAAAGATTTAACTTACCAAGCATCCTAAGTTATTTACTCTTCATAATTCATTCGCCCTTGATTGACTAGTTCTGCAGTCTTATAATGGGATTGTGATATACACTTAAGTGAAAAAAAATATATAATCTTGGATAGGAAATACACTGGTAATATTGTCACAATGGTAATTTACCTACAATGGGAAAATAATAATTCCTCACAAATGTGCACATAAATCAATTAAAGAAATTTATATATCAATCAATCTAATGGATATTCAATAAATAAATAAAAATTGTCCTTTTTGATGAATGACAAATACTTCAGCCCAAAGAAATATTAATTACTTTCTGATGGTGTAGTTGCAGTAAGTATTGAATAAAAACCTCATAGACTTAAATTTATGAACAATTAAGGTTCTGTGAATAAGTAGGAAAAAAAGAGTACATGAAGTGGAAATACGGGTGACATTTTCTCAGCAAAAACTCTCTAAAAAAAAAAACCAGATCATTCAGCATTAATTTTTGCTTGATGTTAAAATTCAAAATGGAATTCAGAGAGAAGCTATAGAGCTGAAATTAGCTTACAACCATTTGTCCCAGTATGCTTCCACCAAATGCAATTATTATTCAGCGTTCATTTACCTAAATGATGGAACTTGCCTGCAGCAAGGAAGGAAAGAGCACAAGGCTAGACCTCTAGCAACATACAAACTACTTTTAAAATTAGTAGTCAGAATTACTATTCTTCAGTGACTGGAAAAGCTAGAACTCTAAATGAAAACTTAAGAAAGAAAAATTCCACTGAAATGTACTGAGAACAATAATTTAAAATTTCTAAACCCATTCTTGACAAGTGCATCCACAAGTGTTTTGGAGAGATCAGCTGAGTTAATTAAGCCCACAGGAATTTTTTTCCTATTGTCTGGAAGAGTTGTGACTGAACTTATTTAAGTTACTGTTGCTAAAGTACACAGAAGTCCAAATGATTCCAACTATATTAAATAAAATAATTTTAAATGAATGCATAAATACACTTTCTGTTTGTTTAGAAATATTAACTCCATATTTTTTAAATTGTGCACACATAAAATTTTAACTTATACTTTCTTGAATTGATTTTTCCTATACAGCATCATCCTTTTTCTGACTAGCACTGATACTTTGTCTTCCAAAAGAATGTTCACACATTTTGTGTTCAAAATTCATGCCTGCACTCATGCTAATATATGATGACTGACTTAGGCTGCATGCAACTATTTACCAGTAATATGAACACTTTTTGGTTGGATGTCTGAAATATTTTAATTAATTTTGTCTAAAAGTACACAAAACAGTTATTATTTTCTATTTTGTAATTTTCTACTCTAATATACATTATCCCTTACCCTATCCACCTACTTTGAATTTCCATGAGCACCCTAAATATTAAGAATAGAACAGAAAAGATTTGGGCCTTGAATTTTTTTCTTTTCCTAGAATAAAATTTTCATTCCAAAATATACTTTTGTTCCTGTTTACATCATAAGTCAGAATATCACTATTTCTCACAGTCAAATTCTTCTACAGAAACTACTAGAAATAATCCAAATTATATCTGTTAATATAGGATAATTACAACTTTGTGTTCAAATAGTAGCTCTAAATCCAGAAAAAATAGGTGTTACTGAAACAAATTGCTAGAGCAATGGAAAATACAGCTGAACTCAAAACATTCAAAATAAAACTTTAGATCTGAGAAAAATTAGATTTTTTTCTAAAGCATGTATATATTTCATCAACTATTCTTTGCTGAATTCTACTTGTAACTAATTTTTAGACAACATTCGGCTTGTATACTGTAGATGGTTTGAGCTGCCTCCTCAGATGTTTCTTCAATAGTAAGGAGCAAACTGCTGTTGTAGTGTTCTGCCCCTTTCTTTTCCACTAACAATAAGCATCAGTAGCCAAACATGGATTAATAAAAATTAGAATAATAAATTTTTGTCCCTAAATTCTCTCTTACCTTTCTTCCTCACTGCTATTCCCTTTATCAGATTGTGCATTCACTAACTTTCATTTCTGTTCTTTTATCTTTCCCCAATATATTGGTTTTTACCATCTTTAATTTTTTAAAGAAATATTGGGAAAATCATAATTATGTTTCTGAGTTGCTCATTTATCATTTTACAATTTAAATGGAGCAGTTGTGAACAAAGGAGAAAAAGAGGTTCCTTGCCATGTTTAGATCTTGCCATTATCTTTGCTTCTGTACTCTAGCAAAAGCTTTAGAACCAGGTGCAACAATACTGGGGTAAGGTCTTCTCATAAAACATTCTTTTTCCTGAATACTGGCTTCTCCTGGCCTCCTTGGGCTTCTACTGTTTCATGCATTTTGTGCAGGTTTTCTGCTCATTCAGTATAACCTCAGGCATACTGTGAAAATGACGTTTCAGCTGAAGCTCTGCTGCTTAGGCAAATTTAAGAAGCCTCAAACTGTGAATATTCTAACCCTCTGCTGTCTGTCATAATTTGCATCCTCAAATCCCCTCCTCAGCTAACAATTTTCCTGAGTAATACTTATGCATAGAGTAGTTATTTTTCTTTTTTTTTTTCTGTAGCAGAATAAAGGTACTTTTGTTTGCATGTACAGAAGAAGCACTCTCCTCTGTCTGACATTTAAGAAAATGACCATTCTGACACCCACTCTGCTCAGTTTCTGTTATTGATATACAAATCATAAGACATCCATTTTGCAGCTTTCCACCTGAGCTTTCCTCATTTCCTTTCCCATCTTTCCTCTCGGATTGCAACAATTGAACTGTCACGAACCTCTGTGTGTAAAACTATGAGGAGTTCTCTGGTTTTTCTTTCTTTCTTTTGGAAAGGTGAGCAGGAAAAGGATTTGAGAATGCTCACCTAGAAAAGGGGAACACTAATTTCAAGTCTTTGGTCACCCCAATTCAAAGTGATAGATTTTGGATGAAAACATTTTCAGTGTTATTAGATGAGAGATAACATAAGCATTCATCTTAACCTTATCCTTCCTCTGCTCACCTCCATTTGCTTTCAAAGAAAAAAAAAAAAGCATGAACACCTCACTATGACTGTCAAAATGCCTTATTCACAAAATTATGAAGTGCATTAAGCTTTCTCTTGCCTTAAAACCAGCAAAATTTTGGGTCCTGGAAGCTTTAGATAGGCTGGTCCCAGACAGCTCACCCTTGGGTCTGCTCAAGGGACTTCACCCACTCACCCCACCAGCCCCTGTCCCACAGCAGGGACAATGTCCACCCTGATCCCTGAGGTGCCACCTGGATCCTCTGGACTGGGCATGGCAGAGGCTGCCGGATCCTCCCAGGTGCAGGGGCTGCCTGGAGTCAGCCCCACCCCTGCTCCTGGGCATCATCTTCAGTTTTGTTTATTACAGCAGCTGAAAAAGTGGTGGTTAGGGTCTTCTGCAAGTACACTTCAGGGATGTCACTCTGAAAAACAACAGCCTTTTGTGCAGAAACATGCACAGGTAAAATCAAAAACATCAACTATTAGGTTTTGATTCACAACTCTAGGGGAATCAGAGTCCTGGGAGAGGATTATATTGAGTCAATATATTTAGGATTAATATATTAAGGATGAATAATTTTAATATTGATCTTATAAATGCTTCCATAATTAAAGAAGTGAATATATCACCTAGTGTTTTTCTTATATTTGTATCATTATTGTTCCCTGAAAGTGTTCACAGAAAATCAAGAACATGTTTTCTTTAGCAATAACCTGTTCAGTCTCTTTTAGTTTTTATGGAATGCAAATTTACTTTTTATTGTCTCGGACAGTGACTGAAATGCTTTCTAATGGAAAAATAACTCGTACATATCCAATTCTTTTCTGCAATGCAGCGTGTGTGCGTTATGTGCTCATGTAAAAATGAAGGAAACTTTACATATAAATTTATGTGTGAGAAAGACACATCTAAGCTTATTTAACCATGGCTAAATGCACAGGGCTCAGTTCTGGGAAGAAAAAAGAAAACAGAAAAATGACAAGAAGCACGATCTGGGGAGTACTTAATTCTGCTATGATTCAAAACTGGAATAGGAGCTCCCGAGTTGGAATTTGTATTCCTGTCAGATAATTTCTATTATTAGATTTGGATTTTTTTGTTAAGTGTAAAGGCATTTTGAAGGAGAGAAGGCATGAAAACAAAGGATATGCAAAGGGGAAAAATTCTAAAAAACAAAGGTAAAAAATGCAGTTTACATGGCAACCAAAGCATAAATATATTTATTTGTTTATTGTATTAATCGCTGCAAATTAAATTCTACATAATTACTGCTTAATGTAATGTCTTGTTCTCAAATCTCTAGAGGCCGGAAGCCCCTTTAAACATGTCTCCAGGTTTTAAATACAACTTGAAGTTAAACCAGAAGTTATCCAAACAACAGAACTATCCAGTCTTAAAAGCTGCTCTGATTTGGTCAATGAGAACACTGGAACTTGTGACTGCTTTGCTGCTCACCATAATGGGATTCCTGGTCCATGGCTGTTTAATTTATGGTACAAATGTGGCCAAGGCTGTTCCCTGACATTGTTCAGTGTCAAGAAATGTCTCATGTTTATACTATTCACTTCCTTCTTCTCCCAAAGAGGGTGTGTCCACCCAAACTGCCCTGAAGTTCTATCCTTCTAAGGGTAACCCTCACACAATGTTTTACTTCTTGTAGAATGTAATATCAATTTCAGTTTAGAATAAAAATATATTATTGTTTGTCAAACAAATGACAATCTTGGAGAGGTAGAAACAAATTTTACATTCAGTATCTGAAAGTATTGCGAGAATGAATAATGTACAGTCAGATTCTGAAACCTTTGTGCATAATGAATAAGACCCAATTCTTTTATTCACCAAGTAATGTAACTAATTTATTGGAGGCCTTTTAATACATAATACTACTCAAAGTGAATGCAAGATGAAGATTTGTATGACAAATTATAAAAACATAGGTTTAGTAGCTTCTACCTTTAAAATTTGATGAATAAATTTCAGCAAGTTTGCAGATGTTACAAAATTAGATTTAGTTGGTGCACCAGATGGTTGTCTTTCAATTCAGAGGAGCCTTGACAGGCTGGAGAAAGGGGGCAGTAGGAACCTCCAGAACTTCAACAAAGGCACAAACCAAGCCCTGCCCCTGGAAGGAGTAAAGCCAGGCCCCACTAGAGCTCGGCTGAAGAGCAGCTTTGCAGAGAAGCGCCTGGTGGGCACCATGCTGACCACGAGCCAGGGACGTGTCCTTGCAGCAGCAAAGGCAGCAGTATCTTCTGCCACATTAGGCAGAGGGAGAAAGATCATCCTTCCTCTCTGTTCTATCCTGCTGGGCCATATCTGTTTCCTGTGCAGGCTCTTCAGGATAAGGCAGGCACTGACATCATGGCGCAAGCCCAGCAACTGGCCATAAAGATAATTTTAACAAGATATTTATTACCTTACTGATTACACTTGTCTTTTAATAAGGATATAATTTGTTATTCTTTTTTTTTCTTCAAATGCTTCCTTTAATACTAACATAATTAATTTTAAACAATGTTTGCCTTTTCATAAACAGGTACATTTATCTCTGTGTGTGTGTGTGTACAATTTTACATCACACCCTGGAAAATACAAAAGAGATTCAAAATAATGTTTTTGATGGATTATGCCTTTTAATATGATAATTATCATGAAAATACTAAGAAGGATCATAACAATTTCCTTCTAACACTGAAAAAGTAACTTTGAAGGCAAATAGAATTTTTCTTAAATTATGCCTATTGGTATGTCTCTTTACACATTTTTGGGAATAATTAAATTCTCTCACCAACATTGTTAGTAATAAAGCTTCTGTATATCATCAATAAGAGAGCTACATTTCCTGCTGGAACTGATTTATGTGAAAATTCAATCCAATTATACCGCTCATCTTCCATCTAGAAATGACTTAAGTAGCTGTGTTCTGCAAGGTTAAAAATACATGCTGATTGTGCTGTATCTTCCAGATCTGTTCTGATGATAAGGAGAATGTGTGCAGCCAGAACAGTATATCAAAAATTAGAAATCTGCTTTCATAGGTACACATTCATGGTTGTATAGCAAACTGCACAGTACTCAGGTTCAGGAATGGTCAATCACATTTTCCCCTTACTGTAATGCACCCCAGGATTATATTAAGAAAGTGAGAAATTCCTGTAGAAAAAAAAAATACGACTAATTACCTTCTTGCCTCTGCAATTCTCTGATTAAATTAAAAAAAAAAAAACAACAAACAAACAAATGCAAATAAGTACAGGTTCTCCAGCTCCCTATGGCAGACTTCTAAAATAACTTGGAAGTCTGTCCTAATCTCCTGCAAAGCACTACTGGGCAAAGTCCTGTAGCCCAGTTTCCTCGGTTCATTTCTTCAAAAAAATTTGATAGTTACTTTTTTTTCCACTGCAAAAAGTAAGTTTTGACAGTAATTTTCTCAGGTTTTCATCAGCCCATTTAGCAGTTGTACTTACAAATTTCACAACCCATCCTCAGCTGAAACTCTTTTCACTTTTCCACTGTAGATCTAATATGAGAATCAGAGGTTAAGTGGCTTTCTGTACACTTACATGAGAGTGGGAAGAACATCCATTATCCAGGAGGACACTGCAATATAATCTACTCCACAGCACAGCACCCAAAACAATAATTTCATTGATTTTTGTAAATGACGTCTTAAAAAACATCTGTTCAGTTCTGCTGGTAATGTATTATCTGACTTCCTCAGATCTCTAGGTGAAGGATGTATTGAGCATTTCTCATCAGAGGGATTCATCCAATAGTGACAAAAGTATATGACAGCAATTGAATACAAATACAACTTCAGGGCCTATGCAAATAGGTGACATTTATTGAACTTGGCATGTCTAACAGCAGGAACACTTCACTGTGTTTGTTGGCCTTATAGTTATTGAAACCTTTAAAAATTAAACTTTCCATTATCTGTTCTTATTTTATCTCTATAATTTTAAATGCAAACTTGAACAGGGAAAAACTGCAAGGATTCTTATTAAAGAATCTGAATGTGTCAAGCCAAGAAATCACAGGAAAAAATGAATATCCTCTGCATTTGGGTTTGTTTACAAGAGACTCCATAAGAGCAGAAAAAGAATATTAACTTAAAATGCACAAAGGGCTTTCTACACTCTCTTCATGTATGCACTTGTGGTGCATGCTAAGTTACAAAAAGCTTTCTGAATAAAAAAAGGAGGTACCTTGAGATCTGTCTGTTTTTCATAATTTATTCTCTATTCAAATATAATGTGTTAAATGTATCCCTAATAATATCGCCTTTGAAGAAAGTACTTGAAAACAAGAAACTGGAGACAAGGTGTCTCAGAATTTACTGTTGCAAACATTAAGGTTGCATTTTCAGGCATTATCCATACCATGACACTTATTTCTGTCCTTTCTTCAACATGATTCAGTTCTGCTGCACAGAATTATATGGTTATGTTGTATCCGAGTTAATTTTTGTTGTTCTTATGAGCAAGTGCATGAGTGGATATAAGAAAAGAGCCTTCATTTGCCAGCTACAGTCCACCAGATTTTCCTGTGATGTTTCATTTGTGTAAGGACATCAAGGAAAAACAGATCTAGCAGCGATGTAGTTCAGGTCTGGGATATTTTCTGGTTTGCTTTATTTTTCATTTTTGTTTGATGTTGGGCAATCCCCTGCATACTCTGGGTGATCTTTGGAGTTTGAAACAGCCATTAAAAATTTACAGCTATTCTAAGAAGAAAGAAAAGATTGCAAGCACAATAATTTCTTCTTTTTCAGGGACTTTGACATGGTGGCATTACCATAGTACTCCAGTGTTGACCTTCAGCTTTGAGACAACACTAAATAATTGAAATCAATGTCTTAACAAAATATATTTGTATCTACCAATTCAGTGAAGACATAATTGCATCTGTCATCTGGACAGGGGTTAATAAAAAATTTCAGGATATATAGTGGGTAAATTCAATCTTTTCAGTCAGTGTAGCAAAGAAAAGTCAGAAGGGAAGGCTCTGGAAGGACATTGACAGGAAAAACTAATTAAATTAAATTATTCTACTAAAATCTTTAATGAGGCATACTCTTGATTCATGAAATGTTGAACATTTAGGTTGACATATCTATGGTTAAACCAAGGAAACTGCTTCTAAAATTATGTTTATCTTGGTATGGGAATAAGGAGATAATTTCTTATACTGAAAGAAAAAACCCAAATTGGTATTTTTCAAGCAGATAATTTTACCTAGCTCACCAGAGGTTACAGTGATGTTTCTAGAAGCACCATGTTTCAGTCAGTTTGTTTTAAGAACTCCATGTGATACAGTGTGTATATCCCTGATGGCAAAAAGATCCAGACTAGCGCTGGCTTCTCTGAAACACCCTCCCCATGGGACTCCAATGTGTTCCTCCACATGATACTGTAATAGCCCTAGAAATAAACTTATTATTGCTACAAATATCCGCACCCAGATACCCATGCACATCCATGCAAATGAATTGAAACAGAAAGATGGCCGTTCCATATGTCAAAAAATTGAAAAGACACTGTGCTTCTCCAAATTGCCACTCCTAAACACAGGTTCCAAAGAATATATCTTACTTCATGGATACTGTTATTAGCAGCTTCCAAACCCATCAAACTGGTGGTAACTTTTGTTTTAGTGAAAACATTTCTCTTATCCAGAACAGAACAGAACAATTCAGGCTATCATATACACATTATCATTCTGAATGCATCCACTATGGTGATGACACATCTATCACTCTCGAGAAAAGATATAATGAAAACATAAACTTCAAAGTCTCCTCTATAAAAATGTTTTCACATCTTTGTAATACGTTCACTGAGATAAGCTATGGAAACATTGCGTGTTTCTTTGATTTTTTAATTCTTTTTTTTAATCCATCATAATAAAATGGATCTTGGCATCTTATTTTTTTTTTTTGGTTTTTTTTTTTTTTTTTTTTTTTGTGTGGTGGGATTTGTTTGGTTTTTTTTGTTTGTTTCTAATAAAATTCTTCAGGAAAATATCTTTTAAGTTATCCTGAAGTGAAAATAGTGTAATGGAGGCATATAAATAATGCTGGCCTTCTTTCAGAAATATGATGTGTATTCTTAAGTTTTGGGATAAAGTTTTTTTCTACAATGCATTATTAAAGTACCCTAAATACATCACTATTTTGTAACTATGACTTCAGTAAATTTTCAGCACAATATATGATTAGTGTATCCCCCTTTTTTGTCTTTTTAAACCTCCTGTTCTTAAATATACTTGTCATCTCAGGTATTCAAGACAGAATAGACAGATTAAATATATAGGTCAAGTTTTCTGTCTCTTTTATCTCGAACATGTACAAAAAAATCTGTCACATTTCAAATTTCTAGTCCTCATGAATTTCATGTCTTAGATGAATTTCAATCTGATACCACTGTAATTCCTTGTTTCAAATTTTCTGTTATAAATGTTCATTCTGCAGATATATCTGGTGGAAAGAAATCAATAGGAATTTTAGGGAAGGGTTCATCTACTCATGTTATCTTCTTTCCTCCCTGTAGAGTTTTTCTCTCAGTGTTCACATATAGTTTATCAAAATCACAGTCGTAGGGTGCTTATGAGTGCAACAATTATTTGCAGAATTACCCAAAGTAATGCATGCTTTCCAGAACTCTGATTTTTGTGTGTAAACATTCTTCATAACACATTGTACTCAAGTAAGAATTTTACTAGAATTTTGAGAGATTTACTAGATCTGTGAGAGAAAGATATGTTATTTTTTTCCGTGTTGTTTTGAACTCTCCTGTTTTAATTAGTCCTCCAGTAAGATTCAATCTCACTGTAGCCTGTGTGATCTGTTTGGTTACCGTTAGTGGCACCTGTTTAGAATTTCACAAAAATTGCTACAAATGTGTCTCATATCTCAGTATTGGTCTCCCTACTTTACATTTGGAAATTCTTTGTTTATAAACATTGGACTATAAAGAACAATTTCAAAAATTCCTCATATGTAGAAGATTCATCACATATCATTATTGTAATCACATATATATTATATATACAAGATAATCTGTGTGTAACAGCAAAGGTGCAGTCTCTGCTTTGCCAGATCTATGGTTTATACTTAGTCCAACTTTAGGTTTTTTGAAAGAATAATAATGCAAAAGAAATAACTGAAGCACACTTGTGAATTATGGGAATAAAGATTGCCTTTGTGAATATTACGTTTCATAAATATTTTCACAGATATACAAACCATCATCTAAAATCTGAATAAGGATATTTTTCTTCTCTGAGGATTTGTAACCTCCAACAGTTTTAATAATTTTCTTTAACATATGATACATTTTATGAGTTTAATTAAAATGTAAATTTTCATCTTTTGTCTGGTCTTTGTGAGTAAACAGTAGACAGATTGTAAGCAAATACTGAATATTATAATACAAACTTGTAGATATTTTTCCATTTAAAAAATTCCCAAATCACAATTCTAATTATCAAAGCAAGGTATGAAATGCATGAACAAGTAGAACTTATATCTGGGATTTTTCCATAGACATATTGTGATTCTAAATAGTTAAATAGCATGAAGAGACAAGAAAAAAACTGTTTCTTTCTCATAAGTATTTAGGAGTGTTATTCTGGCCAAGGAGGATTTTTTTGCCCTTTAGGCAACTGCCTAAAACATTTAATGAAATGCATGAGTTTATTATGCTGATATGTTTCATTATTAAAATACTTAGTTCCCCTAAATGAGCATTTTTACCCTGTTTAGGGTAAAAATGAACTGATTATAACCTCGAATGGTATTTTGAAAACTCCAAAAATGGTATTTTGCAAATGGTATTTTGCAAACAACTGAAATAAATTTGAATGGTATTTTGCAAACTCCTTTAGACTTCTTCCAGTCTGCAGGCCCTTTTTTTTTTCTCCAGAGTTAAATTGTGCTATTCTGATCTATTTAGGAGTGCTATTAAGATCTACTAATGATTTTATGCTTCGTTCTTTATCAAGTATTTCAATCAGAGTTTTGCGTGAACTATGCCAGAGACAAATGAAGCCAAGTAGGTTTTATGTGTGACTTCATCTCTCTTTACCAAACAGTATTCATTTTGTTGTATAAAACAGAACTATAATGGGAAAATATGGGTCCCACCACAGAAAATGTAATGCCAAGCATTTGTCTGTTAGGGAATAAGAATTCAAATTCCCTCTGTCACTGGAGAGAATGTAACCTTTTCTCCCACATCCCAGCTGGACTACTAAAATCCTTATTAAGAAGAATGGATACAGTTTTATCTGATAGTGAGGTAGTGAGGATTGGGGCTATTCCTTTTTTTTTTAGTTCCTTCTTTTTTCAGCTCCCAAGACTAATTTTGTGATTCATGTGGGTCAGTTTGGGATTGGAGGTGTCCTGGAAGATGCCTTGCTGAAGGATTTTAAGGAAATCAAGTTCTAAATGTTCTGACCATCATGCCAAAGTAAATATCTTCAGGTGCTGAAATCTTTATGAGTGAGAAGTCAATTGCCTACGTACTGGAGTTTCCTGAAACACCAGATGGCATTTGATTATGGTTTTATTCATTTCAATATATGGGAAATTGGACAAAATGAGGAGGTATAATTTTCTTACAGATATAGTAGTGGTCTTTAATAGAATGTGTACATTTAGGTTTTGATATTCTGTTTGACCAAAATAAAACAAAGATGAAAAGAAGACATAGAAATGTTTCAGTTCCTGTTAGATTCTCAGGCTGAAATTTAGATCAAAGAATTTTGGCCTGGAGTAGCTTTATTCTTGTATCTTCAAGTTATCCAAAGGAAAGGAAAGAAAAAGAAAAAATATCTGCCCAGGCCTATTCAGAGTTGGCCTTTACTATTTTGGAGCCTATTTTGTATCATGGGATCTGATAACAGAAAATATTTTTAAGAGCTGCTGTAGAGAAAGAAAATATCTTAGAATAATAATAAACATCAAAACCCAATTAAAATATGTGTGGCTATTGCTGATGCAGAGGCCTACTCCTTTAAAGAAATGCCAGCATATATGAATGGCATTACATTATATCCATTTTACTTGGCTGAATGTTTCCTGAACAAGTTCTGGTAACTGTCATATTTGAGACAATCTCCCTTCCAAAGGAGAACAACCCATTAAATTAATCAGGTGTATCTTTGAATGTTCTCCATCCACTCTGAGCACCTACATAAGTCATTCATTGCAGCAAAGGCACGTGTTATAAATAAATAATTACTATAAATTGCTTTAGAATATTTTCTTACTTGAGTAGACACAGGGGTGGATAGCGAAAGCAAGTCCTCTAAAGAATATTCAGGCCTATGAAGAATAATAAACTATGCCTTTAAGATCTACATGTCGATATATATAATATTTTTTATATCAATGACCGTGGAATATCAATCAAACCCTTCTAAAATAATTATCTAAGATACCATAGTTCCAGGGTGAATTTATTTTATTTTTAAACAAAATTATATTTAGCAAGAGTGGAGCGTCACAAAGGATTAGTGGAGTAACTGAAAGAAAAATCTGCTGCTCCTCTGACTTGCTGAAAGTACATTTTAGTGCTTATGAAATTTTAATTGAATGTCAACTGTATTAGAATTCCTTATCAATGAGGAGTATTTGTCTTGATAATAGGAATCACATTGTATCTTTTATTGCAGAAAATCTGATCTCTTAAATGACTGTCACCCTTCGATTCCTAGCAGACATCCCTTTTTTACATCTCACTTGTATGAAGTTAATTTTTCCCAATGAATGAAGCAAGAGTCATGTTTCACTTTTATTTTTATTGCTCGCAGTTTTCACTTATGACAGACAAAATCCATACACAGAAAAGGAAAAATAATCTAATCAAATTCTAGTTGAAGCAAAGAGCTGTTCCTTGACAACAGCCTTGATCAGAGGATAGTGTTTAGTGTGTTCCTAACTTGAAATACCTGAGTCATTTCCACTGACAAAGTTCAGTTTTGATAAAGTTCACTGTTGATTTAGAACCACTATTTTAAAGATCTTAATTTTTTAAGGCACAATAAGCATCCAGTGTTACCTGCAAACTGGGAGTGGAGTAAATATAGATCAAATTACCACCATAAAGCTGGAACTGTATTATGCTTGTCCTTTTAGCAGAGAAGACATATAATTCATAAGCAAGCAAATTAAGTAGGGCAACATTACCACCTTGTTGGACAGGCTGACTTTAAGTATCCTTTGGTGACTCATTCTATCCAATTTTATAATAAACTTCTTTTATATAATCCTTTCCTTGAATATGCCATTAAAGCAGGATGACAGAATGTAGGAGGTGAGAATGACTAGATGAGTATTCAGCACCAGATTGGTATTCCATTAATATGAACTACCATTTCCTTGTCTTCAAAGATAGACATTTGCTTGGATATCTGTAACCACAACGTTTTATTTTTACTAGACTCTTACATTAAAATAACTCTACATCCTCGTATTTTATTTCTTTAAATCGATAAATTATTTATTTATTTAGTGTTGGCAGAGATTCAAACAGAAATATTATGTTTTCACACCAAAGGTGCTGTAAAAAGTATATTCCTGTGTCCTGCACAGAACATAGAATATTCTGTATCCTGCCTTTTTTTTCTTCAGACACCCAACAAGGAAAAAAAAGCCCAGGAAAAGCAGTCTTCTAATAATTCCATTAAGTTTTATTAGACAAACAAAAGTGATGTTTGTTGCTACAACTACACAAATAGAAAAGAAGCAGTCAGAATTGCCACTAATTATAATTCCTTAATGTGAATATGCTGGCAGTATTCTGTTCTCTCTAGTCTGTTTCTGTAAAAACAAGTGATCTTTCATCTGACCATTCAATTATACTAAAATACCCCTTAAGATAATATTTTTATGTACAAACTTAGTGAGTATACTGGCTACAGTGAGAATGGGATTTCACACAGAGGTGTTTGTTTTTGTTTGGTTTTTTTTTTTCCCCAGATTGCATTACACAGATTCGTGTAACAAGGTTTCCTGTTTTTAAAATCTTGCCTCGTGAGGTTTGAATGATTTTTCCAGGAAAATTTGTAAAATTAAATATAGGGCCAGAAATAATATTGAGTTATATCTGATTTACCATTGTTTTGTTCAAGACAGGCAAGGTGGTGTGCTGGTTTTAACTGGGCTAGAGTGAATTTTTTCCCAGTGTCTGGTATGGGGTTGTGTGTTGGATTTGTGCTCAAAACAGAGTTGGTGATAGAAAGATGTTGTGGTTACTGCTGAGCAGGGCTTACACAGTGCCAAGGCCTTTTCTCTTCTGGCACTGCCTCACTGGTGAGGCAGCTGGAGTGCTTGGGAAGGTGGGAGAAAGCTCATCTGGGACAGGTGATCCAAACTGATCCCAAGGATATTCCATTCTACACCATGCTCAGGATAGACAGAGGGGGAGAGAAGGAGGAAGTGGGTGACATTCAGAGTTACAGTGTTTGCCATCCCAAGTCGCTGTTAAGGGTGAGGGAGCTCTGTTCTCCGGGGATAGCTGAACACCTGCCTGCCCATGGAAGTGGTTAATGAATTTGTTGTTTTGCTTTGCTTTTTTTTACCTATTAAACTTTACCCACAAGTTTTCCAACTGTTACCCATCCAACTGTCTCCCCCACCCAGCTGGTGAGGGAGGGAATGAGCAACTCTGTGGTGATTAGTGGCCAGCTGGGCTTCAACCATGACAGACATTCATAAATTTTGGTTTTAATATTTGACATATATTTTTAGATTAATTAACTGACAGCTTATTTGCACCAGTCTCTGCTATTTGCAAGGTAGAACTACAAACTTTCAATTTTCCAGGCTTTGTCAAATATCAAAATGTCATTTATCGAAATAACCTTTCTATTTTTGTCTTTTATCCTCTCCACTCTCCCCTACTTTCTAAATCCTGTGAAGACAGTATGTAAGTAACTTTCATTCTTTTTCTGTGTATGTATTTAGTGTACTTTCAGCACATTTTATGTGTGCTGAGGGCACTTTGAGGACAATCCAATTGCAGTCTTGAAGGTGCTTGCAGTTACTTGGTTTTATTTATGTTCCTGGAAGAGAGAACAAAGAAATTCAGAAGAATGTTTTATGTGTTTCTTCTGTTTTGGATGCCTCAGGTGAGAGAAATGGGAAGAGGAAAAGAGAGAGAGGGAGAGAGAGAAAGTTAGGGAGAGGGGAAGGGAACAGGAAGAAAGGAAGGAATGGGATAAGGAAGAAAGGAGTGCAGGGAGAAGGGAAAGAAGGAAGAAAGGAGGAAAGGGATGGAAGGAGACAATGTGTTCTCCTGGGATCAACTAAAAAACAGTGTGAATGTTGCTCATGGAAAAACAGTTTAAGATTTGGATAGATTTCTGAGTCGAAATATCTTTGAAAGTCTTGTTCAAAATACAAGTTTCCACTAAGTTTTGATGTGCTAAGTAATACTTTCACTAATGACAGTAATTTAAATTTTAGCAGATGAATTTAGAAAAAAACCTTAAAAGCTATTTTTCAAGAGACAGAGTTGAGCAGCACTGCTTCTCTTTCCTCAGTGATAACATTGGCTGGCAGAACTTGGAATGTATTCGTAGCAGCAGAGGCTCAGGTCTTACCTTTATTTTGAAAGCAGCATTACAACTAAATAGGAGCTTATATTCTCCCTTGGGATATACTGAATTGTGTCATTTCCAGAGGTAAAGGAACTAATGTCTGCTTGACAAACTCCTCCTCACATGAGACAGTTCTGTAGGATGAAGCTCTTGTACGACTGCTGGCATTTTCAAACCCGTCACCACGAGTCACAAACCTGTACTCATCTACATCCAGACTAAGTTCTTGATCAGTCAGCAATTTGTGATTCACATCCTTCATACTGTGGTAAGAAGTTCCTCATGTACCAGTTCTTTGAATTCAGCCTATCACAGTCAGAAAAATAGAAGGAAAAGATCACAAACAGGGGAAAAAAGAGACAGACTTCTGATACTCTCAAGGAAAAGATATGTCCTGTTGTGAATAGACCTAAATGTTTAAAACAACAAACTTCACACCATGGGACAGGATGATGTTTTAGGAGGGCAGAATTCTTAGAGGATTTATCACTTGGTTCTTTAAATAGAAAATGCCTATGTGTTCCTACATATAGTCGGTCACTCAACTATCAAAATGAATGGGAATATGATTTTTTGCTTTCTCCAGTTTACTTCTTAGGGTTTTTTTACTGTATATTTTCTCTTTAATGTTGGGAGACTTTGGAAAGAAAAACAATGTTCTGCTATTTTCTTCTTCTATATTTACTCCCTTTATATTTCCTCTGCATATTTCCCTCTTCATTTTTCAGTTTTTACATGTCTTACCCCCAAGCATACTCTAAACATAAAGGCCACAGCTTAAGGGAGAGTTTTAATGTAAAGGAGACAATTACGGGAGCACAACTGAGGCTTTAGGAAACTGAAATATCCTGAAAGAGATATAATCAATAAAAAGAAAAGGAATATTTGAAATTCAAGCATTCAATTTGTCTGCAGTAGATTCACTTGCTCAGTCTCATTGTGCAGTAATGAGGAAATGGATTTTAAGTTTGGCATCAGGCTTTGTTTGCTTGCTTAATTTATGGGAGGTTCAGCAATTGTGAGTACAGATCATTTACAGTGAAACCAGGCAAACCCCCACCTCACTGAGGCTTTGGCTTAGTACAAAACTGAGTTTCATATTTCCCTTATTAGCATTCCTTACACAGCTTCTTGGGACAGGTGGAACCCAGGTCAAATGGTTTCATTACCAAGGAGATACAGCTTTGGTTTTTTGATAGTCTTTATTCTGTGTCTGATGCAAACTTGATGAGCACATAGTGGTTCCAAATTGTCTGTTTATCTGCAGTCCTTTTTTTTTTTTTAATTCAATAATGACATTAAACTTCAAGAAGATATCACCTGAAAGCTGACAGCTGCACTTACAAAGCAGTGTATCAAACATCAAACATCAAGGAGCTGATGCAGCATCTTTCCCTCTAAACTTTGCCACTCAGATTATGAAATAATTTGAAAAGTAAACTTTCATTAGAGTATAATGTGGTGATATAAAAGCAAAATTACTGTATAAACATTGCATTATGTGCATACATAGAAAATAGCATCTGTAATAGGGTTCATAGAAATTGTCAAAGTGCAGAAGGGGCACAGAAGATTTAGAAGCAATGTTTTGCCATGATTTCCACCTGAAGTCAATGAAAAATTGCCCATTTGCACCACATTTTTTACCTACTGTATATTTCATGTAACTATAACACAGATGTTTTATTGCAAATAAGGAAATAAAATTCCAGATTTTTCATTAATCTCATGTAGGCACTGATCTCATGACCTGAGAAGATAAAATTATTTTTGGTTTTATGGTAAATTGACTTTTATTTTCTAAGTAAATTGAGAAAAAAAGTGTAATGCTTTTTGATTTGAAGTAAATAGTGTTCACAGTTTTTTGAAATGTTTATTGCTAGGTAGGTCACTATTACTTCATCAGTACATTATGACAATCATTATGCCATTATGACATATCATTAATCATTATGACAATCATAATTAATATATTTTAAACTTTCATAGTATAACCAACAAGACAACATATCAACACATGTTAATTTTTAAGTAAATAATTTAGTGCAAAGAAAGAATTATTTATTCATCCACAAATCACAAAAATAGGCAGAGTTCAATGCCAGTTCCATACCAGTGAATTTGCCAGACAGTGCTATTATAAGTCTTTTTCATACACCTTTATATCCAGGTGTGCAGGGTTGCTCATGGAACCCCAGTTCTACCTTGTATGAAGGATTTAACATAAATTTATCATTCACATATTTGAGTGTATGTTGTTATTGGTGAAACTCAGATTTGCTGAAATCAGTAGCAAAATATGTATTGATGTAAATGAAGCTAATATTATAAGCTTTTCAAATAATAAAAAAGGGATTTTTTTTTCAGACTAGTTGCACAGACAGAAAAAATGTTGTAGAGGTGGAGCTGCCATTCTGTCAACTTTTTCTATTTACCACAGAAATGTTCAGCACAGCTGTGCAGGTAGGGATACAGAGATAAACCACTGAAAGGAAAAAGTACATGATTTTCACTGACTTGTGAATTTCATTAAAACATAAGATATTAACAATTTTTGAAGCTATTTAAATTATTCTGAAGTGTGTGCAAGATTTATGGCTTTATTAATTTGTTAAATAGGTCTGATGCTCAAGTTACATAAGTTAATGTTGACTTTGAAATCATAGAGAATAAGGTAATCATCCAAATTTGCAATAGAATGGACAGCTTGCATACTTCTAAGGGCTAGTGTATACAAAAAGTGCAGAGAGGAGATACTGATACTTTGGCTGTCCATTTTCTCATCCATCCCTTGGGTCAGGGGACTCCAGTAAAGCATGCATGTTTCTTTGTTGTACATGCTCCATTTATCCCACACGTCTTGGACTTAGATACATTACATGCCCTGAGTTTATGATAGTTTGTTTTTTAAATTCATAACATACATGAATTTTGCAAGTTAACTGTTGCTGGTTTTCAATGCAGAATTTATTATCAGCCTGTGCTATTATACTTTAATTCTATAAAACCAATTCTGCTTATCTCTGTGTTCAGGTGACTAAACAAGGCTTGTCTAGAAAATTGACTTCCAGCCTATAAAACTCCTTACCAATGACAACTTGACAGGATGATTTCTGTGTTATACATTTCCATCTGTAGTCTTGCTCCTGAGGAATGTCACTGAAGCAGTGGCCTGTTGGTTTACCTTGGAGTGCTGTGGACTCAGTACTGCATTTTCTGCTCGATTCTGGCAGCAAGCAGAGGAAAAAAAATAGAGAAAGAAACACAAAAGATGATCCTCCATTATAACTACTTTGTACAACATGACTACCAAGAGTACAATTTTAAAATAATTCTCTCCCACAACAGCATTAGAGATCCATGTATTCTATCTCTTTTTCCAGTAAAATATAGTTCATTAGGTTCTGAATATTGTCAGCAATAATCTATTGTACAAATGTACACACAGTTATATTGCATTAATAAATGAAGAATTAATTTGTATGGATTGTATGAATTGAGTAAATACAGGAAATTATTGTCTATGATTTTTTCAGGGTTTCTGAAAAAGATGGACTAGAGAGGTCATAAATTTCCTTCTGGAAAGCATGAGCATGAATATTAGATTTGCAGCCAAAAAGAATCAAATTGCATACTATATAAGGGATAAGACACACTGGAGGTGTTTTATTACATTTTTTTCCCAAAATATTCACATGATTTGAATGTTTTTAAACAAGTCACCCCTCAGTAACACAGCATAATTAATTTCAAACTTGCATAGTTATTGAAACAACTGAGGGAAAATACTAGAAATTGAAAGCCTCAATAAAGTCAGAGTTTACTGTTCTGCTTTTGACCATCTATTTCTGCAAACTTTCATTTTTTATACATGAATAAATTCTCACCCAGAGTAAAGACACAAAAATCCCTGTAAAGAACATCTTTCCTTTTGCTCTCAATCTTTCAGTGCCCTGATGCCTTGACATAGAGTGGTATATAAGGAGGTATTCTGGAAAAATGGATTTTGACCAGGAATCTAGATTTTCACCAGAGATTTACCAGTGTATTTTAATGTAACTTGGAACTGAATGATCAGAAGCTGATTAATAATCTGGCCTGCTGGCTGGATTCCTTAAAAATATGTGGTACCACTAATCAGTGTTACCAATCACTGTGCTGTGACAGCTCACTTATATTTGCAGTCAGTTAAGTAAGAACCTGTTTCTAAACAAGAGCTGCCTCTGATTTTGGTACAAATGAAAATTATTTTTGATGTTATTTACCTTACATATAGTCACACATGGAATGAGGATAATCACTGCCTTTATAAGCCAAGAGATGCGGTGGCTTACAGTTTAAAGGACATCCTTTGTCATGGAAACTTCCTCTGCCTTTCACATTAGGTTTTTTTCTGCCTTAATGACTTATCCCATATCTATTAAAGGTCTGAGGATGTTTCACTTCACACTTCTGATTCATTCTCACAGTAATACCCTACTGAAACTTGTATTTCTGTCCTTGGTACTACTCAAATTATTTTTTTTCTATTGCAGTCAAGAAAACTTCTAGCAAATCTTTTTAAGATCTTAATGGTGACTGCTTTTGCAGGTGCCATTCAGAGAGTAGGTATCTCAAACTTTTACTCCTACACTGCATGAAGTGCACTAGTCAACCCTTCAAATCTTAAGCTGCAGTGCAGTAGCACCACTAATACCAGCACATTTCATGCCTGTAGTTTGTTTTTTTTTTTTCTCTGACTGTTCTCCAAAGCAATATTCAAGATGTAGGATCAGATCCATTAAATTTCTGGGGAGAAGAAAACCAAGAAAATGATTTCTTTTAAAATTTTCAATCTTTGAAATTAATGCTCTCATTGGATCTCATGTTGGGAATTCATCCTGGCGCTGCAGAGTCAGTGTCTAAGGGGGGAAAAACCACTGCTTGGTCAGGGCTGGCAGCAAATTGATGAACAATGTAAGCCAGAGGAAACTACACTCACACCATCCCACAAAGGTAGTTTGCCTCTCTGAATCCTTTGCATTTACACAGCATTGGGGTGATGCAGGACACTGAGGTGAGGAGTCTGTGCTGGGGTGGGATCTTCCTGAACCAAGGCAGAACATGGCACGGCCTTTTATTTCTGCCACTTTTCGTGTGCTGCCACTTTCCTGGGAAGAAATCCTACTACAGTCACAGCCTGAAGCAGAGATAGCTCCCTGAATCTGCAGCATGGGGGCTGAACATTTGCTATCTGGCACCCCTCAGGTCTGACATCCTCCTCTGAGTGGGATCTGGTCTTCAATGTATTGAGTGCTCTTCCTGCATTGCCTGCCCTGCTCCATCCCAGATGATAGAGAATGAAATAGACGAAAGAGAATCTACTGTTGCATACAGGTAGACATATTATAAAAAGAAAGGTTTTATAAAATATGGTTTAGGCCCTGCTACTCTAGCTAAGCTAGCAGTCAGCTTGTACCTGTGTGAAAAATCATGAGAATGAAAGCAGTTAGCACAACAAACTGCTCTGGTAGCAGAACCATTTGCACCTGCAAAAACAACAAATCTATTCCGTGAGAATCAGTGAAGATGAGTAAACAAGTTAAGAATAGAGAGTCTTAACCTGTATACACAAAAACACCTTTTAACCTATGAACTGAGTGGTAAGAAAACTACTAGCCAATTGGAGTCAACACAAGGTCTGTGAAAACTGTATAAAAATGAGTTATGTGAATAAAGAATTGGCTTTCATGCACGAAGAAATGGAGTCCTGTCTGCTTATTACTGGAACAATCTACTTTTAGAGGTGTTCAAGCACCCTGCCCAGGTAATTTATGTGGAAATAGAGAAGGAGCTGTTCTCCGGAACAGCTCATCTGGGAGATGGGAAAGGAAGGGGTGGTTGCTTGCACCAGGGAGGTGGGAAAGATTGGATGGGGGCGAGGTGGCATCAGTCAGATCAGTCAGCACAGCTGCAGCTGGGAGAAGATGTCCTTCTGCACCCATTGTATTGAGGAAGACTAATTCTGGATATAATAAGTAGCTTCAGTAGTTTCACAGGGTGAATTTGGGTCTGGATGAAGCATGAGTCATATCCCATGGAGGAGGTCAGAAACATTTTATTGATGCTTTCTTCATGTAAGTTATGTGGGAGACACAAGTTCAGGAGCCTTGGTTAAAAAGCTTTTACATCTCAGATTTTTCCCTTGTTTCATATCTTGTTTGAGTGAAGATGGTGAGACTATTGTTTCCTTTGGTCTTCTGCAATGCCAAAAAGCATGAAGGATTTCTGATAAGGAATAAAAATTGCACTTTCTTACTTCTTTTATCTCTATTAGTGACAAAGAGTTTCAGACAAGAATAGACAAAATATGTACAGAAGACTTTAATTACAACTAAAATAATCTATATTTTCCTGTAATTTTCTCTTCAATACAGGAAGTTTAGCATATGAAACTAGCTCTTCTTTACCTTTAAGCATCAACTACTTGAATTTAAAATGGAATAATTTTATATCCCATTTAGCATTAAGGAAAACACTTAGAGTTATGATTCCAAATAAGTATATTTTTAATAGTTTTTCTGGTAACACACTTTGCAGTTTTAAATAAATTTTTATGGATTGCATTTAACTCCATTAACTTCTAAAAAATAGGAACTTTTTTCTTTCTCCTCTTACCCATTTCCTGTTCATCATTAAATGCTGTGTTGCTCTTCTTAACACTGGCTTAAGGAAGGTATAGTTTTGTAAGGCACAACACTTAATCCAGGTCAGGCAAAGGTATCTGATAGACTTGATTGTGCCTTCAGCATCAGTGGTGTTCAGTATTCTCAGCTGGTCAGACACCTAAGTATTGACAAAAAGTCAGCTGTTACCCTCGGACAGGAGTGGGTGGGGTCTGTCTGGCACAGCCTCAGGCAAAAGTCCAGCTGTCAGGGAGAGGAGGTGGGAATCTATATTGGTTACAAATAGTTTGTAATTTATTTGATGGGCTTTGTAATGCCATGTTATGTTTGCTGCTGGATTTTATTCAGTCCACATGCATCACCTTCTAATCTAGAAAAAGAATAAAAACAAAACAAGGAAAACTAATCTGCAATAGTATATTTTGTACTTTGAGACCAAAAAGAAAAATTGAATTAGAAGAAATTTATCTTGCGCTAAATGTATTTGGCATCAATCGCTATCAGGCTTTCAGAAAACCTGATGTATTATTAAAAATTATAAAATATTAACTCCTCTTCTTTCCTTATTTACAACTTTTTTTTTCAATAACAAAAATCACACTGATAGGAAATATATAATAAAGAAAAAAAAGAAAGATTTTACTCTGTCCACTAACACAAGTAAATGTTTGTGTCAACATAGACAATTCTGTGGGAGAAAGACAGTCAAAGAGTAAGGAAGAGTCAATAAGTAGTACACAGATACAAAATCCAGGGATGTAAAATGGAGTGGGAATGTAAGATGGAGTTTTTCTGATAGGTGTACTGATAATGCATCTAATTGCATACTAAAGGCATACAGAAAAAATGAGTTAGCAAGATATTTTGATACAATTTTATACTGCAAGTTATAAATTCATACTGGACTGATCATTAGGTAAACACTACAAAGGAGAAGAGGAAAATTCTTAAAAAGAATAAAACACTCCATGTGATGATCTAGCAAAATATAGATATCTCCATATCAGCAGAGTCATCTCTGCTGATGAATCTTTCTTGAGGTTTGGCATATCTTGTGATAAATTGAATGATATGTTAAACAATATTTAACAACAGAATTTTTCTTAGCTCCTCCTGCCCTTTATGAAAATGCCAGATAATTTGTAAATCATATTAAAAATAATCTGAAAATTCTTCTAAAATTTGTCATTGACACCTGCCCATTTTGCATGGGCCCATATGGAGATAATTCACATTGGATACATCTCCTTTTTTCAGACCATGACTTGTTATTTACAAGTGAAGCCAGTACTACAAATCTACACTGATCAGAGTAATAGTACAAAAATGCTGCATTTAGGCAAAGTTAATTACCTGGCTGCTTCTTGATATGAACTAAATTTCTCTCATCATTTTTCAGCTCTCCTTTATGTATTTGTAGCCTGTCAAACTGAGGATTTATCCTACTATAAGATGTATATTACTTGGAACAAGCTAGTCTTATTTTTAAACACATAACGTAAGCCTAACCAAATCATAAGTGTTTCCTTTATTTTTTCAGAACTAAAATAGTTAACTTAACAATGTATTGCAACAGTATCTCAACAATGTTACTGCTTTAGCTATTGGGAATAGCCCACCTTTAAAAAAACTTGATAATTTGTACTTTCAGAAAATAATTTCAGCATAGAGATTTTCAGCTAAAGATATGATTTTCAACTCTTTGTAATCACTCATCATTCTTTTTAATCACTGAAACATTATTAATTATGCTATGAAAAAGTCTAGAAAAACAATAATAGGTATTTTAAATGGAACTTGAACTAGAAATATTTTTTTTTCTTATATTGATATAAAAATGCTCAGAAAGTAGTTCTAAGAAGAAAGGAAAATAAAACAAACCAACCTGTTTCTGAGATTTATTTTTGTACTTCAATCTGCTCCCAAATAAAAAAGAATTGCTGATGTCAGGTGGGTCAAATCTCTGTGAGTTAATTGGATTTTCTGCCAAGGAATTTATCTAGCAAGAGATTTCTGACCATCATTATTATGTAAAAATCTTATTACATCTCACTTGAACCTTTCAAGTAATACATAAGCATAGGGTGGGGGAAGGTGGGCAAGAAAAGGAAAGGCACTATGGAAAAGGGGGACACAACCTGCTGCCCTTTGGAGGGTATTGTAGGACAGGAGTGCAACAATGCAAACAATGCAAGGGTATATTTTGGCCTTCACAAGAAACCAAATTTCCCTTCATCCAGGGTTCTGGATGTACAATGCTTTGTTTTGTCTTCTTCCTGCCTGTCAGCTCAGTAATGTTGCTAAAACAGATCTGTGAGTGGAAAAATGGATACATTAAATGGAGTTCCTGTGATTCCCTTAGTATGAACAGTGGTAGGAATAGTATTGGTGCACTGTGCAGCAATTAAGCTGCATATGTATTTTTGTTTATCCCCTCAAGATAGGCCGCATTCTAGAACTTATGAAACAATCTAAAATGGTTATTTTTCAATATACTGAAATTTGTTTTCTGTGTATGATTTTATTCTATGTTGCAGTTTGTCTTGCTGGTTTTCTTAAAACAAGGAACTGCAAAATAAACTCCTAATAATTATAATGACTAACAGCAGTTAGTCTTATACTGCTTCCCACCAAGATTTTGAGGTATATTAAGAGCAGCTGCACCAAGAAAAAACCAAACTTATGATCCAAAAATGTGAGGTGAACACACTGCTGCCATATTAAACAGAAATTTGTTCTCAAACAGTAAATGCAGAAACATGGCAACAGAAGGAGGAAACTCTGAGGATGTTGTCATCAGCTGAGACAAGGAATTAGTCCTGAGAAAGAAGGTGTGGTGGTATTTACAAAGGCAACCCCCTTTTATCCACACAGCTGTGTCTGCTGCCAGTACAGGCAGGCAGTGTCACTGTTCTGGATGTGAAAAAGCTCTGGCTTCTGAATGCATAGACAGGGTGGAAGCGACTGGGCAGGTTGCCTCTTCACTTTCAGCCCACCTTCATACCAGCCTGCTGTGCTGCAGCAACAATTTGAACCAAAGAAAAACAAAAAATGGGGTTGGGAGGAAGAGTATTCAGTGGCTGCAGGGAGAAGAGAAACAGTAGGTGTTTACTAGAGCTGACATTTATCATAAGAAATAGCTTAGAGCCAAAGCTTCATCCTGATTGCTCTGATTTCCTCTATTTGCACTAAAGTGAGGGATATGTGATAAATGGAAGAGAGGCCTTCATTAAAAAGATATTGCAATTCACTATCATTTTACTAATTACTTCACTTGTGGCTTTCAGTACTCTTCAAGTTCTGGTTATAATCTCCTAACTAATTGTTGACTGCAACCAGAATAAAGTGATACAGCTTGCATAAGATTCCCAGAGAGAAAAAATATTTGCTTTCTGTGATAGATCCAAGCTGTTTTCTGCTATCATCATTTGTCTTCAGTATAAGAAAGAATGGAATATCTTAATGCGGTGATGATGTGAGAAAAGAATTGTGTTTACTATGTTATACAGTTATATTTTCACTTCCCTGGTGTTTTCTGTGAAAATGAAATTACTCTGATCTTAAATGTGTTTATCTGTTTCTTTTTTAATATTAAAATCAAATAATCATCATATAGACAGTCAAATCCATTCAAATTCTGGCTTTCTGTACTAGAAACCATATTTTTTGATACTGTAGGTTTCACTTTTTAACTATCTGCTACTGGAAACAGCTGCATTGGAGAATCCATCAGTATTTTAAACAGCATTTATTTTCTTGATAATGCCTGGAAAACACAACATGGTTTCAAGTGTTACTTGTTCAGTACTATTTGTAGGAACAGTTGGAGTGCCCCGGGTCACAGCCTGGGCAGAGATTCCTAATACAACTTTACTACACTGCCACATATGATTTCCCCTACCCTTGTCTCTGAAGACTTTTCTTTTGTTTTTCTGCCCTACTTTCTCTTCTTCTTTAGATCAATATTCAAGATACCTATTATATCAGAGTGGCCTTTCCTCTTTCTAATTAGTTTCTATCTTCTGTGGTTCAGCAGACTCCTAATATAACAACGAAAGCACAAATCACTATGGTTTTTTCCCTGCTCAGTTGTCTCCAACATTCCTTTGTCCTCAAAGGCTTAAGTTCTGTCTTTTTGGAAAAATATAGGCACACTCTGCTTGTTCATATATTTGAAGATTCCAGCTCTCACACAGCCAACACATTTAACTGGACAGAGCCTTTAAAAATTCAACAAGAGCAGGATCTAGAGCTGCTCTTTCTAAGGATGAAGGTCCTGTATAACTCAGACACTGCATGTGAGTCAAAGTTTGTTCTCATATAAGCAGGGTTAAAGTTGTTTCAAAATTAGAAAAAAAGAAAATTTGTTCATTTGTATTTTCTGCAAATTATCCTAAAATCCTTTAAAATACTTCTGTAGAAACAGTATTTCCTTCATAATCTAAAAGCCCAAACTAAAGAAATGGTAAGAAGATGCTAAAAATAAAATCTAATTTTTTATTTTTTTAACTTGCAGAGGTATTTCCATTCCCCATTAGAAACCTGATATACATTCTGATGACAGAGCATTATGTTCATCACTTATAAATGTAAGGTTTTCTCCAAGATTCTATTTCTGAGCTCTCTTTCTCTATAATTATTCAACTAGCATAGTTCCTCAGAAAGAGAGCAGATGGATTAAATAAGCAAGCTGATTGAAAGAAATGGATTATATAATAAAGTATAAATGCATATTGGACTTAAATAATGAGAACAATTTGCTTTCAAATTGCAGTGCTTTTTTCATCAAAGGCAAAATAAAGTCTTTAATATTTCATTTATAAATCTTGTAGACGAAAAATCTACAACTGTTCTCCACAGGACATCAGATCAAAACAATACAAATTAACCACAAGTCTAATTTTAAGTTAACAGCTAAAACTGTTATAACTATTATAACTCTTATAACTCTTATAGTTCATTAAAACAAAGACCTATTCTAAAATACACAATTGATACTTTAAAATGGTAAAACACATCTTGTATACTGCTAGCCTCATTATAAAACAATTACAAAAATTAAATTCTACTAAATCTTTTCAAAGTTATTTAGTAAAATTAAATTTCATTAAACATTATTGGTTTGATGATCTTGTCAAAGTGTTACTGAAGTATGAAGGGAATGACAACTGTTAGGGTTCTTGCATGAGTAAGGAATAATGATGCCTCCAACCCATTTGGTAATCCACAAGCTTTATTAGAAGGCAGTTTTGGAGAATAAGACTATTCAAATCAGAAACACAGAATTAAGAAGCATCAGCAACACCTCCATTGAAATAGATAAATATTTAGTAATTTGGCATTCCCAAATAAGAGAACTCCTTTGTGTAGGAGGGTATGATTAAGCATTCACTGTCATGGGTCAGTGGCAGTCATCATGCAATGGCCTGATTTGATTTTTCCATAACATTGGAGTTATTGCAGCAGATTATCCTTAGGGCTGATACTTCTGTCCCTTGTTCTTTTCCCAGAGCAAACTTAACAAATGTGTGTATATAAAAGTCAGCTAGTGAGGTTTAAGCCTTTAAAATTATTTCAAAGCAGAAATAATTTCATAAAAGAGTAGAGAAAGCTCTCAATGAAGATTAAAATAATAAAGAAAAATAATTTCAAGCAGTATTTCATTGGGCTTCAGCCTCAAAGTCCATGCTTGCCAGTTTCTTGTATTTAGAAATTAAACAGGGTGTCACCTTTTCTTAACTGAAAACTTTTTGCCCATTACTGTCTTCCCTATTTCCTGCCTAGACCACATTTAGAGCCAGCAGGTGAGTGTTCTGACAAGTCACACAAGTAAATATCCCTGGGCATAATCTTTCTGACAGAGAACTCTCCTGTACAGAAGAGTTCCTCCTCAGTCTTAATGAACCTTCTCAAAATGACCTCTGAATTCTGGATCTGCACCAAAGGATGGAAGATGTCGTCTGGAAAACTACCAGGTGTGAAGAAAGGGAAGGTCAGATAATGCTGCTTTTCGTTTTGGTTGTGATAACTCTTCACTCAGCAAGTCAGTTTTTTCCAAGCTCTGGATTACCTAACATAAAAGACACTTCTATTTTCTTCCTCATGAACATGTATAAGGCCCTATTGGCAAAGTGTTTGTAATTTTGCCTTCATATGGTTTGCAAACTTATAAAAGCACTTAGTTCTGAAATATCACATATTTTAAATTGGGCCCTTACTAGCTATTATTATATTATGTGACAAATTTACAAATTTGTTACATAATATAATAATGTAACAAATTATATTGTTACATATAACAATATGTATGTATATATACATATTGTCTATGTACATTTATCATGTATAGAGGGTTAGACCAGTTTAATAAAAAAAGCTTTATAAACTATATAGCTATATAGTTTCTATATAAAATGCTAGATTATTTTTTCCTAGAAATTTTGTCAATTAAATTAAAATATATATTATTCTAGGCTCATAAAGAAAAAGGTACCTATTCAGAGGTATTGATCAGTGTGAACATATAATGCATTTTAAAATAGATAATTTCTAGTTAGTTCAGACTTTGAGGAACCAAGGGACACTTCCAATTCAACTGTCCTTATTCTTATAGGGGACCTCAACTTGATAAAATCAACTGGGAGGATCCCATAGTTAGCTCAACACAGGCCAGTAGATTTCTAAAAAATTAGATGACAGCTTGATGGAGGGTACTGAGGGACCTGACTCAGAAGGATGCCCTCTTTGATCTTTTTGTCAACAGATAGAATCTTGTGAGTGGAGTTTGGTGGCCATCCTGGCCACAGCAACCATGAAGTGACCAAGTTTAAAATCCCTGTTTACAGGAGGAAAAGGGCAGCAAAACCTCAGCTCTGGACAAGAGGAAAAGGAACTTCAGGCTGCTCGTGGAATTAGTAATTGAAGTCCCCCAAGATAATATTTTTGTATATGCTGGGACTATCAGCGCTGGTCACTTTTTAATTACTTCATAAGGGAATAGGAGCAGAAAATTCCTAAAAGTTGGAAAGCATGCAGACAAGGCAGAAGGTCAACTTGGCTGACCAGGGATTTTCTCTTGGAAATAAGGTAGAAAATGAAGGTATATGCCAAATGAAAGCAAGGTTAGGTGACATGGGAAGAATCCAGAGATGTTGCTTGCCAGTGCAGGGAGAAAATTTATGTGAACAAAGCTCAGCTGGAGCTGAAGATGGAAAGAACTGTGGAGGACAATAAAAAGAGGGTTTAATCAAAGATATTAATTGCACTGGAGAAAAAACATCAGTTCATTATAGAATGAGGATGGCCATGTCACAAACAGGGACATGAAAAAGGCAGAGATGTTTAACTCTGTCTTCGACATGGAGGGGGACCAAGGGAGTCTCAGTGCCCTGAGCTAGAGGGCCAAGGCTGTGGCATTGATCAACTTGCAGTTGACCCTGAACTGTTGTAGGATCTGCTCCTTCAGTTACATCCCTTATCTATTGCCACAATCTATGGCATCTGATGGAATTCACCCAAGAATCATCTCAGAGCTGCTGATCTCATCGCAAAGTCTCTCTTGGTCATTTTTGAGTGGCCTCAGGAATTCAGAGACTTTCCAGCTGACTGGAAGCTGGTGAACATCCCAGTTTCCAAGAAGGGCAAGAGGACCCAAGAAACTACAGACTTGCCAGTCTCACTTCAGTGCCCAGCAAAATCATGAAAAAAATTGTTCTGGGAGGTATTGAAAAACACGTGGAGGACAGCTCAGTCATTGGTCACAGCTGGTATGGTGCCATGAGGGGAAAGTACTGCTTGTTGAACCTGATTCCCTTCTACGACAGGCTAACTTACCTAGCTGATCTAGGAAAGCCAGTAGGTGTAATCTTTTTGGGCTCCAGTGTCACTGTCATCTTTTCTGAAAAATCCCCTTGCCCAGGGTTTCCTCTTGGGAAGCTGAGAAGCCTCAGAGAAAAATGAAAACAATAATTATCTCCTTTTGCTTCTCCTGTGTTTTGCTGCTTTGGAATGTGGTTTTGAGATTGTTTATCCAACAGATGGTTGTTAGATTGGTTTCATGTGAATTGCTTTTACTGATGGCCAATCGCCATCAGCTGTGTTGGGACTCTGGAAGGAGTCAGCAATTTTTCATTATTATCTTATTACGCCTTCTGTCTGCATCCTTTCTCTATTCTTTAATATAATATAATGCCACAAAATAATAAATTAGCCTTCTAAGTACATGGAGTCAGATTCATCAATTCCTCCTTTGTCCTGGGGACCCCGAAAATACCACACTCCAGCAAAGCTTTTGGTACTCCTGTGGTCTCTCACAGGATTCTCCAGGACCAAATGCCCAGACACCAACTGGACAACTGTATTATGTGATGGATGTCATATGAACATGTCAACTTCATCTTATGAATGTTCCACTGGATTTTGTGCTTGGGAACTGTTTTTTATGATTTTAAAACCAAAAATTTTATTCCACACTATATATTATTTTATTTCACTAAAGGTAATTTAAAATATTTGACTAGAAACTAGAACTTAAATGTCAAAATATCAGTCATATTTTATAATTACTAAAAAGTGTACTGAACTTGGTGTGAATTGATTAGTGATTTCACCTGTTTGCATACAAATCAATTCAACTAAATTCAACACAATAAAAATCAGTTAATTCCTTTAGGGGTATAAATATTCCTTTCGGGGTATAAATATATTACTCCTTTAAACATTTTAAATTTATAATTTATATTTTAAATTTATATTCAGCAATTTTATTTAACAGCCATTAGTACCTTGGGAAAAATATTTTTATTAAAAGACTTTTTAAGAAATTGCTTAAATGTTAGTTATTATTGTTCCAGAAATAACCATTTAATATATGCTGTACTATTCTAGTTTTCAATTACATTAGGAGTGGGATGTTGAAGTGGTAAATACTTTAAACATCTTTAAATATTGTTCTCAAACCAATTTTAATCTTCCTGTTATTGACAGATGTTTATTTTTTATATCTTGCTATGCAAATTCTGTGTGATGTACTACAGAAATGGAGTGTTTATGTTGCTGAAGGATAGAAAGAGGTGTGTAGGAAGTAATTTTTAATTTCACATTATGATTCATGCATATTATTGATATTATTTTTTAATACTGGTATTGACTTTACCATTATATGACTATACAAGAACTTTATTCTGGAAGTACTGGTGATTTATTTTATTTTGAAATACTAAAACAATTTATAAAGGACATAATAGTGCTTTTGTCAGTTGGATTCAGATGATAGTGGAGGCACACCTTAGAGAAGACAAAAAGTTTTTAGGATGTTACAGCAATTGAAGTTATATGTGCCAAAGATTACTTTTAGCCATCAAATGTCAGAAGAAGTCTCAAAAACATCTACCTAAAATTTCAAAAGAAGTTTTCAAATTATCCAATCTATGGATTATTTTTTTTTACTTTGTAATTCTCAAGAGACATCTGGGAGATGTACTCTGCCTCAACAGCTTTCCCTTCAAAGTAAAAACCCACTTAAATCTGTTGTTTTCAATATGCCAGGATACACTGTGACACTGAACCATTTGTGCAATACTCATTCAAACAAGGGGAGTCCCAGTGTCAAGCAATTAAATTTGGTGAGTCCTGGTGACCTGACTGATGTTTTTATCTACTGTGTTCACAAAAATCTTGCAAGGCAGAGACAATTTTCAAGCAACACCTCTATCTTTTGCACATTATTAGCATGTAGAAGCCTCAGTCAGGGCAGTGGCCCTGCATCTGATTGATGACTAAACTCACAATAAATTATAATCCTCATCTAAGAGGACAGCAAAAATCAGTCCTGTGTAACACATGGGATAAAAGGCTTCCTGATGTTTTTCTAACTACCAGATGTTTCACTGATCATCAGCAATATTTAATTTTCTAGTCATCAGTAGGAGTCCGTAGCTATGGTGTTGCACTCCATAGTGACCTTGACCTCTTTCCAATTTGGTGCCAAAATCTTCCCTACACATGGATCTGCAGGGAGCAGGGTACAGGAGAAAGAGAAATTAAACAATTCCTCTTGGCCTTTTGCTCTGTGTGGATATGATTTCCATTCCCAGTGCAGCACTGCAGCTGTTCTGTAATGGGAGCAATTTGCTAGCAGGACAGCAGCAGGGGATAACAGACAAATGACAATAATAACAGCATGGTATCCTCCCACCTCTGTAGAATAGATAAGAAGGCAGCTTTTTTTCCTGCCCTTTTCTGTTTGGGGCAGTTTATTCATAGAGCTTGTACTGCTTGCAGACAGTTTGAAAGCAGGAACCACCCAGTTAAAAGTAGGAAGTAATTATTGGATGATGCAGTCGATAGACTTTAAGGAAGAATGAATTACTATGATAAATGCTCATGTGTTTCCCTAAGTTCATTACAGCACACAAAACATGTTTACCCTCTAGGAAGTTGTCACTCAGGTAGGGATGGGTCAGCATCAACACATCCTCAGTGTTGCTTAGTTGCAGCCTTCCAGATCCCCGTTTCATTTCCTTAGTGCTATAAATATTTTCTAGTAGTACTTATCCTGTTGAATCCCTGTCTTGAGAGCTGCCTTACTTTCAATAGTCAGGATTCTGCCACTCTCACTGTTTTTCTTAACCTTTACCTACTCCACTCTGCAGATTGTCTTGCAGATTTATTTTTCCCAACCTAGAAACACTCTCGGGAGTTTAAGCCGTGGCTGCACAGATATGCTTCATGGAAACCAGGCCTTGGTCTCTGGCCCTTCATGAAAGGAAATGTTGAAATTTCAATGAGGATCAATTTGGCAAGCTTTGGTCCATTTTTCTGCACTCCATGTCACCCCAAGCCATTTTATAGTTTTTCCTTTGGTGCAATTTTTTTTTAAGCGTTTCATTTCATCAATTTCTTCTCCTGAGTTTTCGTTTGATTTCATTCCCTGATTTGGGGATTTTGGTAAATATAATTTTGCAAGATTTTGTCCAGTTCACTTCACACTCCACTGCCCAAAGACTACTCTCTTTATACCTTTCTTCTTTGCACCACCCATGTGCTGGGCACTCAGTAAAAGGCTGCTTTTACTGTTTCACTTGGGATTTACAGTCATACGCTTGGGATTAGGCTTGAAATAAGCACAAAGCCTAGAGTTCCAGGGACTCTGGAACTACAAAAGTCATTCCAAACAGAACATGGCACTGCCCCAACATTGCTCCCTTAACACCTTTCTGCTTGGCACCACTCATGGGCTTGGCACCTCAGCAAAGAACTACTTTTATAATGATCCGCTTAGGATTAGGGTTAGGTTTAGGTTCAGGGTTGGGAAAATCACAAAGCCAAGAGCTCCAGAGACAGTGCAGCTAAAAAAGGCATGTCAAGGGGAGAACGGTGCTGCCCCAGCATTGCTCCTTCCACAGCTTTCTGATTGGCCCCACTCATGTGCTTGGTACCTCAGCAAAAGGCAGCTTTTGCTGCTTCGCTTAGGTTTAGGGTTAGGCTTAGGTTTAGGCTTAGACTTGAGCAAACAATAAAAACCCAGAGCTCCAGGGACACTAAAACTACACAAGGTATGCCAAGGGGAGCACAGCAGTGACCCAGCATTGCTCCCTCCACACCTTTCTGCTTGGCACCAGCCTCAGCCAAAGGCTGTTTTTAACGCTCTGCTTTGGGTTAGGGTTATACTCAGGGTTAGGGAAGTGGAGGACTACAGCCAAATGTAGTGTGATGAAATGAGGCGCAGTGAAAGGGTCTGAAACTTACCATAAATAAATTTAGTTCCAAAATCAGGGAATGAAGTCAAACAAAGAGAGGAGAAGAAATTGATGACATGAAATTCTTAAAAAAAAACTTCTGCACCAAAGGCAACACAATAAGATGGCATGGGATGATATGTGCAGGAAAATTGAGCAAAACTTGCCAAATTGATCCTCATTGAAATCTTGAAAACAGAGAAGTGTGACAAACACTCTGAAAAGGAGATATGATAAAATGTAATTAAAAAAACCCCAAAATTTGGTAATGGAGTGACTACAACCAAATGGATTGTGATGAAATAAGTTGCAGTGAAAAGGACAGACCCTTGGGATGAGGGGATTTGGGATGGGGGTATGACAGCTTGTGGCTGGGGAGAATCTGTATAGACTGGAGAATGCCATGCTCCTTTGAAGTGTCCCTCATTGAACTTGTAACCTGCAGCAACACTGCCCCTCCTCTGTTTCTCTCACCAGACAGCAAGACTGTAAACCAGTACTTTGTCACACAGATTGAAAAAGAAAATATCTAACAGATCATTTTTCATAAAAAGAAAATACCATAATTAATCAAAGATAGATAATTGGATTGCAGGGTCAAGGTAATCCTAGGCCTTTTTCAGAACTAAACCATGAAATACTAAATTTTGTTTTCTTTCGTGATTTTTGGGGTTTTCTTTTCTTTTACAATAGGAATGTCATAAAATGTGCTAGCGTAACAAGTTGCATTTTCTCATATTTTTCTCAGGCAATTTTCTCCACCCATAGGATGAAGACAGGCAGAACCATTGGTAGCAGCCAAATCCCATCACTACATTAAAAGGATACTGCTCTCCTAAATATCTGGAATTTAAAAAAGAAAACCAAATGCATGCAGTAAAGCTTTTATAAAAAACCCAAGTACTTTAAAAAAAAATACAGATATTGCGGTAACCAGATTTGCAAATGGGAAGGAGTTAACTGCTTCATAAAATCTTAAATAAGCAATGCTACATTGGTTCTAATCAACTGCTCACAGGGCTTAGAGGCTGTTCAGTAAAATCAAAACACCATAAGCACAGACCTGAAGTTTCTGGTAGTCCTGTTGTGTCGTCTGATTTATTTCAGACCTCAGTAATGCAAGTTCCTGAATAACAACCTTGTGAGTTTATTGTTAATTTCTACTTACTTCTGAACAGGTTTATCTGCAAGCTTAACTGTTTAGGATTTCCTATGATAGTTTGTCTAATTGTTCTTGAAAAAAGCTTTTCAGGAATTATGTTTGTGGTTTATGAAAAGAAAAGATTTGCGGGAGTAGATAAAAATTTTTATGTCACCATCTGAAGTGACTGGAAAAAACAACAGTCACACAAGTTTGCTTCCATGTTGAAAAGATTGCTTGTTGTATATCTCTTCAAAAACATCAATTTGTTGCAGTAAAGATATAGTCTTCTACTATAAACCTGGTTTTGTTTGTATCCATTAACCTATCATTTCCACATCAAAAACATTTCTTCTAAACACAGTGTAAAAATGGTTTATGAGTTTTAATTCTGTCTTATTCTGGTTGACTCCATATTTACTCTTAACCAGAGATCTAGTTTATGGCACTATTGATGAATATATATACAGACTATACTTGTTAAATATCCTTGGAAAGGTGATATTTTTTAAGCAATATTCTTCCATGATATGAGGTTATTTCCTCATATTCTGAAGGACTCCAAGTAGGAAAACACAGCATTCTTATTTATAGCCCAAGCAGTTAAATCAAAAAGAACTAAATTGCTTTCCCAAGATCTTGGAATAGACCTTTGGCAAAGCAAGTTTTTATTTTTGGTAGTTTTTTCCATCTTAAAATGATAAAATGATTCTTCCTTTCTTATTCAAACTGACTCAAAAGAAAGGTGACATTTTAGAGATAAGTTGGGGGAGAGGGGAGCAGGGTTTTTAATAATTGCATTGTGTTTTCAGTTTTTTATTTTCTTTTTTTTTCTCACTTGTAAAACCATTAGATGCCTTTCACTTTTTCTATGATTCCAGTACAATGCTCCTTCTTTCTGATCAATATGCCCACTCTTTTTTACCTTTAGCATTATTTTTTTAAGATTTTTTTTCATAATGGTTACAATTAAGACAGTAATTTATCTAGTTGCTTTGAACTATTATACAACTTCTTTTCCTCTGTGTCTGTCTTTTCTAATAGATAATACATCCCATTTAATAAATTTTTCTCTATATTCAAATTTGGCCAGGAGTATGTATATCTTTTCAAAACATTGCAGTTCTTGATGTATTATATACTGGTTTCTTTATATGCTCATTGATTTATAGGAGGACTTTGTCAAGAAGTATATTTAGATATATTTTGTTACCTTAAAATAAAAAAATATTAAAAATTATAGAAATTCTGTGAAATTATTTAAGATAATTTAACTGAGAAAGGCTTCTGAATATTCTGCTCAACATTAAAGAATTCAGGCCAAGTAAATTCCTCATTGCTTTTGTTTTGCAATCTTGTCTGACATCACTGCTGCAAATTTTTTGGTCTCTGTAAGCCCTGTTTCTTTGATCACTGACACTTCATCATGCCAGCTTCCTGTTTCAGGGTTACAATTAATCTCAGTCTATGTTTTTGGTACCCCTATTTTGGAGCATGTGCAGCTGTAGTCTGGGAGGGATGGTACAAGCAGTCTGTGCTGTCCAGCAGGTGACATTGCCCAGGAGGATCTTTCTCAGATCCTCCACTGCCTTGCTTCAAGACTTTGAGCAAGTCACTTTATCTCTGTTTTCCAGTCCCATTTTCCTCTCATTTCTCAGCTATATTTGCCTTGGGAAAGGTATTTGAGTCTCATAGTGTGTCATGCAAAGATACCAATCACAAGTGGGTTTTCTGATGCTGTAATTCCAGTATGAAAAAACACCAACACAACACAGAATGAAAGTGTCACATTGCTTTAGTGAGTCTGTGGGTGCCCCTCAGCTTATTTTGTGCCCCTGGAGCCAGAAAGGGGCTTCCCATTGACTTCAGTGGGAACACATTTAAATGAGTACCAATCCCTGGTAATCACTGCTCAAAAGCAAAAATGCAGTATTAAAAAGGAGAATTTTACCTTATTTTTTTTAATATGCATATTTTATTATGACCTAGTTTTGATTTGTATATCTGTATGTTAACTGGATTTAGTCCCATTAAGTTGCTGTTTCATAACTAAAAGGGAAACAATTTCATACAAGTTGAAAAATCAAAATTTTTACTGTAAGAAACTCCTCATTCATAAAGTAAATTGTCCTGCGGTATATGAAGGGATCAATATTGATATGGTGTGGTTTTCTTAATTTCTGATTCACTATCAAATAATACCATGTAATTTTTTTCTCTTTAATTAGAATTTTTACCTTCCCTACCTTGTCTTTTGATAGTTGTATTTGAACAATCTAACTCTGCTGGGAGAGTATTACTCATTAGCATTTGGAAACTTTCCTCTAGGATCAATAGAGCTCCATTATTTTGATGTTTCACACTGAATTTATGTCTTTAAAGAAATGTGACCGGGGATAGGTTGGTAAGTCTACCTTTTTGTTTCATTTATTTCTTTTACCTCTGAGTATTTTAATTCTTTGCTATAGCTTCAAAAAATTTGCTTCAAGTAGTGAGATAGTAGTTACTGTAACATATTTCATATTTGAAAATAAATTGATGGAGGTTTCAAGGGTGTCTAGCAACGCTGGTCAATTGAGAGCTGGTGAATTACCCTGAAGCCTGTTTCAGGCTGTATTTAGCCATACTTATAGTAAATTTCAGTTTTTAGTTTACAATTGGATGAAAACACTTTTTAAACAGCTTAATCAACTATTTATTTATTAAAAAGTATCAAATGGTTTGGAGTTGTTTTGCTTTCCAGTACACAGGTCAGTTGTTTACTTCTTAAAAACTGTTGGTGCTATCACGACCATAGTTCATGGTTTTTGTCACTATGCATGCAAAATTAAGTACCTCTGTACTTGCAAAGTGAGGAGTGATCCCTAGGAGTGATCCATGTGATAGTGTAAAAACACTGATTAGCTAAGGAGACAGCACTGCATTGCCTTTTACATGTTCATTGGGAGAATGATGGGTTCTGTTTGCTCTAGTAACTCAGAGTGATTTCTAATCAGACTCCTGTGGTGCCTTTGACCAGTGGTTAGTTACCCAGCAGAAGACACATTCATATTAAAACAGATTTCAGAATGGGAATACAGCACATCACCAGCAGAAAATTCTTATTTTCTCTTTCTTGTTCCTTTGTCTTTACTTGTGAGTCAACAGATGTGTGTCTGAAGGGAAAGAAGAGCATGACTACTTAATAACTATTCCGAAATACAGATGGAACCTGAAGGTTTTTATTTTCACCAAGTCAGAGAAGGAAAACATATCAGGTATACTGCATGTGCAATCTCCACTGCAATGAACCCATAATGGATCCTAGCTGTAAACTCTGAATATGCCTAATGGAAGCAATAGTTTGAATCTTAAATAATAAAACAAAGAGTTCTTCACTGCTCTTTAATCCCCTCTGGGAAGCCCAGTTAATTAAAGCTGTTTATTACAACTTGATCAAAAAGCCTAAATTCTATGTGTCCTACATCTAGCTACTACAATATTCTCTGTCATTGAACCCTCACGAGGCCCTGAAGACTTTGACTTGGTAATGCAGCCATCAAAGAGACAGACTAACTTACTCTTTAGTCAAGCTGTTTGTTTCAAGGTGCAGTACAAAACATGCTCTAGGCTTCCCAAGGCTGCAGCCTATTTCCTCCTTAACATTATTCCAAAAACCTCCTTGCCATACTTAATTTAGCATTTGAATCAAATTAATTATTTTATAACAAGAACTGGTGTGGAAGATGTAGGTTTCTAACTTAGCATGGAACATTAATTGATGCAGTGGAATGCTCTCTTTGAGCAGCTGCTGTTATCAGTCCTGTGTTCCAAAGAGCTGACACAGGCACACACATGCACACAGATAAGCTCATGAAACATCAAGATGAAGCAGTTAATTAAGGAAGGGAATGCACAAGTCAAAAAGAAAAGGAAAAAAAATGAGCACTTACAGCTGCATTTATCTCTTAATCATGAAGAAAAAAAGTTGCACTACAACAGCTTAACTATCACTACTTTTTTTAAAGAGGACTGTGATCACTGATGAATATTTTCTTACTGTACTTGTTAAGTATTAACTGTAACCATGATCATTATGAGATTAAGCTTATAAAAACCAAACAAAAAACTCATTTGCCTAGATTTTCTTTGGCTGTACTGACAGTTCATGCTGGAAGCAATAATGATTCAAATCTAGTCATATACAAGAAAATAAAATAGGTGAGTAATTTTCAAACCTTTTGCTGTAAGTTCACTACACTGTAAGAAAAGCCTCTTTTGAATAATAAACTGGGGCAGGGAGCATCTTACACTGCGTTCAACTCCCTTTTATCTCATAAAATGCAACAAAAAATATAAAATACCTAACCCCTAAGCAACTGTTTTTGAAATTCAAGCTAAGAGAATGAGCACTTTTCTTAAACCCTTTTTAGTTTTGGCTTAAAGAATAAGTTTTCATTCCACCTAAGAGATTCTTGTGCCTTCTGCTCCTCTCATACAGGGCTTTTTATCAGACAGTTTTAAATATCAATTGCTGCCATTTTGCATTGAAGATAAACCTTGCAAATGATGTCTTAATGTCTTTGTTGATGATAGTCACTGAAAAAGACAGATTATTTAAGCCATTTTTAATATCTCCCATAGCAGCTTCTCTTTGGAAAGGGTAAGTGGATTTAATTTCCCATTTTCACAGAAGCATAACTTCCCTTGTGACACAGAAAGTCCTGTTCACATGTTGAAGGCTCTGTAACTGATTTTTTTAAACGAAATTCCTCCAAGATACAAACAAGTAACTGTCATAACTGCATGGTAGCAAAAGCAAATATCCCGATTTTGAAAATAAAGTAACTCCTGAATTCAAGAAGAGCAGACACTAGAATAGTTGTTTCATGCTTTTACATAAGAGTTCCATTTTCTCCCTAACAGCAGCATGATCCAACATCTCCACAAAAATGATAAGGGACTGCAGGTGTGCATCAAACACCATCAGCCCTGACCCACAGCTCTCAGGAAGCTTTCTGCCACCCTGCCAGAAGTGTTTCAGCACCAGAGGTAAGGTCCTCCTTGACACTATTCTCTCACAGTACTGCTTTCAAACTTTGAAAGATGAGCAATTCCTGATTGTAGAGGCAATCTGATCTGTCTGCATCTGCCACTCAGAGGGTCTTGTGCAAAAGGCTCAGTAATACACCAGGACTTTCCAAACAGCAGCCCCTACCCTTCTGCTCCTCTGGAATCAGTGTTACTCCCCTGAGGCATTTTATGCAATCCAGCTGAAGTCCTTGCTTTGATACTTCATCCAAGAACACCAGTGGCTGCCTTGGTGCAGATGTTGTGCCTCCATTTGGAAATAAGGTGCTGTTCAATTTTCTCCCCAGTTTGACACCATCCTTCTGTAAGTGCCAGCGTCAGGCTATGAAGTAGAGTCATTCACCTCCTCGCTGGGGCTCAGCTGTGTGTTTCAACACACAGGGAAGCCGGTGTTTGCTGACCAAAACAAACAGATCAGCATCTTAGGGTGAACCGACAGAAAGGGTGGGTTTATATTCTCTTTATTTTTAACTTCACTTTTCAAGTGTACTTTTCCCATTAGCAACAGATTTTTTTTTTTGTTGGCATATATTTGTACCATGATCTGTTAAGACAAATCTCATAAAATTGCTGTGGTGTAAGTGACTTCTGTGTTGTAAAATATTTTTTGTCCCCTCATTTTATTCATATGTAAATGCATAGTGTTAGACTATTTAGTGAATTCATATAATCCCTAGGAGACCATAAATGTCTTGTTCTATCCCTGAAGGACATCCAGTAGATGTACTGATTTACTAATATGTCCCCTGACAAAAGGGTATTTTAGTTTCAGAGATGTCTTTGTAACTGAACACTTCTTTTACTGATTCATTCCCTTGACATTGCTTACATGCAGCTGTTAAACAACAAAGATTTAATCTATATCACACTATTAAATCACAGGTTAAAAAAAGTAATAGCATTAAGAGAATCTACACAATAAATTACAATGAACACAATGAAGAATGTTATAATTCATGACTTTACTGAAACACACTTCAGGCTAACTTGATCAGCAAATGTTTTGACAATTGCCATCCTCATATAGGACATTCATACCAGAATGTTTAGAGATGTACAAGAAAGGGAAGATCTTCACCAAAGCCATGAAAAAGCAAAATTCTTGCCAGTAGTTATCATTGGAAAGCCTGCTGTGGATGATCTATGAATCCATATTTAAATTGACCTAGAAAACACATTGGAATTTGTGCTGCACTCAGACATTAGACATTTGTGGGTTTACTTCAGGATGTGTTATTAATTCTCAATTATGATTGTTATTTTATGTTCTCTTAAGACCTGGAGAAATGGAACATAAATTAAAAAAAATACATTTGCTAGAATGAAATGAACATAAGAAAAATATTTCTCAGGATGGCATTTCTGGTTTTCTGCTGTTGAGGGCAAATATGCCTGCTCAGAATTAATAATGTAGGCATAGGTAAGGGATCAAATGCCATCTGCACCTGGGAATAACCAGAACATGTCAGAAAAACTTGTCAAGAGATTGTCTCTGATCCTCTCTCTTCTTTTCTCTTCCAACTCTTTCTTTTTCTTGGTCCCCATTTACTCTTTTTTTTTCACCACCTTCTGTTGCTTGTAGATAGGAACTTATAATAAATGTAGGTAATTTTTTTCTGCTCTATGACAGGGTAAGAAAAGAACACACTCTAATCTCTTCTTAAACAAAGCCACAACGGGATAAGTTGCTCTGAAAATTATTTTTCTCTACTTCTGTCAATCTTTACCATAGACTCTAATAGTGTTATTAATGGTAACAGCAATAGTAGTGTTACTTGCTATTTATCCTACAAAAATGTTGACTGTGTTAGACATAGTTCAAATATTTGCCAACCACTCAGGAAAAGACTAACTTGCAATTTCAGTATGAAGGGACAGGCAACAATTTTCTATAGCAAAGAAATTAAAATATGGCAAAGTATAATAAACTAAATCTTCAAAGGAGGATTTTATTATTCTCTGTCTGTGGTTGTTATCATGGAACAGTCCATACAGAGATCACAGCAAGAGAGAGAATTTAGACACAATATAAGTCAGGGAAGCAATTATCTGAGTATTTAAAAGAAAATTTCAGTAATATGTTCAGTATCTGTTCAGTCTGAACATCCGAAAGGCAGGAAAACAGCTGGGCATTGATTGACTGCTCACAATTGATATATTGCTCTAGGTACAATTAAACTTTTCTCGGGCAAGAGCACAGAGAATGTAAATTGAAATACAAGATAATAAAGGCCTGAAAAGGCAAGAGAGATGACAATGAAAACACAAGTATTATTAATGATATGTAGGAAAATTGCAGTCCCTGAAGAAATAACACATAACATCTCAGCAGTAATCTCAGATTGACAAGATGTTGATGGTGTTCACACTATCTGTGAAATGAGGGAGAAGAGCTTTCTTCAAATGAAATTTAGGAATTTGATTTGACCATACATGCAAATTTAATCTCACACACAGTGAGTCAGACTCAGAAAAGGAGAGGAACTGAATTAATTTTTCAAGTGAAAAGGATGATGGAAAGGAATCCAGGATTCCAGAAAAAAATCTTGGTGACCTATTGCAGACGTTTTGGGGGTACCTTGAGTAGAATTTAAAGATGTGCTTGGAAGCAGATTTAGGATAGGACAAAAATATGGAACCTAATAGAAAGACAAAATTAACAATAAAATTCTATCTCATGGGCACAAGGTCATCTAATAGACTAAGGAAAGCAAGGGTGGAATATTGATTCTGAACCTTGCCCAAGAGAAAGTTATGAAAGACATTGAAGACAGACACAGGTTTTGTAATAGGATAAGTTAGCCTATGAAATTTTTTTCCTGACATAAGAGGAAAAAAAAGAGCTTACAAGTTTTCAAATTTACCCACAGGCAGCCAGAAGCTATGATTTAAGTCAAAGAAAGAAGAAAACACGATGAAAAAAAATAATGCCATTATATATAATCTAATTCTACTGGAATAAAATTTCTACCCATTGTTCCTCCTGTTCCTGACCTTATCTTGCTATAAGTACCATTACACAGACATACCCCATGCTCTATCCTTTACTGAAGATTTTCATGTCCTCTAAGGGAAATAAAGTGATTAGAACAGTTTATAAAGTCTGAATCTCAAAAATGTTACCATTTGAAGTAAGAGATATTTTATTTGAATGAGTTTGCTATCTCAAATTATGTGTCCAAGAAATTGCTCTTGAAAGTTAAATATTTATTCAACTTCAAAGATGAAGCTTTGAACTTCTGTTCCTAAAAGAGGGTGGTGTATCTGTATGTCTTCACCTCCCTGTTTTTTCATTATCTTGGAATCTGGAGGGCTGGAAATAGATTTATTGATGATTCTGACTTGCTTGCCAAGTCTTTCAAATGACTATGACTGCTGAATACCTGATCTTGTAATATTTCTGGCCAAAATGTTTCTATTTCCTGATTATTATTGCGAACTATACCTTACCTGCAAGTGCTCCAGCCCCATCAACCTTTGTGGTCTCCACAGAACTCACTCTGGTTTAATGATGCCATTCATGTGCTGGGGGACCTAAACCAGATGCAACAGTCAGATGAGGTCTCAGGAGTGCTGAGTAGGGTGATTCAATCCCTTTGTTTGCTCTGCTGGCCACACTGCTCTTGTTGGTGTTGGTCACCTCAGCTTCCCAGCCCTGGTGATCCAGGGCCTTTTCTGGCTTCCCAGCTGCTCAGTGCCCAACCTGCAGCGCTGTCAGGGAGTCTCTGCATCATCCTTGGTGACTTGCTTGGAGCTCCTTTTGGAACTCCTGTTTTGGTCTTCCTTAACAGCAGATGTCCTTTCAGCTTGGAGTAGTCTGCAAAACTTTTTAACAGGGAATCATTGCCCCCATGCCCTTGTGAAAAATGTTTGAAAGAAGACAGGCCCCAGGACAGAGCATGGTAGTATTCCACTTGTTCCTCACCTCCAGAGTATGTCCCATTAACCTCTACCCTCAAAGCTCAATCATTCCATTTCCTGCATGAGAAACATTTATACTTTTTTTTTTGTTTTTTAATTTAAATTCAGTGGTTAGAGAGTATTATGCCTGCAAACATTTACAAAGTGGGTATCAAGAGGATAAAATTAGACTCCTTTCAGAGGTGTTCAGTGACAGGACTAGGGGCAATGGACACAAACTGAAACATTAGAAGCTAATTTGAATATGAGGTAAAAAATCTTTACTTTGAAAGTGACAGAGCATGGGAACAGGTTGCCCAAAGAGGTTGTGGGGTCTCCACCTCTAAAGATATTCAAAGCCTGCCCGGATGCTATGCTTTGCAAACTGCTCTAAGTTAATTTGCTTCAGCTGGGGGATTGGGCCAAATGACCTCCACAGTTTCCTTCTGACTCCAGCCTTTCTGTAATTGTGTGATGTCTCATCTTCATTACACCTGTTGGCACTTTTGTCTTCACTTGTATTTTGTTCCAGTTCTTTTTCCTTAGAGATGTACCAGTGAATCTATTTTTTTCTCATTTGCAATATTTTGTCTCCTCTTCTATTCCTACAGTACATTATTTTCAATTTTAGAAGACTACTTGTTTCTATGTCCCTTGAACAATGTAGTGCCATGCAGTGCCAGCAATGAGCTCTGAAGTATCCGTGGCTGAAAAAATAACTGGGTCTTACAGGAGCATGACTACATCCTCCTTTCCCTACTCCCTCCTCATTGTCTCCTCTTCAAATATATTGGCTGCAAAAGCTTTCCTACTTCTCTTCAAGCCAATCTCTCTGAATGTCTTTCAGCTTGTAGAAGTCCTCAGAATCTTTTCATTCAACAGGTATAATTTGCAGTGGTGTGAAAGCAACTCCCCAGACTGTTTGCACCCCTGGTAGAGAGTAGCCTCAGCAATGCTGAGCGCCGCTGCTCTGCTCCAGCACCAACAGTGCTGACATTTGACTCCTGTCAAGCTGCAGCTCCCAGCTTGAGTGGCACTCCCCAGCCATTTATCAGGCCCTCTGCCACCTCCGACCTGGGTGTGGTAGCAGATCTTCTCTTAAGTACATCCCTGCTACATTGATATTTTCTTAAAGCTATTGGCTTTCTCTCTTTGATGTGGAGATTCAGGATTTCCTTACGCAGCAACTCTAAATCTGTATTGTAAGCAGAGAGTATTAAAGATGCTCTCATGCTCTGTGCATTGAGTTAAAAAGGCAGAAGGAAGGGAGGAGGGAAGGGAGGGGAGGAAAATGGATTTTATATTTTTACAGCATACTGTGAAAATGTATCCTGGCAATTTTAATAAAATGAAAATCAGAAGCATCAAACCCCACTTTGGTTAAGGGTTGCATCTTTGCAGTGCTGCAAACCAAGCTTATTTGAGCCAAAAAATGTTCCTAGGTAAATTCCACTGCTTGTAACATTTTAAACATTTCATATTCAGAGACACATCTTTTTGTAAAGGAAACAAATATATTTTTAAGGAACTGTACTTTCAAGCTTGAGAGTGTTTTTCAGGGCATTTGAGGGAGAGAAATTACAGCACTAGCAGCAGCTCATGAGAATCACAACAGGCAGTAATGCTAGGATAGCTAGAGCTGTCTTGTTGCTAGGTAGAGGCTGACCATCTTTGTGAAATTGTAAGACATGCCACTTTTAGTTTATATTATTCTAGGCTGCACATTTCTTCAGGCAATTATAGAGAGAAAATGTCTTAAAAGTAATTGGATACAAAATTGCTACGGTAAATCCTTTACATAACATTTAATGTTACATCCAACAGGGAAAAGATGGCAAATGTGAAAAAAATTCTGATATAACAACTACTCCAAATATTTATTTAGACATCACTCATTTAAAGTGTGCATGGCACACAGTGTATAAACCTTTGAAGTTTTCTATTTTTTTCTATCAGTTTCATGCACTGGGTAAATGAGCACTGCAAGGATAACGAATTTTAAGACAACAACATTAAAGCCTTAAAACTTTATTCATTGCATAAAAGCAATATAAACACAGTCTTTAGTATGTTTAGGGAGGTTTTGTTTTAGTTTTTCCTTCAGGCTTTTTTGATTGAAAAGATAATCACACCAATCAATACTTTTTCCTCTATAAACTACTGAGAGCTCTGTATGTTTTCATCAGTGTTCTGTTTGCACGGAAAACAGGGAACACAAACAGAAGACACTGCATGTTTAGATCAGATTGCTTTTTGTGTAATTATTTTTACCTAAGGAAAAAGCTTTTTTGGCAGAAATGCATACATGTGGCTGTAGGTGGCATAGTAGTATAATTCAATGCATTACCTCATGTTACATACTTTGAAATATATTGTCTTCTATTTAGAGACAATGGGTACAACGTTTAAAAATGCAAGAGAAATAGGTTTCCAGAGTTATTTCCTGTAAGCTCGGTCACAGCTAGCAGAGGACTGGCTGTTTTGTAGGTGGCAACAAGGGCAGTACCAGGCTAGTAGAGGCAGCACGTTCTATAGCATGATCATTGCCTTGCAATAAATAGTCAATTTCAAAATATTTTCTTTCAAAAATTAAAGTCAATAAAAGAAGGGACAATTTCATAAGCTACAGGGAAAGAAAAATTCATATATATACATACATTTCAAGTAATATTGTATATATAATAATATTTCCATGGAATGTAATATTAATATAGAAACTCATAATAATAAAGAACTTTATATTACTTAAAGTAAGTACAATTAATCTAGAACTTTTAGTAATTAGCTAAACAAAAGCAGATCTAATATTGGTGTATTATTTTTCCAAGAGGATGCTCACAAATCCTTCTATAGTCACACAATTACATTTGAGACATTCTGTTCAGCTGTTGCCTTTAATATCATCAGACTCCCAAGGCTTTTGAAAATAGATTATGAATATCAGATTTAAACAATTCAATAAGGGATCTCTTTTTCAAAGCTGTATATATATTCCACCCTTTCAACTAGAGCAGAACTTTCAGTATCACTGATAATTCTACTTCTTCTGAGGGCATTTGAATTAAAAAAGGGGTAGGATTTTGTGTTGGGTGCATCAGTCAGGCTGTTGGTAACAGAGGGCTGCAGGGGTGGCCCCTGCAAGGAGAAGGCATGGTCTGCTCTTCTCTGGACACAGATGTTTCCAGCTGGCTTCAAAATGAACCCATCACGGGACATGAGTGAGTCCATCAGCCAAGCTGATGCCAAGTATGAAAGTGTACTTAAGGGACAAAAGTACTACAGGGAGAGAGGAAAACAAAAAAACCCCAAGACAACAACAACAACCACCAAAAAAACCCAAAAAAACCCAAGACCAAAAAAAAAAAACCAAACCAACCAACCAACCAAAAACACAACAAAAAACCTCAAGTGAAAACCAGCAGAGGGAACACAAGAGTCAGAGGAGGAGAGGGAGGTTCTCCATGCCGGGGCAGGTGTCCTTTGTAGCCTGTGGAGGACAGAGCAGATGGATGTTCCTGAAGGAAAAGCCACCCATGGAGAGTCCTTAAAAGAGCAGAAGAAAAGAATGAAGAGTGAAAGAGAGAAACCACTACGTTCTGACCATAGCATTCTCCTGTCCTGTGCTGTGCATTGCCTCTGAAAGGACTGAGGGTAACCTGCCACAAGAGCAAGAGGGACGAAGAGACTGGAACTAAGTCAAGCATGGGAAAGGGGTAGAAAATGTGTCTCACATACTTTTAAATGTTTGGCTGTTTTGGGATTTGTCAATAAATATTATTTTCAAAAAATCAGATAATTTGTAATGTCATGTAATATTTCACATCTTGATCCCTGGACTTTTTTTTTACTGCTCTTTCTGTTTCCTGCACCAAACCTTCTGAGGCAACCAGAGAGAATGAGTGGCTGGGTGGGGTTTTGGCTGCCACTTGTGGCCAACCCAGGGGGAGAAGGCAGAATGGTGCAAAGCCTGAGCTGTGGCAGCTCCAGAGGCATGAAAGAGTGGATGGGAAAATGACAGCTTCTGGCAGTTCCTGATAAGGAATTTCATAGTTTTCATGAGTTTTCTCATGCTGTATCAATGTGTCAGTGATGGTAAGGCTTCCTTACAGATATCCTTTGTCCTGAAAATGATGCAGCCCTTTGGAATTAGATCTCTTCTGTAATTAATCATCGATAACCTAGCAGACTATTTTGACTCTAATAGCTTTGGTTACAGTTATCAATTTTAACTCAGTCTATTAGGTATACTTTGGACTCAGAAACTGTGATTTTCAGTTCCTGGACAGAGGCATATAAAATGACACTCTGGAATTATACATTTTTGTAGTAGTTAGTATAAAGCTGAATATAATATAGAGAGAGGCTTTGTTGATTGTCATTTGTTGCATCAGATGACCCTGATATTCTTTGTACAGCCACTACCAGAGGGGGTTTGACTATATGACCTTTAAAAGTTCCTTCCAAACCTAAACTATTATATGATTCTGTAATACTAATACTATGATCTGACTGACAACACTACTAGTAGTGGAAACTGCCTAACAAAAGTATGTGGGAGCAAACCACATCCTTTATGTATCACTGGAATTTTTTTCCAGTTGTCTATTAAAAGTATTTTGACCCACAAAAAGAAAGATACACATATTTTCAAAAAGACATTTTGAACTAGAAGTAATTTTAATTTGTATTTATTTTCAAATAATTTCAAATGTATGGTTGTACACAAACAGAAAAAATGAACCCAAACCAAAGTACAAACCAAAAACCACAACCTACATATTAATATAAAGCAAATTACATTAGTAACCAGACATTTTAATTCCAAAGAAATTTAGAGGAAATAATAAATATTACTAGAAAAATAACTGCATGCAGCCAGCATGAATATGCTTGCAGAAAACAGTAATAGGTAATGGAAACCAGCTCTCTTGCACTTATTCTAGAATATCTAAACAATATTGAGATTATCTACAGCAAATCTGTTATTTGAACATTATAGCAAAATGTATAGAGTGAGATGTGAAAAGTGTTCTTCAGATGGTATAAACTCTCAGCAGTCAATAGCTATTTGTATCTGTCATAATAATTGAAAGCAGAATCAGCCAGAATGTCAGCACAAAATCCAGCTGCCACTGCTGGAAAAAAAAATGGAATGCATTATTTTGTCTTGTGGTTGCCAAGTTCAACTCTTTAGCAGTGACCACATCAGTCTTGGAATAGAAAGAGGACTATAGAGATTAGATATTGTCCTAAGCATTTAATATTGTTTGCTGATATTGAAGAGGTGTCTGGAAAACCCCTTAGTTTTTACATTTATACACAGTATCCTTGTGCATGCTGGGTAGCATTCAGGTATAGATTTAGAGTTTTGCAAGTTATGTATGATCATGATCAATGAAAAATTGCCAGTGCTATTACTTTCTCTACCTCAACAACTTTTCTACTGCAAAATATGAACAAAACTAAAGAAATATACATGTGTGTATTTTTCAATTTGATTTCGTTTATAAGGAAAGAGTTTGTTTGTTTGCTTTTTTCTCAATTAATCAATTCCATGTGATTTCTTATGCAGGGTCAGTAACAGCATATGGAGTCAAGGTTGCATACAGGTTCTCATTCCAAGAATCACTTTTCAGGGGCTTTTAATTTTACACAACTGTTACTTTTTCTTTTAAAATGCACTGAGTTTCTGCTCTCTTTGAAAGAAAACTGTCTTGCAGGTGTTGGAAAAGTAGTTACGCCATTTTTGAGAAAAAAGAATAATTTTCTCACGTTAAAATAAGTGTTTTAAAGAAATTTTCAGCAACTATTTGAGTTTAAAAAAAAAAGAAAAGGTTAAAGTTTACCGTTAATAGCATACCTTCATAAGACTGCATTATGTTCAGGAGCATAATAGGAATAAAAAGAATGCTTGTTGACTGAATTTTTATGAAACTATGAAAATAGCATTTGATTGCTGAAAAATGAATTGTAATAAACAAATTTCATAAGTTCTGTTATTTTGTCTATCTCATCTGTCTCATGGAAACATACAGAATCTACTAATGGGTGATTGAAAAATTCATATTTTAAACCAATGCATTCTTCATCTTTCAGTAAATTCATCAAGCTCTCAAAGGATGCTGTAATTTACTCATATTGCACCCCAGCTATCATATATTCAAGGAATTCTGTGCTAGGAAGACATAAATAGTATTCCTTAGTTTCTGTAAGAGCAGAGATACCCACACCCACTAAAAGATCTAAGCTGGAGAAGACAGGAAGAGCTGTGAGGAAAAAAAAAATAGAAAAAAAAGCCCAAACCATAAGTAGTATGCTGTAATTACTCCAAATTATATATAAACTAAAGGTTATCAGGGTATCATTCTGCCATGAAATTTATTTAAAGACTATACGCCAATGACTATTACTTTAACTGTGATATTTCATGAATCCAGAATAACCAGGACAGTCTCTTGATGCATTTCTTTAGAAGTTTTTCCATATTTTCCAAAACTTTAAAAGGGACTTATAAACCTTACTTAAGCATGACATCACCTTTGTTAGGAAGATATTAATTTGATCAAAAGCAGTCTTTGCCACTCAGCCACTGAGAGAAAGCAGAACTACACAGAAGACTGCTTAAGAAGATAAATGCAACTTATAGACTTTACTCAATAATTACCATTTTTATCCACACATGGTACAGGAACTATCTGCTTCCTATAAAAATGCACATTTAGAGATTTCAGGTCAAGAAAGTCAATGGCAGTTTATCAAAGTACAGGAATGCATTTGTTCAACCCAAAGTCAACTAAAAATATTTGTGTAGAAGAAGGAATGGTAGAATCTCTAAGGATGGGGCTCACCTGCTCTGTGGTGGAGGCATGGTCCCAGGTGTGAGGGGAATGTGCCTGATAGATCATAGGGCTGCTTTGTGTCCCATGTCTTTGATAAACAATCCCTCTTCCTCTGGCTGCTGAAACCAGACCCCATTTTTCCTTGTCCGTTCAAGATTGTGGTCAAATGGTTCTGTTAAAAAAACCCCAAACACATACACACACCCCCCAAACCAAACCAAACCAAACCAAACCAAACCAAACCAAACCAAACCAAACCAAGCCAAACCAAACCAAGCCACCTCTCTCAGCTTTCTCAGAATGTGTTTTTCCAGATTTTGGTCAGTGTACTGAGCAAAAGTGTAAACAGGAAGGTTTTCATATATGTGGAACCAGGTATCCAAAACAAAAATATTAATAATGCAGACCACAGTATTCAGAGCATTTTGCAATCATCAATTCATTTCCAAAACAGCTTTCTATTTGCTTGTACGTTCTTAAAAAACCCTGTTTTCTCCCAGAAATACATATAATTTATATATATATAATGGAATTGATTTTATCATATGTTACTGTTCATGGAATATATTTTTCAGAAGAGAAATAAAGTATTTTGATAATTTATGCAAAGCCTCAGAAATGTTCTGCGCCTGCCATGACGACAGAAACGCCATCTTTGTTTTTATCTAAACTGTGCATAAACAAATATTATGTGAAGAAATAAACTCTAAGACCACCAGTATTTTAGAAGATACATATTGCTTTTCTTTCAACAATTGTTAGTTGGGGTAGGCCTTTTTTTGACTGCTTTATTGGGAAGAAAGGGTTAAAAAGTGGAAGACTGTCAAGTCCTTTAAGCGACACTGCAGCTGGGAAAAACTCTTGACAAGCCCATGTGAGCAGCAGATCAGTGACCCTGTGGTATGGACAGAGTTTAACAGTGCCACCATTTTATTCCTCTGCCCAGGTGTTGCTTCGGGGATCCCTCAGGTATCTCGCTAATGGAATAAATTTACTCTTTGTATTCCAGCCTCTAGTTTGTGCTTGCTCCACCTGCCTGTGTCAACTCACACATGTGGCTCATTCGCCACAGCTCTGTTTCTTTGTTTCTGTAAAATATCTTTTTAATGAATCTGAGCTTAGGAGTGACAGAGAATAGCCAGCAGCATATCCATATTCATGGCATATATCCAGAGCAGTACTCTACAGACACCTCAGTAACTTTTTCTCCTGGTGGTCCATTTGTTATTGGACTTGAGAAGTGACATTTGCAGGAGTTCTCAGACTCCATCATGATTATGTTGTCTACATATCACACAATAAACAAATCAACAGCGTATATAAAATGTGCTGCCAATTTTCACAGTCATTTTGGACCCTAACTTCCCTTTGCTCTTGGAAAAAGTCATGTTCATCATGTGAATTTCTGTGGGGGTGTCATCAAAATAGTAATTTTTATTGGTGTCTTTTGAATTATTTCAGTGGAAAATCAAGATAGTGCAACAGCTCATGTGTTATTTATTTAGCAATGAAGCTATACTGGTTTTCCACTGTTCACGTATTCTCGGCTCTTATGGAAAAATGTTTTCACAGTGGAAGTTAACCTGATTTTTTCCAGTGATTAATATATTAAAAAAAATAGTCTCATCAAAAAAATACTGTGAATTTGAAACACTAATGTAATGGAGGAGTTTTAGTTGAAACCTTTCTCAGTAGATGCAGCCCTGGTCTGGAGGTTACGTACAAAGATCACTGTCTTTTAGCTCTGAAGGACTTGCATAAGAGCTGGTGTTGCAGCACAAACGTGTTTTGGAGCAAAGCGTCTCCGTTTGCCCTGTGCATTTCAGAACACAAAGCATGAATCACAGCACCTTGAGACCTTGCTTAGTCATGGCAGGTCTGTAATCAGAAGCAATGTAACCGTGCCAGCATGCCAAACACTGCAGAGAGAGACCTGTGACCCACCTCGGGCAGGCCAATGTCCATCACATTTACAGGGTGTCTGCTGCGGGGCATGAGACCAGACCCCAGGCAGTGACAGTGTGACAGTGGCACGACCCTGTGTGAGCAATGATCAGCTATGGTACTCCTGGAACCCTACTGGAGCAGGGGGCACCTGGGTCTGCCTCCTCAGAACAGTGGGTCTGAAGCTGGGGTCTCTCCCCATGGGCTGGGATGCTGCCTAAGGCACCTCCTGGAGAGCCCTCACCTGACTGGGTGGGTGATTGTGCATTCTGGATACACTTTCTGAAGCCCTGGGAATCGTTAAGTCAGTTGGGCAGTATCAGTTCCATTTGTCATCATGAATTCACAGCCAGTTGTGGGAACCCAGGAAATTCCTCTGGCTGCCCTGGAGGGCTGGAGCCCCTGCCCAGGGGGCTCAGAGACCTTGGCGCAGAACCCAAGACTCCTGTGCCTTTGATTTAGCCTTGGAAAAAACAATTACCAACCTTGTATGAAGAATTACAAACCATGACAGTTAAAGTAGAATGATAGTGAATTTATCATGGGGTGAAAAACAGATTTTTGAGGTTTTTTAGAATGGGGGTTATGGGGGCAAGATGGAGGGATCTGGGCATGTCCAGCCTTTCTCCTTCTTCTTGGCCTCCATCTTCTGCTGTGATATTGGCACTCTTAGGCTGGTTTAGAGTAGAAGCTCACTGTCTAACACAGGTGATAGGTATTGGAAAGTAATTGTAAATATTGTATACGTAGTTTTTAGTATAAAAAGATAACACTGCCCCAGGGGCAGGCAGTATGCCTGGAACTGTCCTGCTGGATGGACCTCGGCAGGACAGGAGAAAGAATTTTATAGTTAAGATACAATAAACAACCTTGAGACCAAGAAATTAAGAGCTCTGACTCCTTCTTCGAGCACCGGGCTGGGAAAAGAGACTTTTGAGCTTTTCTCAGGGCCACTCTGACAAGCTAGAGATCCCAACAGTAGATGACACCTAACCCCTCCACAATGCATTGTCCCCAGCTATTCCACAGCCTTGGGGACAAAGAGCAAGTGCAATCAAGCAAACCCTAAGTCTTCATCCTTACAAACATCATTCAAGAATTTCAAATGTCACAACCTATGAACTGCTTGCAGGTATCACATTAATTCCTGTATCAGAGGCCCAAGGCCACCTTTGCACAGTGCCCTGTGCTGGCTTTTTGCACAGCCAGCTCGCTGTCCGAGGCTGTGCCCGCAGACCGAGGCTGTGCCCGCAGACCGAGGCTGTGCCCGCAGACCGAGGCTGTGCCCGCAGACCGAGGCTGTGCCCACAGACCGAGGCTGTGCTTGCTTGTCCGAGGCTGTGCCCGCAGACCGAGGCTGTGCTCGCTTGTCCGAGGCTGTGTCAAAGGCCCAAGTAACCTGTGTCGGCTGTTCGCACAGGCAGCTCGGGGTCCGAGGCTGTGTCAAAGGCCCAAGTAACCTGTGTTGCCTGTTCGCACAGGCAGCTCGGGGTCCGAGGCTGCGCTCGCAAACCGAGGGGGGGCAGGGCTGGCACTGCCCGCGCGGTCGCAGTGCCCAGCCCGGCCCGCTCCCTGCTGCCACCTGGCGGCAGCGCCGCACAGCACACCGAGCCTCGGCGGGCGGGCACGGAAAGGGAACACCCGAAGGCCTTTTGTGAAAACAGCTACCGCGCAAGCTGAAATCACCGATTCGCATTCCATTCTCCCAAAGTCAGAGCAGCTCAGGCGGCGGCGCAGGGTCACTGCCCACCTCACCCTTTCCATCCCAGAAAAGGACCGAGGTGTTCTCCAGACACTGGGTTTCCTTGGCACCGACTCCCCACCAATATTTAAGCTCCTTTCTTCAAAATCCAGTGCAGACCTGAAAAACCTTATTCCTCACCAACCCTGAGCTGCTCCCACAGAAAGATTTTCTTTCTGCTCCTCTGCTTGCATCCACCACTCCAAAATGAGATTTCTTCCGGGCTCAGGGTCTTCTGACTCCTCTTCCAAAGTCCCCTGGTCCAGGGCAGAGGATGTGGCATTATGGCAGTGTATAGTCACAGCCTAATGGTAACTATAGCCCTCCTGCCTCTCCTGTCCACACACAAAGCACTGGCCCAAAGCCTTTCACTCATCATACCAAGGCAAAGACAAAAATTGTTTTTTAAGGCAGTGAATGCTGTGGCAATTACCCTGTTCCTCTCGTATGCACCTAGCATAAGGCAGCTCAAAAAAAAAGCACCAGCCTCAAGTGCTTTCAATGAGTCTTGCCATAGTTACCTTGTTACTCTTATTAATTTTATTTATTGATTCATTATTTTTTGCTCCAAAGTTAGAAAGTGTAGCTCCAAAGGCAGCAAGTCCCTTCAGAGCAGAGAAACCAGGATTTGGTAATGATCTGAATTTAATTACACATTACCTTCAACCTCTCCAAACAACAGTTTAATAACTAAGGAGAAAACAGTTCAAGAGCACCAAACTGCAAATGAAAAGGAATAAAATAAAAAAAAAAAAACACAACACAAGAGAAAAATAAACACTTCACTTGTAATTCAGGAACACAGAAATAGTGAGAAAATAGAGCTGGATAGGGCCTGAAGTTCTCGAACCATTTATCAGGTGCGTAGTGCCAGGAGAGAAATATTACTTCTGGCAGTTTTTTCTCTAATCTATTTTTAAAGGCATAAATATAAGAGGATTCACATTGTTCCTGCCTGGATCTCTTCTTGTCTTTTTCAAAATCACCTTCTAAGACTCCATAACCAAAATCTGAACATCCAAATCAGTGGTGTTTGGATCACCTCATCCTTCACCAAAAAAAAAACCCAAGAACACTGACCCAACACTGTCAAATGACAAGCATTTTTAAAGCAGCTTTCAAAAAAGAAACAAAAATTCTACTTCAAAAATTAGGAGTTTAAAGAAGCTAAAATGATAAGCACATAGATAATTCAGGAAAATTCAACCACAGCCAAACAGTAAAATGAAAATTGAACTGGGAACTACACAGGTGAGTAATGGAAACATAAAATTGACAGCATGTACCTTCCACAAGGGAAGAGACTTTTTATGAAAGAGTAAGATAATTGTCTTGTAGCTGTGCTGATGTACCTATCAAAGTGACATAGTTTTATCATTCCGTATTTTAGTAGAACCTAAGTCACATATTAAGCCTTATTCCTCAAAAAATGTTTAAAAATATATTAGGAATTCTACTACTTTTGGATTATATTGCCCTGTGTTATACTGGTGTAGGCAAACAATCTACTGAGAAAATTAGCTCTAAGATACAAAAACATTTTTTTCTGCTTTTCAAGATGCAGAATTATCTTAGTCTGTTACCAGTCTTGTTTTGAAGCCAAGAATGCTAACAGTTTGCTGGCCATTTCCAATCATTGTGGGTCAGTCCATAGCTGTGCAGGCACTCAGCCTCAAAGGCATCCTCCACACTTCTCAGTACGTTTCTCCAAGACGAAATTTCTTTTTGAAAGTCACAGTCAAAACATAACCGAGTACCTGACTCTGCATTGCTGTGATCAGTTACTTGCCTTAACATTTACAGAGAGAAAATAGGGAAAGCAAACATCCTACCACTGCACCCAGATGAGGTAACTGTAAACTGAAAGACAGCTTGCTGAAAATAACTCTTCTAAGTGGAATATCTCCAGTACCACCTTGAGTAGCAGAAAAGCAAATTCTGGAGTTAAAATAATGAAATAATGATAATTAAACAATAACTCAGAATAGCAAATGCCAGACGAAGTACAATTTATGAGGCATTTGCATGTTATTGGACTGCAAAAACAATGACCTGTACAAATTGAACAGATTCCAGCCCGAGCTTCAGGACATTACTGACACTTAAGAAAACAGTCCCTTCAGTCATTTCAGTGTCAAACACCATTCTCACAATGCCTAATTTGTTCACATGTGCAAGTGATCCTTGAGGAAGCAAATGGCAATATTTATGTACAAATATTTAATAAAAGAGACCAGAGTCACAATCTGTTCAGTTCTGAGCAGGTTAACAAAGTCATGCACCTTGTTTTCCTCGCTTATACTAATGGACCAAGTACTCTGAAACAGCACAGACACCCAATCCTAAGCCTTGTCAACCCAGCCACCACCTAATGTACTACCAGTTTGACACCATGCAGAGAAATGTCTCACTGAATCTGGAAAGCCATTACAACTTCTATACCTGAGACAAATTATTGATCTCCTTTTCTGTCAGTATCATGAATGTATTTTTGATAGAAAATGCAGCTTTACACACTTTAAGGAAGATGCATCCATTCTAGGCTTGTTCATTCTTAGGCAGCGGTTTCTTCAGAGAGCAGCAGTTGAAATTTAGATGTATGTAGTGAAGGAAGCTGATTACAATTTACACATCCATTTCAGTCTAAGATTCACCCCACCTGCCTGGCCACAAGACAGTAACTCAAAAAATCCCTTTGTTTGCTGCAGAAAGTCACAAGCTGAGAACTATAAAACCACAACATCCTGGAGAAGAAAACATCTGAACAACAGAGTGAAAAAAATCTAAGCATGTGTACACATATGATCTGCTGCAAACCTTGGACTGCACTTTTTGGTCTCTGCTCTGCCACTGAGCCCACTCAGCTCTTTCAGATAACATCAACAGCTGTGGAAGATCATCAAAGCAGACTGTTTTGCCCCTAATAAAGAAGCTGACTGTCAGGCTCAAAGCATATAAGCAATGTGAAAGAGCAAATCCAGCTCAGCCAAGAGAGCTGAACCAGCCAGCACTGGAGAGGCCGAGAACACAGACCAGGTACATCCAAGTTGCCTTAGACTGAAATGGCAGGAAAGCATCAAAACAAAAAATGCCAGTATTATCATAGCCGGTCTTCTTCAGTATTTTGTTCTAAAAGGGTAACAAGAGTTCCTCAGTTAAGGAAGAGATTCCTTTACAAGGAACAAAAGGTCAATATGAGCAGTGTTTGCCAAAAATACAGCAAGGGTTGACCACCAGTGTGAAGCGTTCACTCCACAAGTGCCAAATTTTTAATTAAAAAAAAAACATTTATTACAACAGAATATTACAAAGAACTAGCTTCAATAATCAACAAATAAAACTTTACAAAATACAAACAATGTAATTTCCGACTGTGGAGTGACAGACATCCCAAGTTTACAAACACATCTTTTTGTGTATGCCCACTTAAAAATCATTTCCAGTCTGCTTTATTTTCCATCAAATACAGTACACATTTATCCAAACAAAAGCATGTACATTCAATATAGAACATTTTGAGCAAAGCTACAATCTTAGTTCCCATTCACAGTATTTTAGTGCAATGCACTAACAGGGCCAAATAGTTCTCTATCCATAAAAGTATTTTTACTCCTGATCTTGTGATCAACATTTAGATATATTTTATACAAAAAAAGTATATATGAACACGAGGCACCTCCCTAAGTAAGGGAGTGAATCGATATAAAAAACATGGTATTTCATCTGATGTACAATACCTTTCAAATTGTAGCAATTTGACACAAATCACTAAACAAAATATTTTCTAAAAGGTAAAAAATAAAAAATAAACAACAAAAAAAAAAACCCAAACAACAAAAAAAAAACCCCGAAAAAAAATCCATGATTGCATGAAACCTGCCAAGAACTTCATAATGGTAGGCATGCAACTGTTTTACTACAATCTTGATTAAAAGGTTTAAAAAAAGGTATCTAAACATTTTCCAATTACACAAAGTCAAGTGTTACCCATAGTGGTCATTTATGATTTTGAGAGAAAATATATTTTGAGTTTCTCCCAAACTATCCTCCCTTTTTATTAATATTTAATGAAATAAGCTAACATTATAAGTGGTTGTGCACAGATTGTCTATAATACATCAGCAAATATTCACTACCTTCATATTAACATTAGTGTGTTGATCTTTCAAAAATAAACTGAAAAAATAAACTGCAACTATCATTAAAGTGCTTGTGTATAATTTTTTTAAAAATAAAACAATAGAGGAATGTGGATATTCTTGTAAACTTTCTAGATGTTTACAAAGTTTTCCTGTGAACCACATATGGAAACAAAATGGAGGTCTTCAAAGAAACTTCAGCACAGTGAAATTCAGAATGTCTCTGAACTCAGAAATTAGTCAGCATGAACAAACTGAATTTATGGCAAATACTAAAAATTAGTAGAATTCAGCCAATAAACACTACATTGTTTGCTCTTATACATTCATTTGTAATTTAAAACAGTATATAATACAACGTTTACCAAAGCAGGATATCACATCCAAGTTTGAGCTGTCCATCAATTAGCACTGCCAGGGAGGGCCAGTATGTATGATGAGTTTTCTGAAGATTTCCTAAATGAGGAAAATCCACCTTCTTCCAAAGCTGCTGCTCATTAACAGGTCTCTGGTATACTCTTTATCAATTTCAGGAAGTTTGTCCTATATCGGGTTAAACTACAACTACATAGAGATAACTGCTAATTTAGAACCACGTGCATTTCACTTCAACAACTTCAGTGTTTTGGGATGTGGTACTGTCCCACAAGCAGTCAGAATGATTATTAACATTGTAAGAAAAAAAAACAGCTTATGAAAGTATTTCCTCCTTATAGTACCATTATCAAGAATTAGCAGTTCCATCAACAAACTAAAGTCCTTTTCATTCAAATGAACTTCAAACTTTCCGAACATCACTTGAACCTATCTGAAGAGAAATGGGAATAAATTAATACTTTGAGTTCACCCATATAATTCTCTTTTAAAGTACACAACATAAATAATTTACAAGGTAAAATTTTTAATTCTTATTCAAAATGCAGAAGTCACTCCCCCTCTAGAATTCAGCATAATTCAGGGTTCAACTCAGTTCATTTTTGAAGTTCTGCCTAATTTGGTCAGGATTTATTAGAAAGTCATGAAAGCACCACATCACAATTTAATACAACTAGGTGGTTATTCACTGTGAAAGCTGAACTCAAATCAAATCACCTCCCAGAAAATAGCGTTTCAGAGCTGAGACATAGAACAAGGCACATATTCTTTGCTTTCTTTTTGCCAAATATGCTAGAAAGATGATTTTACATAAGGATGTTAAAAACTCCTAAAATTACCAGTACAGTCTCTCTTCATCATACTTTTGTACAATCCCCAACCTTCAGCCATCAGTTGGTCAGTTTGAAACACAAAGTGACTGCACACAAATATTTTCTTTTTTAAAAGGTCCTCTAAAAATTGGCCATGGCAAGGCCTATGGAAAACTGAGTAGCTACAAATACAACCCTGCCAAGTGTAAAAAATTCCGAGAGCACCACATAAGCAAATGTTTAGAAAATTCTAGGGCAGACTTCAATACATACCAATGCTTAAAGCAAAAACTTTGCTAAGATTTGAACAATTTAAAAACCTAAATGACCAGAAGTCTCCAAACCTGGGCTTATATAAATAAGCACTAAAGGAATGGAATTCTAAATTTGATGACTTCAAAGGTATTTGCAGACACCTAACCCATAATGATTTTAAATCAAAGCAGCTAAGCAACCAAAATACATTTAAAAACTTGCTCTATGCACTTTTGTTGACAGTGTGTTGGCAATACACATTAAAATAAAAATTTAAATTCACAAATGCTAATTCCAGTAAGTTCATAGAAATTTTTGTTATCAGCTTTTACTTTAGTACTTTTAGTACTTCTTCAAGTGGACACAACAAAGTTAATTAAATGAGTTAAGTTATTCAAACCATACAAAATTACAGTTCATTTAAAAAAAATACTATTTTAAAAATGTACTTATATTAGCTTTATTACAGCAGATGCCTTAAGACAGTTTAAAGAGTTGACTTAGTACACTTTAATCTACATTCCATCTTTCTACAATGACAAATTTAATTTAAACTCTTTTCCAAAATGCTAAAAAATAAACAAATTTGACATCTACTTCTGCATTTAAACCACTAAACCATAAAATGTATGGGAAAATGTTTTCAGCAATAAATCAACAGCAAAAGAAATACACTGGTATTGGTGTTTTTTTTTTTTTTTTTAAAAAGACAAAACACTTTCAAACACTTTTTCCTCACCAGATAACAGCTTTAGATCTTGTATTTCTGCCTTTGGTTTTACTTTCTTCAGGTGAATGAGATACATTTGCTTTGTGGGTTTTCTTATGATGTTCTAGAAAAGCTTTTCTGGCAAATGCTTTCCCACATTTATTGCATCGGTGCAGAGAAAAGTTTTTTGTTACTTTTACTTCAATGCCAACATCAGCTCCTTCATACTTTTTATTGGGAGAATTAGAGGTGACATCCTGTTTTGAACCGATCTGTTTTGTTTCATCCTTCTGAGAGCCTCTTTTTGTCACCTTATTTAGAACAAGATCAATTGGTTTCTTTATTGCTCTTATTTCTAAACTAGCTGTTATTTTCCCAAGGTAGCGTGGCGACTTTTTGTGAACCACGGTTATGTGTCGGATCACATCACGCTTGCGACGCGTTTCGTAAGAGCACAGTGGACACCTGTAGTATTTAACATAAATATTATTTCCATCTGTGTGTAATTCAATGTGCTTTGTTAAATTCTGTTTAGACGTAAATTGGCGCTTACAGAGTTTACAGTAAAGCTGCTTGAAGTCAAAGCCAGCTGAAAGTTTTGGCTTCCTGGCTTTTTGCTGGCCACCTGCAGCAGATGCACTGGTTGATTTAGGGGTTGATTTAGTGGTTGATTTGCAGGTTGATTTAGTGGTTGATTTAGAGGTTGATTTAGGGTTTTCAGGGTCCTGTTTAATCTTATTTTTCTGTGCTGACGGTGTGTTCTTTTTCTCATTTGAATGATTTGTTCCCTTTAATTCATTCTGTGGAGAAAGCACAATGGAAGGGGGTGAAGGTTCTACAGAATCTGCTGGTTCAACTTGTATTTCTGTGCCATTGGTAGCATTGTTGGGTCCTTTCTCTCTTTTAAAATTCTTTCCAGAAAGAGTTATCTTGTGAACAATTTGCATATGCCTTTTCAGCATTATCTGTGAACTATATTTCCTCTTGCACAGAAGGCATTTGCATGCACTTAAATTGTATTCAGCCTTTGAAGACGACTTTTGTTTTCTGGTCTTAAGAGATTTTTTAGCAGAAACTGTATCCAAGAACAAAGGTTGCCCAGGCTTTGTAGCTATATCAGGAGTAATGGAATCCCTTCTTAATCCTCTATGAACTTCATCAAAATGCCTCCTTACATTGGCTTTTGTGGCAAATGATTTATAACACACAGGACAACTTCTACCTAATGCGACAAGAACGTTCTTATTTCGTCCTCTTGCAGAGCACTGGTTTGGTTTCTTTTTTGTTTCTATATACTTCTTTAGTTCTTCCATCTTTTTTTTGTGTACTTTTCGAATGTGTCGGCGTACACTCCGTCTTGAATGAAATTCCTTCCTACAGAGGCAACAAATCAATTGGTGGCCATAATCAGAATTATCCAGAGAGTCCAAGTCAGGATTTACCACTGGTGGCTGTTCTTCAGGAGTAGATATCACCTTGTTTGTAACAGGATCAGCAGGAGGTAATTCTACAGTATCCCCAGCAGGGACTGGGGCTGGAGCTGAAACAGTCTTGGGTTGCTCAGTGCTGGGTTCCTGGATCTGTACTGGAGTTTGATCGGGGGTATGGCTACTTTCTGTGTTCTCATCTGGGCTATCAGTCCTTGACACATATTGAAACACAGCATTTTGATTAGTTTCTATAGGTTCCAATGTAATTATATATTCTTGCTTATCTACCCTTGGATAGATTGCTTCAAGAAGGTCATTTATGGCTTGACTCTGCTTATCTTTTGTATGTGGGAGGTCTGTGAAAAGAGGAAAAGGTATTTTTTAATGATTTGGTAATTTCCAATTATTTCAATTTCAAAGTAGCTTTTAACCACTACGTGAATTAAATCTACAAATTTCCACAAATCCTCTTTTGTACTCTCTTAACACTCAAATAGGCTTTGAGTAATCATTGCAAGTTGCCTTTTTATTAAAAGCCAGCATCGGAAATAACTCTCCTGGTGTGCTAATGTGAAAGCCACCTGAACTAAATATCTGTATGACTGGAATTAAGCTAGTCTTTAAAAAATTGTATTAATTGCAAGAATAACATCACTTGACTGAGCTTGTTCTGCAAGTGTGCAACTAAGCCTGAAGTATCATTAAAAACCGATTTTCCTACTGTGGGATACAGGCACTCACAATAAAGGAACCTAATTCTGGAAATAAGCCCTTCTCTGTGAATTCTGAACCTCTGTGAATCCTTACCAAAGAATGAAACATCTGTGTAACGTAGAGCATTGCATGAAGATATAAGTAGATCATATTTTACAGGTCTCAGTAAAATTCTCCCTTTAAATGCCAAATTAGCTCAGTGCTCTAGTTCCCAGTGTGACACTCAAAGCATCCGCAACGGCACAACTAGGAAGCTGGGGTCCTACAGCAAAAAGGTGAGGCACTGAGATGACACAGTTCAAATTATTGTGGATAATTTTAAAGATGTGAGTTCTGGTAACAGCTAATTAAAAACCCACAGTCAGAGTTATTCCTTCCACACACCCAGCAATACATGGCAAGTGCCCGTACGAAAAACAGGCGTTTTGTAGCTCCAAACTCATTTTTAACACTGAATTTTTAACAGTTTTTACAGTCAGTTTCAAATGAGCCTATCTATATAGCTTTCACCAAGAGTAAAAAAGTCTTTCCTATTTTATAGTACCTTTTGAGACTACTTCATGACTATATTGAGTGCATGGATTTTTCGCCATGGTGTGCTGAACTTTGATTCCCAGCTCTTGTTCACTATCTTTTACTTATTGAAAAAACTCCCACGTAGTTCAGTAACTAAACTCAATTTTGTATAAAGCACAAGTATTTATACAGTTTTATTCAGAGCGTGTATTATTCCTTTTATTTGCACCTCATAGTGAACAGTGGGAGTTATTTTATTTCTATTTTACTTGCATGCTATTTCATATTAACATATGAAAGTTAGTCAGAAAGTTAAAAGAAAGCTAGAATGCCAGGAGCTGGACATTAAGTCTTTCCTCAGGGTAACCTTACTTTGCTTAGAAACTACTAAGTCTAAAGTCACATTCACTTCTAACCTTGCTTTGTAACTACAAGTCACCCCTTGTCACAGAGAAGCTCTGTGACTCTCTAACCAACCAAGTTAGCTCATTTAAGGAATGTGACAGTACCAGCCTTTTCACCTTCTTCTTACAGCTGATACTATGTGAGAAAAGAATCATCAAAATATATCTCTGTTCCTAATTTTTGAAATATTGAGGCAGTCAGGTATTAATCAGGAAAGAAAAATCCTCATTGTACCTATATGGATCTAGGGAAGAGATCAAGATAATTAGCTCTACAAACACTTTTGAATGCTGACACATTTCCAAAATAATCGACTTTACTCAGATTAACAAAAAGTCATCACTAGAATGAGACTATAATAAATTTCTTTTTCCATAAAAATATAGTTCTTAACTTTTTCCTCATCATTTAAGTAACTCCTTTTAATAATAAAGTTTATTTCCCACAACAAAGATGTTGGGCTAGGCATGATCACATAGGATATGTTAAAGTAGCATATGGTGAAGTGAAGCAGGGGAAAAGAAACAGCATTATTCAAGCACAGATCCTTAAATAGAAAGGTAAACTTTTAGTCTGTGTTTCCTACTGACTAAAACCAAAAGACTGCATCCATGACACAAGCACTGTGTTCTCTCAGTACAGGAGAATACTAAGGATATTGATCCAGGTCACTTCACAGGAGCAGCCAAAATCCATCAGAGCTATGATGGCCTAAAACTGAAACACCCTGTTAAGAGCCACTGTCTTCTGTGAGTTAACTTCCCAGTCCTTTGACATGCTTTTGGTATCTTTAACAGTAAAGGACAGATGGGAAAGAAAAAGGGGAAGAAGGAATAAAAAGTGTTAAGAGTGACAATTAAAAGACTAGATGTATAAACTAGCTATCTAATTATGATATTGGCATGGCTCTTGGTTGTTAATTCATACAAAGTCATTAGTGTAGCTCCTTCAAGAAAATAATACTGACCCACATACATTACTACAGAAATTTAGATCCACCTCGGTTTTTTGCATTTTGTTTCAGGTATGTTTGTGTAAACGGTAATGAAAGATAAATTTTTCAACTTCACATAGCTTTATTAAACATTTAAATCATTAAGACTTACTATCATCCATCTGAAGACTTGGAGGACAATAAAACTTTTTATGAGTAATTAAATTTGGTAATCCTCTGAAGAGACTCCGGCACAATTTACACTCAAAAATGGTGTCCACATCTCTTAACAAGATATGTTTAAGTTGTTTCGTTCCTGTAATAAAATAAAAATTACCCTTGTGGAAGGCTTTCTGTTCATTTCTTAATTCACATCATTCCATGAAACTGGAAACATTTTAGACCATGAATAATTACAACAGCATTTTATCTTTTGTTAGTGTTACTTCATTTGTACTGAAAGTTTATGATACATGCTCCAAATTTCACTATGAATACAAGACTGGGATCAAAAAAATCCCTCAAGGATTACACATATCACTGTTTACAGAGAAAGTGCAATGATTTACAATAAAAACTAACATCTAACATTAGGAAAGAGTTCTTACTACTACTACTAAGCAATTTGGTTGTTGCAATACAATTGCCCAAAAAGAAAGAATAAGCACCTAGAGCATTTAAAGAAGCCTGTAGTATTTTTTCTTTAGGGTTATCCTATAGTGCTAAGAAAACAAGATACATACAGCTGTTTCACATAGAAATGGCACCTGGTAAGCAAAAAAACTAAAGGATTGAATAGACCAAAGAGAATAACTAACAGGTCAAGAAATGTTACTACTCTTAGATACCTAACCCAAGTCCAAGATGATGACACTTAGGCAAGATAGTGGAAATGTAGGCATATTTTCAGCCTGAAGGAAGGAAAATACATACAACTTAAATCTGAAAGATCTCTATTAAAACACAGAGAGCGTGATAAAATATGCCATCTTTCCAGACTATCACTCATTGTATACAAAGAGAGTTAGATCTAGCATTGTTGAAGTATTCCAGCTCCTGACATCTTTTTTACACTTCAAACTTACTCCATTTCTCATCTCATGAAAATTAAGAATGTAAGGCCTAAAATTAGCAACAGATTACTAAATTATGCTTACCCACTCCAAATTAGAAAGGAGCACTAACTAACCAAATTCAGCTATTTTACCTATCTTGATTTTTCTTAGGATTTAATTATTCAAAATCAAACAAGCAAAAATATAACAAAGCTGGAACATCAATAAATAATATCAAACAAATGCAACAGCAGCAGCAAGACATTTTGCAATCTGAACTACAAGGTCAAGTGTTCTCATCAAGTGTTCTCAAGTCATCTCATCACACTTCTCTTAAGAATTCCTTTCAAAGATCAAACTCAGAGTCACACTGCAGAACTTTTTTCTAAATTAGAATCTTTCAAATATTAATAATTTCATAATAGGAAATAGGTCTTCAATACAAATGGGCCTTACCAAGAAAACTTATTTCTTGGTGCAATAAGAGTACTACAAAGCTTTCTAAATCTGAGTTTCAGCAAAGCACAGTGTCTTCTTCAACAGTTCCTTAAAAATGGTCTCCAAACTTGACCATCTGAGGCTATCACAGTTTCTGTCCCCTCCGATGCCTTCCCAAGCCATATATTCATTGCTCTTTATTTGTTACTAATTCACCCTCATCTGACCTGCATTTTTACAAACAGACTACCAAATTATATTTGCTACTATATATATACTACTATATTTAGATACAGCAACAAATAAAAATTGTACAGAGTTCCTCCCAAAAGCAAGTTGTTTACTCTGATCTCACCAACATTTGAATTTCTGCATATAAAGAAAATCCAGTTGAACAAAACTGAAGATGCTCCATGCAGATAAAATTCCATGTTGTTCATGCATGCCCTAGCCACAAGCCTCATTCTCAAAAAAAAAAAAATCTCAATTACTACCCAGTCAAAGGACATACAGGTTCCTCCTTCTCTCCCCTGTTATATTCAGTCCCTGTTCAGGACTGAAATGTTTTTTTCCAATACAAATTAGTGGATTTAAGAATTACTGGATGAAATTAAAGGATTTCATACTATATGACATGGTAGTCAATCTAGCTTCAAATCATCCTTATGCATCTGTGAAACTTTTCACAGATGAGAGTAAAGAAAAATTATTGGTCTTTTTGAAACAAACTGCAGACATTCAGAAACTTCTTGAGAAAGCAAAAAAAAATGAACTTACTGAAGTCTCCTCTATTTTGTAGTTACATCTAATTGTATATTGTGATGGTAAAGCAGGGGATACCTTGTCAAATTCTGTTAATATGTGCAAATGTTGATGGTAGAATAACATCAAAGTCATAATAAATCAGTAGAGAACATCAGTCATAAATATCTCTATCAGAAATTCCAAAAGTTATGCCTTTTGCAAGCAGTTTCTTCTTTAGAAAAAAAAATTCAAATTCACTTTTTATTCTTAATGCTTTGAATGACAGAAGCTTTTGATAAAATTACTTAAACAGTTATGTGCAATACTCTGTCATAAATTTCTATTCCTTTACCACAAGAATCAAATATTCTCTTTCCATAATAAAATGTTGCTTGTTCAAAACCAGCCAGTAAAATCTTTGTCTAAGTCGTCTTGCCTTCTGTCCGACCTCCCTGATGCAGGATGCAGGTGACTGATGATATCAAAGTAAGCTATCAATTTAATACCTGCCAGTGAGGATGATCTGGAAGTAGCTCAGAGACAAAGTACCTGCAACTAATTCGTGCTATTACCAGTAGATATTCCATTAATCTGCTTCAAGCAAAAGAAGCCTGTCATGCATCTCTTGAGGCCTCAAGCAAACTAAAAAAGGTTACTAATGAATAATCACACATCCTGTTTTTGTTTTAAGTCATTGAAACTCTAGTGGATAACTTAAATACTGTGCCCATTAACAAGACTCAGACCAGACATGAATCTCATTGCAGAGCAGCAGTGTTTCTATACACAACACATTTCATAATACTTAAAAGATCTACAGGAAAAAAATCTAGAAATGCATACATAGTAGCACTAAAGAAGTTGTGAACGTAAAATGTTTGGTTTGCCACATCAGAAGTGTAGAAACAGCTTGAAAACATTGAAGGTTTCAATCTTCCCTGGCATGCCTCCCCAAAGGCTTAGCTGTTCATTGCAATGTATTGCAACTCCCAAAGTCAATCAAGGAACACCTTAAAAGTAATACGATGAAGCAATTCAAGATGTTCAAGATTAAGTTTTTTCTTCACCTCAGGAGTTTTATCATAAACTTGTTGATAATAGCAGCAGAAATGACACAAAGAAGAACAACAAACTTAATTTTTAAGGTTTTTGAAGGATAACTATACAGCAAGATCTGTATCTTCAATACTTGCTATGAAAACCCTTATTAAAAGGAATACCTAATTCCAAAAATCTACAAATATTTTGCAAATATGGACAAAGTCAGATGCCGGTTATTTTAATACACTGAACAAACATAACTCTTAACAAGGTAATGAACTTTTTAAGGGTCAGGCATGGTTTCCTACCTGATCGAAAACACTCAATGATTTGTTGAATGCCAGATTTTGATGTTTGCAGAGGCTGCTGCAATAACGGAGGATCACCAGGTTCCAACAGATGCACTGAAATATATAAAAGGATTATAAGCCATTAGAAAACACTCAGGTGATTTTTGTAATTTAGGAATCTTCCATACATACAGTAAACTAGCTAAAAAGAACAGCCAGGACTACAGTAAAAGTAACCTTACTCTAAAATTTTCACTTACATTGAATTAAAAAACAGTCAATTGAAAAACACTGAATTTTCCAGCTATGAAACCTTCTGACAGTTTGGTGTCATTTTGATCACTTTTTTTGTCTGTATTCAAAGCTACATGTAAAAAAAACACAGAAGCACAATAATATATAAAGCCAAATTAATTCACTAGAAATGTGAGTTAATTAATTAAAGTAATTCCCCAGAACAATCTACTTGACTCCTATTGTTAAAACCAAATGACACGTACAAAAGAGCATTACCAAATACTGTATTACCAGCATTACCCAATACTTCACAGCACACTACATGACTTCACTGTTGCCAGTATGCACCTAAACACTGAAGCCTAATTTAAAGTAGCAATGATCAGAAAAAAAGCACATGCATTGCTACATAGCATATACCAAAAAAACCTATCACAGCATTTTTAATCATGAAAGCTACATTCAGTTAACTCTTCAGGCTCAAACAAACTGCTGAGGGAATACTTTATTTCTGGTATTTCTTTCCATATTGTATTTGTTGGAATGTTGGGGGACACAAGACAGATGATGGACTTTGGACTGGTTAACATAAGAGATTTGATAACAGGATGCCTTGGCAAAAGCAAATGGAACTTTGAAAATTAGACCTAGGTTGCAAGAAGATGAAATCAAACAGGTTTACTGGAAAAGAAAATCCCATAAAACTCTGCAAGCAAGAGATGTTGTTACATGCCTAAGTTTGTGTATGCGATTTTGACCTAATCACTGTAGTACACATTACTAGTCTCCCTGAAATAGTATAGAAGCGTTTGTATCCCACAACAAAATCGGATTCTGATCACCGAGTCAGTCTTCCCCGTCTCTCTCCATCGCCGACACATATTCTTTGCAAAAGCTATTGAAACTAAAACATACATTAATCAGAATTTTTAGCAATCCCAATATGCAGTATTTATGCACATGAAAATTAATAGCACTCCATTGCTGTACATAGATATGGCAATTAAACCTTGCCCAGAGGGAACCCAAATTTACAGGAATAAGAACACCTCTTGAAGATGTGTTTGCAAAATCATTAGTTATGTCTTCTTTTATATTTCTTATTGACTAAACAGCCAGCCTTGCACTTCATAAACTGGCTCCCACCTTAACCACTTGGTTTGATTTTAACCTCATTGTAAGGTTTTCATTTCTAAATGTAGCAATGAGATCTCTAAGAAATTTAATTGTAATAAAGGTCAGTTGAGGTACAGTATGAGACTAGATAATAAGTGCAAATAGACTAAACAAATTTTGACAGGAACATTGACCTACAAGGTTATAAATAAATTCTGAAAAAAGCTGAAAATAACATCAGAAAACAAAGCACTGTAAAAAAGGACAACAGAATGAACATTCCACCCAACTATCCTAGTCCCATAATATACTATTATAAATACAAACACATAACAATCATGGCAAATCAGCTAATCATTTGAGAATCTCTAAGACAATGGCATATTGTATTCTACTAACCTAATCCCTACACTTCAAAATATAACATTTTGGTTTGTATATAGCCTCTAATATGCATGTACAACACCAACTGACAGCAACAGGAGTAACACAGATGAAGCAGACCTAACACATCACTGTTAATTTGTCAGGCAAGAAAAATATTTTTGTGTTTTTAAAGCATTAGAACAACTCAAAACCATTTCATCATCAACACAAAGAAATGTTTCTACTAACTGAACAATATCTACTCTCAAATTACATTTCACTAAAGGGGCATAATCAAAGTCACTGTGCTCACACTTTCATTTCATCTGTTAATTCCTCAAACTGATGCCTTTCTTCTCAAAACAGAATTGAAAGCATCCAAATAGCACCTTTCTTTCAAAAACGTAAGTGAAAGCATCCAAATAAATGCCACAACACGGCAAAAACAAACAAAATAGCCTTTAAAAATACTAATTATAACAATAAGCAGAATAGTTTCAAAAGCATCTAAAAGGTTGGCTGAACCTTCAGAATATTCATTACAGTTTCCACTGATGGCATCTTTCACATCACTCAAGCATGGAATGTAAAGAGTTGTTCTAGGTGGAGTTTTTCGCCTCTGAGACTAAGATTTTCAATTTCACCAGAGTTTACCAGAGAAGACAGAGTAAAAATATAAACAACAAATGCAAATGATTACCAGAAACACCATTTTACAAAAAAAACTGCACTTTTTGGAAACAAAATGATGACTTGTTTTATACAAGCTCTTGCCTTCCTCTGCTCATTTCATACAACGCCCATGTGATGGCCTTAAGATCATCCCACACGCAGGATCTAAAACATTCTCTTCCTGAAATGATTTTAAGGTGACAGTTCAAGGATGCAAAAAAAAACCATTTCCAAACAAAATTCAGAGACTTTTTATACCTAGAGCTGACACTCATGATTTACATTAACATCCTCGCAACCGTTTCTGCAAACTTTTAATGAAGGAGACATGCAAAACAGCCGAAGCATCACACACCACTATACCTGATTCACAGCATCCATGGTGATGGTGGTCAGTCTGACAACACTTGTCCCTTAGAGGCATTTTCCGTGCGCACGACCTACTTCCCTTCTACATTCAGCAGCTCGTTTCTGCTAAAATAAACAAATTAGCAGTCACCGCCGAAGCACAAGCGGCTCAAGAGCGCGCCATCCCCGCACATCCACTTCCTACAGCCGGGCAGGCCGGAGGCAGCGGCACCTCTGGCGCAGGAGAAAGTCCCATTGTTTTCGACGCCCTCTGCAACGACGGCGGCAAGCACGGCCCCGCTCCCGGCCCACCGCCACCTGCGCCTCGGCCGCGGGCAGAGCCCCAGGCCGCCGCCCTGCCCGCCCAGCGCGGCCCGGCCGCACGGCCCCGCGCCCCCTCCGTGGCGGCCCCGCCGCGTTCCATCCCCACCTCGCAGGCTCGTCCCGCAGCCCCGCCGGTAGGACGGCGGCCCTAGGGTCCCGTGGGGAGAGCCGCGTTCCTGCACCCGGGGCAGCAGCGCTCCCGCCGCCGGGCCGGGCGCTCCGCGGCGCTGCCGGAGCCGGAGCGGGGCGCGCCCGCCACGCGCGGCCGGGCGGGAGGGGCGCGCGGCCGCAGGTGACAGCGGGCGCCGACGGCGGGACGGAGCAGGCGCGA
>JAWWEY010000001.1:103560733-103574346 GCA_035582745.1 Loriotus luctuosus
TTTCTTTCTTTCTTTCTTTCTTTCTTTCTTTCTTTCTTTTTCTTTCTTTCTTTTTCTCCTTCCTCCCTTCATTCTCCCTTCTTTTTTCTTTCTTCCTTTCTTTCCTTTTTCCTTTCCTTTCCCCCTTTCCTACTTCCCTCTCTCTCTTCCCCCCTTCATTTGTTCATTCATTCATTTTTATCATAGATTAACAAGTCTCTTGAAGGTATAGATACAGTCAGGTAGATTTCTCATGTGAAAATACGAAACTATCTTAGTCACTTCACACAGAACTGCAGCAGTTTGCAGAGCCCTGTGTGAGATCTGGTCTCATTACCCAGAACTCAAACAGCTTAAAAGAAAGTCACAGAGGTTTCAGACTCCAGGTTGATGCACAGTGCTGAAAGTGAGCTTCAGACTTTATTCTGGTGAAGAGACCCAGGCCAGCAGCTCAACATGCACATTGACTGGAGAGCTGCACATGTTGCTCTTCTACAGCCAGCTGAGGTGGGTGGATATTATTTCTGTCTTAGGCAGCCAGGGTGAACAGTCAAATTTAATATTCTCCCAGAGCATTTTAATATTAGGGTTTTGCTACAGTCTTAAAGGTCAGACTTGTGGGTCATTCTTTCAAGTTGTTTCCTGTCTCATTCCATCCCTGATTCAAGCTCTTGTGCAGCCCAGCAGTGCTCCTGGCCACAGGTAAAAGGCCAGAATTGTCACATCCTCACAAGCATCTAGAAGCCACAGCCAGCTGAAACCAAAACCAGGGAGGCTGATGTTTCCCTCATAACTGAACATCAGTGCAAGACACTTAAGAAAACCTTTCCTGAAAATAAATAAAAGGTCAAATGTGAAAATCTGAGGCTTCAATAAGGCAGGAAAGAGATGCAGAGAAAGAAAAGTAGTGTCCTTATTTACTTCTTTAGGCAATACCCCATGCCTTGTCCACTGTAAATCATTCCTGCTTCAGTGAATGGGGCTGTTCTCCCTTGCATGCACACTTCAGTTCTGAGCTGCTGTTACATTCCAGGAATATTACAAAGGGTGAGCTTTGTGTAGCCTTTACACCAACTAGAAAATGAAAACCTAGAAACCCCTCAGAAATCAAAAGTGTCACCCTTCAAACACTGATAACTGTTTGCTATTTAATTATTTTTAGAAGAAAAATCATTATTTATTAAAAGAAAAGGGTACAAAGAATGATCCCAGATGATCAATTGTCATCTGATTTTGATGGGTTTATTTGAATGCATTAATAAAATAGAACTTGCTGAGAATGGCTTGTAAAATTCAATTTGTGTTTTGTTCAGAAGGTCAGAAGTTATTAAAAGAAGAGAGAGAAACTATAACTTATCAAATACCTCAATGAATACACATTCCTTTATCCTGTTACCTAATAATAAACTGAGAAACAAAAATAGTATAACATACTAACCTGTAAATCATTTAGTCTTGTTGTGAGTAAAAATAAACAAGAGGTATTTTCTTTAGAAAACAGATAGAAATCAACGGTTTGGTGCATTGTGAGAATTATTAAAACCGTTTTTTCTTCCATAGTGGAATTCACCTATATGCAAGTTTTAGGAACCGTTTGGCTTCAATTATTCTTTTGAACATCTAAGAAAGACAAACCATAGACATAAAAAGCTTCTGATATTTTGCATATTCATAATACCTTAGTGAATCACCAGGAATGGCAATACTGCTCTCTGAATGCTAATTTAGAGGCAGCAGACATGTAGAAGGGCAAAGAACATAGAAATAAACCAGATTTTCCCATTTGAATTCACCACTTGTTTGTGAACACTTCTTGTATTTTTCTTTTTCCACTGTTACCTCTTCCTCTCTTATAATTTTTTATTAAAAAATCTAACTACTTAATCTAAAACACGTATATGATAATGTGCCTAATTTCATAGGGTTTTTACGTCAACAACGGTCGCTACAAAGTATGTCATTTTTAGTGAAAAAAACAAAGATCTGCGATGATTGCAGACTGATGCTTATGTCTTAAGGGTTACTAGGCATGCATAATAGCATGGTACAACATCCCTTTTTACTCAGTCTAGCAAAGAATGCAGGCTCACAGCAGGAAATCTTAATCATCGTTTATCAGAGTAGCAGGTAGTTCTGTTTTCAAAATGTTACCTTCAAAGGGCATATATCTAAAACCTTTCTCAGAACCTATTCCTATTCTACCATAAAATTAATTAGCCTTTTAGTTTCACTGAATATATTTCAGAATTTAACATGAGAAAAGATGAAAAATATACTTGATCTCTAATAGAGCAACATTTTTACACTCAGATGAAAAAGCCAAGACCTCAAAACAGCTCTTTAAAAGAATTGAAATATATTTTTCTTTATGTCTGACTGCAGCTGTCATTTTTGTGATGCTTTGGAGGGACACGTGTAAATTCAGGGTCACAGTGTTACAATTCATTCCTTCAGACAAGTTTGCAAATTACTAAAGCTTATTTAGAAGAATTCTCTGGAAGGGCACTGAGTTTCTCAGAAGAATATATGTGATGAGTGATGTCAGTGCTATGCTGGGCACTAATTGTGCCATTCTAACACAGGAAGGAGTTATCTCAGCCTCTATATAAACGTGAGGATCCCAGCCAACCCCTGCCTTAAATAGAAAGCTCATTTAATATACTACTCAGGCTGCAGAGCTGTTTACTGGAAAGGGTTGTGCTGATGAGCAGGCACTAAGAGCTGTGTAGTTTAATGGAGAAGAGTTTCGATGAGGGTGTAAGATCTCATTTGCCAGCTGTGGAGCACAAGCCTTTTCCAAACACACAGAAGATGTACATTTGAAGGCCAAGTCTTTGCAAGTTCAGGTTCTTCACATTCTCCATCCCAAAGGGCATCACAAAATTTAATACCCTGCATTTGCACCACGGAAAATTGTGGAATGCTTTACCCAAGATTGTTACTAAAGTGATTAACATGATTCTTTGAGGTGCTGAGAGTCTCCCTGGAGATTTAATCAGAAGCAGAACTAAATTAATGTGTTCTGGTGTTTGGTGTCCTGAGGCTCAGTCATCTCAAGCTGCTCTTGCTGCCCATCTTAGAGTTACTCAGAAATTGATTGGTCTATATGTTAAGTTATGCTTCTTTCTTGGACTTAGAGGAAATTTTGTTCATCCTTTCCAAGTATCTGCTTAAAAGGAGTGACATTATCAGAGAAGTTTATATGAGTAAGGTTTTATATCTGTAAGAAGTTAAGAAAATCCCCACCAAGTTGGGTCAGCAGAGCCCTGAATTCTCAATGCTTCTGGCAATGACAGGAGAAGGGTGGGAAGAGCACATGCTGCCTCTTCTGACTGTGTTTGCACTCCATTTCTCATTGCATTCCCCAGCATCTAAAGTAATTTTTAGAGGTTTTAAATAGCAGATCCCTGCCTAGCCCTTTTACTGTCTAATTATTGCCCTGCCTTTCGATGAATTTATCTAATCTCTTTTGCAACTAGTGATGTTTGCCTTTGCAGCAGCCTCCAGCACCAAATAACAGAGATTTATTACACGCTGTGAAAAGAAATGCCATCTTTTCCATGTCTGAACCTGAATTTCTGCCAGTTTCAGCGGGTGCCTTCAGCCCAAGTATTGTGAGAATTGACGAATGAATGGTCCAGGACAAGCTTGAAAACATCCACTTATTGCTTCTCAGTTTTGCCCTATATAAACTGAACACTCTCATGCCTGAGAATCACTTTGTAAGTCACTGGGTCACTTTGCTCCATCCATGTGACATTTCAGTCACCATCTTTTTCACTTTATTAATTTCAGATTTAGGTACTACTTCACTGCAAGAAATAGTTTATCACAGCATAATTGTTGGTAAACTAAGAAACTTCTCGGGAATCTCCACATCTCCACTTACATTTTGAGATTTGTTAACTTTACGAATTTGCAAATTCCAAAGTAGATTTACTGGTTTTGCTAATCAAAGAGTTCTTACTTCAGCTTTCTGCTGGAGAAATGTCAGCTTAGGACAAATCAAATTTGTCGGTGGCAGTATGTTACAACTATGCCAGCTTTGAAAGTGAACTTACTCCCCAGCCTTTTTCATGCACCAGGAAGGTACAAACCACTCTGTGTGGGATTCACTGCAGCTAACTTTAGACATCTATAGTTTAGTCGTCTACATCTGAATTAGTCACTTTGGGTTCTCTTTATAGCTATCAGAGAGAAAAGGCCCTTTAGAGTATGATTCATCTGACCTATTTAGATATCTACTTAAGAATAAGATGAATCATGTCCTATAACTTTTTTCCGCTCCCTTGACTTCGGAGGGAATTAAAATATTGACTTCTGCGAATAGAGTTCATTGCATATACTGCTCTCTATGTTATTTTGACACCATTTTTCTAACAAAAAGTTAGCCTGGGTATCACAGGATGACTCAATTGTTTTAGCAAATTTTCAGCTGAGCTCCTGCTAAACTGTCAGCCTCTGCCACAGCTGCTGTGGCAGGTATGATGCAATCAAGGAACCTCATATCTGTCTTAAATGGTGGGTCCCAGAACTGCCCAGTACTAAAGGTGAGGCTGCAAATCACTGAACAGAGCAGGATAATCACCTCTTTAATTAGCTGTTTGAGGCATTCCTCTTTCAATTTACCCCTTAAAGCAAGGGTAACTAAGGTACTTGTTAATAGATGTCTTGGGGACAATTAGAGTGAAATGACACTGAATGATCAGTGTTTAGATATATATATATATAGATATATAGATATATAGATATATAGATATATAGATAATTTAGTGTATATATATATATATAGCATATATATATAGTGTATATATATATTATATATATTGTGTATATTTATATTATATATATAGTGTGTGTATATATATATATATATATATAGGTACTGTTTATTCTAGAACAATTTGGTTGCAATGGAAAGCAGATATGTAGCCATTTCAGTTATTATTATCTGTAGTAATACAGTAATAGGAAAGTATAAATATAACACTTAAGAATATAAAGAAATGAAAAAAAACCCAGGAAATTGTAAGAGTTGATACTGGAGATGAACGTTATAACCACCTGTGCACCCACGGTGAGATTTGATGCTACATTTTCGATGTCCATTGGTTGAAGTCATGGTCTTGATCAGTCATGGGTGGGGGAAGCCCACAAAACACAGATTTTAATGTGTTAGTAAGTGTTCAGGCTTAGGTGAGAACACCCAGGTACCTTTATGAACTAGGAGCAGAAATAAAAGCTGTTTTATTTTTTCATTGGGATTGAGGATCAGATAATATCCAACTTTGATGAGTTTCACTGAGTTATATAAAGGATCTTCAGAGCTGGTGGTGATACTGTAATCTGCTAGTACTGCTGCCTACAAAGTGTTGTAGTGCAGCATAATTCTTGCATGTTTTTTCCAAACACTGTATTTTCTCTTAACTCTTGTTATTTAATCTTAACCTGTAAAGTACATTTTATTCTGTTTGTGTACAGGACAGGTCCTGAAATATCTTTCTTTTCAAGGTATCTCCTTCCAACAAATTTTAGACTCTTCACCCTGGCAAGACAATCTAAGCATGGCCCATCCTTAACACACTTCAATATGCTATGCCTTTGCTTGTCAAATTTTATTTTTTTGTTAAATGCTAAAATGCTACCCATCAATTCCTTGATCATTTTCAGACTTTAATTTTTTCATTATCTTATCCACAATTAATCTCTTAGGTGCAAATCTTGAAGATCAATCTGAAGAATTTCTGATTCTTTCCCTTTCTGTAACATGTATTTTTTTAAATGCATCCTTCATTTTTTTTGCATTGGGTGCTGCACTTCACATTTCTGTACAGGAAATTTCATGGCTAGCTTTCTCTGCCTGACACAACTGAACACGGTTAAAAAAAACCAAAAAACATCAAGGGCTTCAAAGCCAGCTATTTTCAGGACTGAAGCTTAATTCTAACAACCTTCTCCTTTACTTTCATTAATTTCTTGCAGTTACTTTATAAAGAACTGGTTCAATCTTCTGTTCTTGTCTTCATATTTCCAGAATTATAGTGCTGGTGAGACTTAAATTCATCTTTTCAGAATATCTTAGTAGTTTGTTTTATTTCTCATTATCATTGTTAAGAAATTAGTCAAGGGTCATTCCCATACTTCCTATTTGGCTCCCATTCTTAGGATAACCTTTCGTTTGGCAATGTGGCCTATGGACTCCCTGGCTGATTATTGTCCCTTTGTGTTACCTTTAACAATCAGTTACATGCCTTCTTTTCTCTTGGCTACTTCATGCCTTTTCTATTTCTTGCTTTTTCAGGTACAAAGCCTGCAGAATTTGGCTCTAAATCTATATTGAGGATTCCTCTCCCATTCTGTCTCATTAAAATTAGTATTCTGAATGAGTCTCCATTTATTAACTAGCGTCCTAATTTACTTTTTCCCTTGTTCTCTCTTGTTTAAGATTTTATCCTTTCAGTCATTCCTGCTATATCTCTAAAAGTTGATTTTCTGTTATTTAGGGACTTAATTTTTCCTAATTTGTCAGTGAGCTAAAATATCGTTCAATACTTTCAGATTTCCATTAAGTGAGACATCTTTTAGGTTTATATATATAGCACCTAGCACAAAGATTTCCTGCTACATGAAAATATTTCTTAAATGCAAAATTAATACAAAATATTTTAATATAAACACAGTGTATATAACATTATAAATATTATTTAAATAATAAATTTATATTTTAAACAATTAAGATTAAATATTTACACATTAATATTTCATTATCTGTTATTAACAATAGTAATAATGTGGTAGTGCAACTGTTACAGTCTTTTATGTAATATATTGTCCCCTATCTATTATTTTGATAATCAGCTCAGAAATTAGCATAAAAGACCAATGATGTGCAGACAGGTTTATGAACTATGGAACTAAACTCTTTTCCCCACCTTCAAGGAAGCTTTTCCAGTTATTAATTAGAATTAATGGATATTAATTTGTTCACAATCCTTATGGAATGCCTGTACAAATTAAGAGTAAACAAAGAAGGAAACTGCTCCTCATCAAAAATATTAAATATGTCTAATGTGTTACTGTACTCATATACAAGTATCTGAGAGTTCTAAAGTGTAAAATATTGTTCCTCAAGAAATTATATTATATTTCACTGAACAGTAATTGCTAGGCATATTCCAATCACAGCTAACATTTCTCCTTCATCTTTTATCATGATTCAATGAAAAATGACAATTTTCTCTGTAATTTCTTCAGAAATTTCTGCAGGTTTAGACTTACACCAGTATTTAGAGTTTTGCATTCTAAAATGGATGAATTTAAGGTAATGCAATGAAATACAATGGGGTCAGGCAGAAAGTAACACTTTCAGTGAAACAGCATAATAACATTTAACTTGGATTAGACTGAAGTGTCATATCATGCACCCAAAAGGGGCCTCCTTCAATACTTTTACCAGATTTTGAAAGACAACACACTGTTTTATTTAGCATCTTATCTTTGCCAGTCACTCAGGGCACTCAGTTATAAATAAATAGAATTAATTCTGGTGAGGAACACATGACACCACCAATTGCAAGATATCAAGAAAATATGAGCTGAACAGCAGCTCTGCTCACTTCACCAGGTTGTCTAACATTTCAGCAACTTTCAGTGTTTGAAATCTGCTTACAGTCAGGGGAATCTAAGCAAATGTAAACCAGATCTACCAACATTGTGCTATCTCTGGTGCTTTCTTCCTGTGGTTTTATTGGAAACCCATTTTAATAAACCTAGGTTCAGTTGGGCTGTTTTAATTTGAAGAAAAAACACCCCAATAGAAAACTCATTTGAAGAGATAACATTACAATATGCTGGGAATTTGGCTTGGAGTTTGGTTACCTATGCAGACTCCCTGGTTTTGTGAATGACCCTTCTACAAGGTTGTGACTGTAAAACCTTTCACCAGTTACTTTTACAATTAAGAATTCCTCTGAAACATGGAGAATGATGAAATTATATTTGGGTAAAACACACTTCAGTGCTTGTCCCAGTAAAGTCAGACTACTTTAGCAATCTTTGTTTAACAGTTACAAAAATATTTCCACATATGTGCAGTCAAAACAATTGAGAAAGGCATTATGAGGAGATTGCTGTCATCTTGTTGCACTGTTCCAAGGATGCACTCTGTGAGCAGTGTGCAGTGTTTCCTTAGACAACTGAAAAAGAATCTCAATAAGTTATCTCTGTTGCCTTGATACCAGTGACTAGCATTACATTATGTAACTTTTTCAGTCAAAAGGCATTGTCCATATTTAGTGGAAATGAACTTATTCCTTCATGAGGTGGATTGGGTTCCCCTTCACCTGTTGGGCCATTCAGTATCCTGTGAGATTCTCCCCATGGGTCAATGAGATCTGTGAAAGTTCTGTGAGCTGCTTTGAACTATCGTCACTTTGTCCTGTCCAAATACACTTTAGATATTACTGCAGATATTTTTAATTTACTGCCATTATCTGTTGAATTCTCCTGTGTGCCAGTCATGTGTGTCAGTGGTGTTCTCTGATGTTCATTATGATATGATTTTCAGGTTTGGTGGAACGCCTAGCTGAAAAAATCCTCTTTTTGGTTTCCAGTTATTAAAAATGTGAAAGTACTGCCATGGTACCCTTAAACAGTAACTGATGTTCTGGGGCTTATCTTTGGAATACTTTTTTTCCCCTTTATTTTCACTGTAACCATGCTAAAACAACATCAGAAAAAGAAAGCAAGGAATATAGGACAAGAACAACACCTACTATCAAGAAACAGTTGCTACCAGCTTTCACAACTTAGAACACAGAATCATTAAAGTTTAAAATACCTCTAAGATCACCAAGTTCAACCATTAACGTAACACTGACAGGTCCACCACTAAACTATGTCCCTAAGAACTGCAGGTTTTTTGAACACTTCCAAGGATGATGATACCACTATTTCCCTGGGCAGCCTGTTCCGATACCTGACCATTCTTTCGGAGCATAAATTTTTGTTAAGATTCAATCTAAACATCTCCTGGCACAACTTGAGCTATTTTGTATTGCCCTATCCTTTGTTAGTGTCACGCTGTCAAAGAAGGATATCAAATTGGTCAAGCAGGACCTGCCTTTCCCAAACCCATGCTGGCTGGGCTGGTGCACATGTCCATGTCTGGCACAAGCAGTTGGGAAGATTCCTTGAATGTGTCAACAACTTTCTTACAAGTGATTGACAAGCCAACAGGAGATATAATACTGGACCTCATGCTCACGAACAAGGAAGAGCTGGGTGGAACGTACTGCTCCAAGGCAGCAGTGGCTGCAGTGACTGTGAGGTGGTGGAGCTGGAGTTCCTCAGGACAGTGAGGAGGGCCCACAATAGACTCATTGCCCTGGAATTCAGGAGAGCAGACTGTGGGCTTTCCAAAGATCTGCTTGGTAAAATCCCATGGGATGGGGTCTGGAGACAGAGGACTGGTTGAATTGCAAGTATCATCTGGTCCAAGTTCAGGAGCAATGCATATCAACAAGGAGGAAATCAGGCAAAAGTGCCAGAAATCGTCCATGGATGGATAAGGAGCTGATGTGCAAACTCAGAGTTTGAGTTTGCACACCAGAGTTTGAAAAAAGAAGCTTAAAGGAAGTGGGCCTAAAATCCTATCAGGGTTTTATCAGGATTTTCAGAAAACTTGAAGCCACACAGGTAGTGCCAAGTGCACTTACCTATGTTAATTGCATGTGAGAGAGGACTTTGCAAATTTATGTTTCCTAATGTTCCCTCCACAAGCCCACTTTTCGATAAATTTTACTACTAACTTCATATCCCTTAAAGAATCCCAACCCTTACACATAACTGCATCTGGGAGTAAGGCCTGTTGGGGTTTTCATCTCCTAGTTCACTGTGACAGGATCCTTCTTTTTGAATTACACATCCTCCAGGCTAATAAATTTTGATTGCTCTGCATTGTTAGCCATCTGCTCCCATCCCTTGGGATCCCAGTTCAAGATGGAAGTTACAAGACAGCAAACTGAACCCCCCAGCAGACATAGGGCAAAACAGTTTGTACAGAAAATTAGCAAGCATGGGAGTTGGTGAAAAGTGTTTGATTGAGACATGCATAGATGTTCACTGACTTTTCACAAGGTCTGCTAATTTTTAGAAGTAGTATAATAGCTATAATTAAAATTTTCTTTCTCTTCTTATAGTAATACACTGTTTCCAGATTTTTATGTATTTACCAATGTATTTTCTATTTGCATTATGTATTTTAAACAGTGGAAAAAAAAGGCAAGGAATGAACCTTAAGACCCAGAAGAGAGAAACATATGGTAAACTGAACCGTAAAAGGAAACCCTCATATATAATGCCAGCAGTCTCAAAGATCTATATTCCACTGCTTCCAGGAAATAAATTGATCTAAGCAGCAAAATAGCGACATAAATAAACATTGCCTGTGACCAGCCAACTGGATTTAGCTTAATTCCCCACCACTCTCTAGGCCCAGCCATGCAGGGAGTTTTTTACCCAGCAAACAGTGCACCTGTTCAAGCTGTGAACAGTCAGTTTCTCCAGGAGAATGCTGTAGGAAATGATGTCTAAGGCTTTACTGAAGTCCACATACACATCACCCACAGCCTTTCCTCATCCAATAACAAGGTCACTTTGCCATAGAAGGAGATCAGGTTGGTCAAGCAGGATTTGCCTTTTGTAGACCCATCTTGACTGTTCCTGGTTCTCTTGTTGTTCCGTGTGCACCATACAGTAATTAAAAATTGTTTATTTGCTAAATGAAAAATAGCCCTTTGGAAAACATAGGATGTTTCATGGTGCACCTGTTATGTATTTCCTCATAAATTAGAGACCTGTAGGAATTTAGCTTGTCAGACATTTTTCATGACTCTCAAAGAATACCCAAGGGACACGATCTTTTATAAAGAGTAGTTACCACAGTTTTAGCATACTCTGTAGTTTAAAAGAAGTAAAATAACTTCAAAGGCATTAAAAGATCATTGTATGGGGTTTATTACTTTATTATCTAATGTATTTCTTAACCATTTTTTCTCGTGTTATCCTGCCTAAAATGAAAGATATGAATGAGGGGCCATGTTTTCATTTGAAATGACACCATTTGTGTGTGTGTGTGTGTGTGTGTGTGTGTAACAGTTGATTACAAGCCTAAGACCAGATAGTATACTGCTTGCTAAATAAATAAATAAATGCAAAAAATGAGAGCAGTAATGAACTATCATCTTTTTATCATCATGCTAAAAAACAAGTCTCTGAAATTGTGTTTTGGTGGTGCTTTTTCTCTCATTGTCAAGAAAAGCTATGCCATATAGCAGTGTAGTAAGAGTTATTAGTTAAGTGATATCTGAAATCTGGGAAGACTGCCTTTATGATACTTATTTGATTACTTAGATGAAGGAGAAATTTATATGGAATAAGTAAAATTAAATCCTTAACAAATAAGACAAATTTTATTTCACAGGTTTCTCATTAATAGAAAAATCAGTATTTTTAGGGAGACAATGGTAGCAATTTTAAGAGGAATTGGAGGTACGAGTTTCAATAAAATAGAATTGTATCCGAGACCAGAGTAATAACAAGACAAAACAAAAATATTTTGATGAATTGATTAAATAGGAAGACCAAATTTCTTTGCAATTGGACACTTTTCTGGGCTATCACATGTAACAAAAATGTTCATCTCACAAATGCTACTTTTCTTCCATGTTGCATCTTACCTCCCAATAAAAGAACAAACCAAACAAACAAACAAACAAACAAAAACTCCAATAAGAAATAAATGCCAAAACCTAAACCCCAAAACCCCAAAAATCCAAAGCCAACAGAAAATCCCCAACCCCCCAAAACCACACATAAACAAAACAAAACAAAACAAAAAAAAAAACCAAAACCAAAAACAAACACTCCAAGAGTGTTGTGCAATATTTTTCTTGTGGTATAGAAGAGTTAGAAAGATTCATAAATACTTGCTGTAAGCTTTTTCTCAGGATATATCTTCCTTTTTCCAAAATATCCATACTGTGTTTTCTGAGAGTTTCTTCCATGTTTGTACTCAAAATTTCTGATATCTGCTACCAAACTTTTAAATTATGAATTAGTGAAAAGTAAAATCTTCAGAAAAGAGATAAAAATTTTCAAATTAAGAAGCAGGTTGTCACAAATTTATTTTGTTTTAGAGTGGAATACAGATTCCTGACTTTTTGTTTTTTCAATCACTTCTGCTGGAAGACTGACAAGAAAGCAAGAAAATATGACTGAAAGGCTAATTAAGTAGTTACCAGAGATATTATTTGGTTGGTTACATTTGATCTACACTATCTACAAAATAGAAGTTATGTCCCTATTCAACACTATACACATTTAATTGCATTATATCACAGCAGATTTTACTCCACTTCTATGTTATAACCCAAAAAATAAAGAGAAAGGAGATGATCTTTCCCCAGGAATCACACTAAAGTTTGATCTATGACCCTAATTGAAAGTGTTAATTAACACTTCTGAAATGGCTTTTCCATGTCAAAAATCCAGAGGACTTTTAGTACACCTTCAGCCTATCACAGTAGATAGGCCAGATTTCTCTTGTGGTCAATATATGGTACAACCATGAGAAAAAACAGGATCAAAAATGATAAACATTACCAAAAAAAAGGCAAGAAAAAAAAAAAGAGTAAATCTTATTCAGCACTAGGAAAACATGGGGAATGGTGTCCCAAACATGGATAGACTTTCTTTATATTCTACTGCTAAAGAAGAAGGGCTGGTCCCAGAACAGATGGTTACATTGACCTCATCCTGTGGAGGGATCAGTGCCCTGATGTCCATTTAAAAAGCAGTTCAGGTAATCAGATCTCTGCTGGAGTCAGACCTCAAATGGCTGTTTCCATTTGGTGTGTCAGATAAAAAAATGAGATGGGGTCATGGGCATATTCCCTTCTTGCAATGACCTGTGGAACTGAAACAACAGTCAATGGCCTTGCAGAAAGCAGAAATTGCATCTTCTTTCTTTCTTTCTCACTCTTCTCAGGATGTGCCATAAAAAGAAACAGTGCCAGTGACTTCATAAAACCTCAGAGGAAAGTTTGTTGTTGTCATTTACTTTCTCATGAAAATCTTCACATCTATTTGTACATGACAGCAGAAAAGCTCAGGACAGAATGACTGATACATAGCTGCTATAAAAATTCTGTCTGCATCAGCAAGAATGTGTCATGACACTTGGAGAACTGGAATTTTTGCACATTTTTGTGGATACTATCATAAAATAATCTGATTTTAAAGAATTTGGGAATTTTTCATTATATATTTTACTCCTGTTATTCAAGAGACAGTAGAGAGTGTGGCTACACTGTAATGAAAAGAACATAGTATATTTGATACTGTTTTTCTACACTGATACTTTTCTTACATATATTGTAGAATATAATGTATGGAAAAATATATTATAAAGAATACATATATTCTTTATCTTTCTAAAATGGCTCCTTTTTTGGAGAAGCATGTAATGCTTGTATTTACTGTTCAAGTCCTGTGTCACAGACATCTTTTGTGAAAATCCTTTTCTTTAGGATTTTTCCTTCTGAGAAGCTGAGAGGCCTCAGAAACAAAATGTA
>JAWWEY010000001.1:103582759-103606977 GCA_035582745.1 Loriotus luctuosus
TGTTATTATTAAAAGTAATTTCTTACTACAAGAAGTTCTGAAATGGGCACAGGGTCAAAAAGAAATGCTGTTACCTATCAGTGGCTGGTTTGAGGCTTGTCATAGCAGAGACACCTTTTAGTTTCCTCTCTGTTCAGTATAAATCAAGGTAAAAGTACTGATGACAGTGGTTATGTAGGGACTTGTAGATGCTGAATATCCATGCTTTTTGCAATCAGAAAAGGGAATACATTAAAAAAGATGTTCTGAACAGTACAAGTCATAGAACATCATAATTGTGGTGGTTACCTCAACAATTTTCTTGTTGTCCCTCTTTTAAGATGTCATCACATTCAGTCCCATTCTATTTTATTCCATCCTTTCTGTTCTGTTGTGGGTTTTTCAGACTGAAAATGCATAAAATACCACATACCTGGAATACTGTCAGTCCTGATCTGGATCAGTATTTTTTTTTCTGGTGACTACTTATTACTCAGTGTAAACCTTACTGATAAGTTTTCAGTCCCTTTCCCGCTGTTTCTACACAAATTGTAGAAACTAAAAACATCTTTTACACTCCAGGAGGTTGTCTCAGTTTAAAGCTAGTATTTTTACTGAAAATCAAATCTTGATAAAAGCTTATCACCAAAATAAATATACTTGCTTGTTGTTTTTGTATGGGAAAAACCTCTGTAATGCAGTTAAAACAGCAAAAGAATGCTTTTGTCAGAACTCAGTGTCAGTTTCTTAAAACAGTTAATGTACATACAGCATATTAATTCCTTTTACCAACATGCACATCATACCACATTGTACTATCCCAAATGCAGCAAAAAGTGTCTCTTGTAAAAAGTTTAACAAGCACTTGAATAAAGGAGAAAACTTTTCCTTCTAATGCGTGTTGGCAGAGAGGCAATGCTCTGACAATCAGGAGTTCTTTTTTATGCCAGAAATGTTCAGGAAGAAAATGTGACATTTAGCTACAGAATAATAACCATGAAAATAAAAACTGTATTCACAATTGCATTGCTACTAGGAAGCAATTTTCAAAATTATTATAATGTAAAAATAAATCTAAAACAACAACCAGCAATTTTATGCACTATGTCAGCATTCATCAAATATTTCACAACAATGAATTATTTAAAGTTTAATATTTAAAGTTTCTATAGACTTTTTTGAAGAATAATAGAAAATTATTCAATAACAGAAAATTGTGAAATATAACAGTAAAAGAGATTGCAAATCCTAAGAAAAGTTGAAGAATAATTATAGCTCCAATAAATATTAATTGTGGGTTTTTTCCTTTAATCAATTAACAACTGGATATCAACTTACACTTCTAGGACACTGAATAAATATTTTAGACCTTTAAAAACGCAAGTAATTTTTGATAGGATTACATCATTTCAAGATGCTTACTATGGAAAATAAGTGCCTAAATAACTACTAACTTTGGATGTCTCTATTTTTCCTCATTTCTTTTCCTAAATCCATCTTAAACCAGCAAAAATTAGAAATATGAGTTCCACCATCATAATGTCTCAACTCCTTCCTTCTGCTGTGTTACTGAGAAATCCACATTAAGCAGAGATAGCTAAGGTTTTAGCAGCACATGTGAAAGCTTTGAGTGTTTTCTCAGAAGGAATGTTCACACCTAATTTCTGCTTTTCTTTCCACTCAGCTTATAATTCCAATTACAGCTCTGGAGAAGAGATTGCAACACATGACTGATCAATTCAAAAGGTACTGGCAGGCCAACAGAGACATGTACGTGATGCTTCTTTTTACAAAAGTGACCCACATGCAAGTGCATAATAAAACAACAGTAAGATTGTAAATGATCCAAAGAACAGCAGAAACATTTTTCAGAATGGCATTTTATCTTTACCATGTTTCTCTCCATGACAGCTCAGTAGTCTGTCGTGTTAATTGTGTTGATGACCCTTGGGCAAATGCCCCCATTGTATTTAACAGATTGGTTCCCTAATAAACAACCTGAGGTCAGAGGTCTGTTTTCATATCCTACAAATCTGCTCTTGAATTTGAGTTTAATTATCATTTGCATGGCCAAAACCACAGGACAAATACCAGAGATTAAATTGAAGGAAGTAGTTTAATAAAAACAGCATTATCTCAACAGTATTTTTACAAACTGTGAGTGCCTATGAATAATTAACATGTTTTTGAAATCAAGCCTAACCAAAACCAAAACAATCAGCACGACCTAGATTACAGTTCAAGAACATTTGGGGCGTAATCTTTTGGGACTCTGGTCTGTTCCAGAGCACTTTAAACTCTGTTACCTTCATTCTTTCCTGCTGAGGATGAATCTGATCTCTGACACCAACAGCTGCTCAAAACATTTTGAGCTCATTATTTGCCAGTTTAATCAGTAACATCAGTGCACCACTGGACCCTGTGCAGCCCCACATGCCATGATCCTTTCTTTGTCCCAACCCAAGTCTCTCTAAATGATGCCTTCATCTTCTTCATGTAATTTTACCACAGGGCTCAATGGGTAGAGAGGTCCTCACGCTGGCCTTCACAGCACACACAAATGCTGCCTCAAGGATTAAGGCATTTTTCACAGCAGACTGTTAAGCATTGTCATTCTTTAACCTTCAATCTCTTTTCATGCTTACTCTTCAACTTTTTAGAGCTGTAGGTCATAAAAAAGCTTGAAGCTGAAATACTGCCTTAAGCTGTTTAATTGTGATTTTAATGGGTCATTGTGTTTTTAAATTTGCCATGTACATAGACTAAAAAAAGAAGAAAAAAATTCTAGAAATCTCTTATAAGAAAAGTTTACTTTTTCATATGGGGCTATGGTTGGAAGATTTAGCTAGAGGATGGTGTGAAGGAAGTGGCTGAGGGAGTGAAAGACAAAAATGCTTCAATTGGCATAAAAGGTGCCTTTATGCACTCTGGAGAGCACAAGTGGCTCACATGGGGAACTTTTCTAGGGGAAGAAGAGTGGTTGTTGTCCTAAGCAGAAGATTTCTACATAGTGCAATCAAGGAGCCAAGTTGCTTATATTCTACTAAGTTGCTACTATGCATCTTGAATAAATTATTCTCTAAAGCAAGGAAAGGTATCCCTTGATGCTGTTACACAACTCAGAGCTTTTTTCCTTCTATTTCAAAGAAAGCCCTATGAGTCACTTGCATGAAACCACATTTTTACAGCTTATTAAGGCTTCATATAAAGAAACTACTGCAGAACAACTAACTGAAAATAGTTAATCTGAATTGAGTTACAAGATAAAAGATGCATTTATTTGCCTTTAAGTAATGAGTTCTTCTTCAAGGCTTTACACATTCATCCCAACAAACAATATTTCTTTCAATTCCACATTTCTCATAAAATAATCCATCTAACCAAAACATTTCAATTTCTTCTTCAGCTTTTAGTGTTTTAATATATTTATTTAAATACATTTATTTAAATGTAGTTCTGTGTATATAAATTGTTTTAATATTGTTCTCCATTCCCATTAATATTTGTGTAATGACAAGGAAATTATAGAAGTCATAAGAAGGAATTATAGCAAGGAAGTTATAAGAAAGAAAAAGGGAGGGGTTTGGGTTCTTTTCAGACCAATTTATCACCCAGTCCAAGAAGCAGGAGTTTGGCATATAGCCTCAGTTTCTGTAGAGTCTCATGGATTTCCACATTTTTCTGTGAATACTGAAAATATTTCATTATTCTAGTTAAAGCAATCTTTTTCTCAGGAAGAGGAAAGTTTCCCATTGAAAATAAAATAATTACAATTTTTAATTATAATAAGGTGAATGTTACATATTCTTCACCACAAAAAGTTATTAATATTCATCAGAGCTTATTTTTTCTTGTACTATATTTTTTCTTGTACTATATTTTCTCGTACTATATTTTTGTACTGTATTTTTTCTTGTAATATAATTTGGATTGCAGCAAAAAGCCTCATGTTATACTATATGGTGTTATTCCAGACTGAGGATGGGTACAACTCCAAAGGAGAGTCAAAATTATATACTGGAATCAAAATCTGCCTTTTTGGCATTCACAGCTGGGTGAACCTTGAAACCCTTTCACAGCTGACTGAATTCAAGGGCATCCTAACATATGCAGACGCACGAACTTTTTTTTAAGGGAGATGTTTAGTAACTAATTCTGTAGGTCAAATCAATCTCCCTCTGCTGGACACACACTATGTGATCGTGTTTGGACACTGCATTATGAACCTGGTGCTCTTTTGCCTTTATTGAATGAAATAAACTGCAGTTTTCAAGAGCTGTCACTTTCTCTCTCTTCCCCTCCCTTTTTCCCTCCCTCTCTTTCCATGTTTTCCTTTTGTTCTTATCCAAACAAGCATAATAAGAATGTTGGTCCCTCCCAACACTCTCCATGTTTTGTTGAACTTCTCTTGTAAATATTAAACCCTTTTGCCCTTCTCTGTGGGGATTCCCTTTCCTCCAAATTTCTTTATGCAGTCAAAAGTGGTCAAATTATTTTGCAGAAAATTTTTACCAATGTGCTCTCCCAGTTTACATATCAAATGTAAAATACAATTTCCTTTCCTCTATGTAAGTTGCTTGAAGAAGCTATTTTGAGGTAAAAATCTAGTAAGTGAGATTTTTTTTTCCAAAACAAAGTAAGAAAATGCCAGCAATTTCTTTATAACCTTTCTTCTAGTCCTGGATTCTGCATGTATATTGGTGTCCCAAAATTTTAGCTGAAGAAACACAAAAATATAAGTAACTCTCCATACAGAAGATATCAAGTCTGTGTCCCAGAAGGACTACACAAAATATCTTGACATGCCTTATTTTTTATACGCTATCTACTCAGGAGAGACAGGGAAAAAAATTCCACTTCTTTTAAACAGAATTTACAAAGTAATGTATGGAGATCCCTGGAAGTTTCCAAGGCCAGATTGGATGGGATTTTGAGCAACCTGACCGAGTGGAAGATGTCTCTGCCCATGGCTGAGGGGTTTGAACTAGATGGTCCATGTTCTTTAAGATCCCATCAAACCCAAATCATCCTGTGATTCCATGATCAGTGGTTAAGGAACTTAAAGGAACTGGCTTGTACAAAACTATGTATAATAGGTGTCCTCATAAATTTAAATTCTAGAAGACACACAAATGTTTCACAAATAAGAAAGAGCAATAGAAATGCTTTGGTGTATTTGGATAACAGCAGTTGATTCTGTAAGAACTAAAACAAAAGCTAAATTTTGTATGATAAACAGTATATTACAAAGTTACAGTACAGAAGACAACATCAAGCAGTGAAATCTGATGTGTGTGTATGGAATTAGCAGGGTACTTTTCAGGATGTCAGAATATGTCTTCTAGTGTCTCTTCCACTCGGGTTAGGTTTGACAAAAGATAAAACAGATCTTAATTTTATGACCTCCTGACCAAAATTTTGTTATGAATCCTTTCATGACGTTTCTGGGGTTTTGTTTGGTTCATTGGTTTGTTAGATTCTTTTGCCATCCAACAAGATTGCTTCTGTCTTTCAGTTTCTTCTTCCAAACTTCCTACTTTCCACAACAAAGTCACAGCCTGTCACTTCTGATCAGATTTCTTTTCAATACACTTCCTTTTGTTCTCTGGCACCCAGGCTTGTCCTTCTAATTGTTCACCAGTTTGATGCTGTGTCTTCTTCTTGTGTGATTCTTTGCCTGAAATGTTCAATTCCATTTAAACTATTACCTTCCTGGTCAGTCCAATTGTTCATTATAGGTCAAAACTACGGTGGATGGAAAGTTGTACTGGTGCTTTAATGCCAGCAACCATGAGTTCATTAAGACCTTAACCATTAAAAATTAGGCTAAGTGAGAAAGTGCAAGTCTCTGAAGTGGATATGACAATTTTAGCATTTGACTCAGAAAATTAAACAGAAAATATAATAGAAATGTTTCCTCAATTTTGTATTTAAAAAAAATCATTATCTCTATATAATGGGAGATCCAGTCTCCAAATGGGACTAATAGTTCATTCATCAATGTTTCTGTGACACCTGCAAGAAATTAGCTAAGCAATAATGGCTTGGCTCAGAAACTGCAAGAGAATGTCTGATAGCTATATATCAGCAAAACATAAAAGGTATATAAATAACTCACTGTTTTCTGTCATTACGGTGAATGGTAGAAAAGCATAAACTTATTTTTGAATAAATATTTTTCTTGCTTTTCATGCTTTTGTTGATATGTATAATCTAGTTCCAATATTTCAGTGCAAATTTGTTTCAGTAAATTTTATGAAAAATGTTAGCAATTTTTTGCCTAAATGATTACATTCTAAAAGCCATTGGGAAAATGTCTGTTCATACTCATTCAAAATTGTGACATTGTTTAATTTTCTGCTACAAAGAACAGAAAAAAGGCTTCTGTTTGCTCCAGTAATAATCAAAAAATAAATTCAATAGGGAACTTGTCTACTGATGCTGTAAGCATGCTACAAACTCCTCATCCACAAGAAAGAAAGGCAATAGAAATGCTTTTCACTAGGTCAACACCTTTAACACAAAACAGATAAACACATTCAGTTTCTGTCTATCACAGAGCATTTTCTGATGGATCTTTAAAACACTGGCATGTAACACCTTCATGTCCTTAAAATTGTTAGACATTTGGCAGCATGCTATTAGCCCTGTGTATACCAAAAATAAACCTTGTTCTTTCCTTCCTGCTTTCATGCTCACATATTTCAAACAACCAAAGCATATGTAATAATGTTGCAAAGGGTTAGGTTTAACATAGGAAATTATTGTTAGCATTCTTCCTTGCATAAACTCCTTTCCTCATTTTGCATCCTAAATACAGCAAGAGATGGGTGTGCATTCTAAAACAATAAAAAATTACCAAGTTTAAACCAAGTAATGTTCTATATTGCTCTTTGGTGACATTTTTCTGTATAAGGATGTAAAACTTCACATTGAAAATGTGCATATGCATTTATTTCTTGTTTTTTTCCTCCCATATTTTAGTCTGTATGAACACTGCTCAGCAATAACTAAAACATCCCTGTGTTCCCAACGCTGTTTTTGCCACAAACCCAAACCATACAAAGTACTACAAAGATAATTAACTCTATAATAGTCAAAATCAAACAATAGGTGTTAGTTAAATTGTAATGACTGTTCAGTAATGCTGCTTTGCTGTGACTCAGACCACAGGGAGTCACTGCAGTGCAAACAAGTCATTGAAGCACCTCTGCAGACCAATGGATTGTGGGACACTTCAATGCTGGGGACAGTGCACCTGCATGGTATCTTTCTGTACTTTCTGAGATCATCTCTGTAAAATCTGTGTTCAGATAGGAGAATCTGCTGCCAGGCTGTTTATTTTCCCACCTTGGAAAGTAGGCCTGAGATTGATTTATATTTTTCAGACATTGAAAGGCAATGCTCAAGAAACTAATTGGGAATATTGGCTATCCCTTGCAACATTTTAAGATACTGTTTGATTATGCACAAATAATTATTTATCAAGGTAAAAGCTAGTAAATTTGCCTTCTTAGTATGAGTGTTGGCAGCAAAACATTACTTCAACATTTATATTTAATTTTCATTTCTATTTCTATTGCCTCTAATTATGGTGAGCTGGTAACAAAAAAGAAAAAAAATATTAGTTGTAAAATCAATGCTGTAGAAAATGGATTTTAAAGGACAATCTAAATGCAGTTTTAGATGCAGTTAACATTTGAATACTGAAATTGCTAAGTGTGATAAAAGTGTGTTAGCTCATACTATTCCATACATAATTAGACTAGCAGGTTATTGAGAAATTGTAAAAACAGTCTTGTCTTCCATATTTGTAAGCTATTGCACTTTAAGTGTAATCTGTCACTTGGTGAGTGAGTCCTTCAGTTCTGTAGAACATCCTGATAATCTTGCTATTCTATTCCATATACCTTTGTCATAAATGTCTGTGTGTGCCTGTGCTAACAACAGACCAGAGCATCTTCATTTTTACATACCTGATAATCCCAAATTCTTAGTGGTGTGGAACTGCTTTGCAGATCTCCTTGTAGTTTCCATTTTCTCCACATGTAGTCAGTTGGTTCCTTACTCATCTGCTACATATTTCACATGAAATGTTACTAAGAACTTGCTGGAGGGAGCACAGCCTTCTCAATTTGCTTTCAGATATGTTTGCAACAAAATCATTGCAAACAATTATCAAGTCTAATATTGACTCCTTTCAATAGCAAGCAAGGAATCACTATTAGAGGGAATTATGTGTGTGTTTATTAGGGAGCAAGTATTCTAAGATTTTAAGAAATCTATAAAAAAATAAGGTAGAAATTTTATAATTGTAAGAGCACATGTACATTAAGTATGGAAAATCACAGACTTCATGTTTAGGACAAGGACATTCCCAGGCAGGACTGCCACCTCTTGACTCAGTTCCTCATTTGTTTGCTGAAGCTTGAAGTTTTTTATCCCTAGTCAATGAGGTGATGTCTGTACAACATCTTAAACAACTTTCCAGGCCTGACTGATTTGGGAATAGGGATGTATTGCAATACTGGCCTTGGACATATTTTTATTGGGTCTTTTCTTTGTTGTTTTTGTTTGGTGTTTGTTTGTTGTTTTGAGATTTTGTTATTTGCTTACTAATAAAAAGAGCAAAGTAAGGCATCATCAATATCACACATAAATGTTGATAACTGATCTGAGACAGGTTACATTAATACATTAGCAATAAAAATACCTACACTTAGGACACTTTCTGAAGGGAGTTAGATGACCAAAATAGAAAATAACTTGAATACTGTGCAGACAATGTTAATCAATAGGAAGTTAACAAGAGCAGGACCATGATCGTACAAAGTCAAATTCAATAATATAAAAAAAATAATAATATAATCATAAAATAATCTTTTATTGTGATACAACACATCCTTTAAAATGGAATCCTACATTTTTATAAACATGGGAGGTGATAAATTGTCAAAAACAGTAAAAGAGTTTGATGGTGTGGTGGGCTGATGTTGGCTGGATATCAGGCGTCCACCAAGCTGTTCTATCATTCAGCAGAAAAATAGGGGGACGAAAATAAGAACGCAGCCATCATAGGTGAAGATAAAGACAGTTTTAAAAACAAAAAGAAAAGGTCATGCATGGCAGCAAAGGAAAATTCTGCACCTCCCATCAGCAGGTGATGCCCAGCACATCCTGAGAAGCAGGACTTCAGCTGTATACTGGTTGCTATAGAAGGCAAATGTCATCACAGCAAATTTTCACCCCTCTCATCCTCTTTTCTCAGCATTTGTATCTGAACAGACATCGCGTGGTATGGAACGCCTCTTCGGTCAGATGGGGCCAGTTTCCCTGGCTGTGTCCACTCCTAGGATCTTTCCCACCCTCAGGTTACTGATGAGGGGGAATGTTGGGGAGCCATTCTTGGTGCTGTGTGAGCCCTGCTCAGCAGTAACCTAAGCTCTGGTGTGTTATCAACACCTTTCCAGCCACCCCAGCAATGCACAGCACTCTGAGGGCTGCTGTGGGGAAAATCAAATCTATCTCAGACAGACTCAGTATAGTGGCACCCTAATTTTAACAAGTATTTTTGTATACATAATGAAGACATTTTCTGTTAAGAGAATGAAGACTCAGAGAAGTAAAGCAAAATTCTGAGATGTGATCCCCTCCCAGTTTACAGCTCTGAAACATCTTAGCATAACAATGCCTCATAACAATATTTTCAGAATGAAGTAGAGAATTGTTAGAAAAGTAGTTGAGAGAAATTCTCTCTGAATGCTTCTTCCTAGGCAGGTGTTCCTTTTCCACCCTGTAGAGACAGAAAGAAAACAAACAAAAAAACTCTAAATGAAATCCAAACATGATAATGATTACTTATTAGCTGCTGTTTACTCACCGTGCAGATAGATGCTTCTATATCCAAAGTCATTCAGTCCTCATGAGATAATAACAATTAACATTCTTACAGCAGATTAAAAATTTAATTAAAATTTTTTAAAAAAGCTGAAATGGTCAAATGGAAAAAGCAAGCTGAACACAAGTACTAAGGACTACTTTCCACCATTCTAACTTGGACCTACTGTTTCCCAGTCTTTGCCGCTGTGAGATTTGTGGAAAAAAAAGTATGACTATTTACTTTCTAAATTAACTGTAATTCAATAATTGCCTGGATTAAATGTCTTTTTCTATCACTACTTTATTTCAAATTGAATATCAAAATATGCGTAATTTTTATGTAAGAAAAACAGTGAAAGCACTTAAAGTTGTCATCTCTGTAAGTTAAAATACTTTCAAAAATATTAATCTTACTCTATCTTTACAAAATAAACAAATATGTGATATCTAATGTATGTTTTACTTTTTTTTTACTATACGCAAATGAACCAGAAATAGAATGCAGTTTATTTGGTGTGTTATTTGCTATTTCTTCTTTTTCTCATAATTATTTCCTTTATAATGCTGAGAATAATTTGTGATAATGACATGAATCTCTTGTTTGAGTTGTTCTCCTTTCATCTAACCATTTATGCATTTCTGTTTTATGAGTGGATAATGAGAAATAACAAGTAAAGATTTGCAAAGATGTGCAAATACATGAAGCACTGTACTGTCAACCAGCTCAGATGCCAGAGGAGTATTTTCAAAATTGTAGCTGAAAATATTCAATTTATAATTTCGTATCTGCACAAAAAAATGTGCACATTTTCTTAAGAAAAAATATCTTTTAAAAAGAAATGTTGGAGATGAGCACAAAATTGATATAGAGAGGAATCCTTTAGGTACTCTGCATACTCAGCTGCTGAAGAATTCTCCGTGACTGAAGGGTGTTGAGGATTTGAGTGATCAGGTGTGAAGTATGTATGTATAATTTTGAGGGAAATGTTTATGCTTCTGTTTTTTGTTCTCGTTTTCCTTACTCCACTGTGCTAAGCAAGACTTATTTACACTTTGTCCATGAGGTATGTTGAATAATTTTCAAATAAGGAAAAAATTAAATAAAAATACTACATTTCTTTTTCAAAGTGTCCCATCAGTGCCATCTTTGAGATTTGCAGATGCTCCTCAGATTGTAGAATTTGTATGTAAAGCTCTGTGGGAAAAATCAGAATACCACAAAAAATATTTTGTATGCGTTTTTAGTGGTGATAAAGTTAATTTTTTTTCATGGTAGCTACTTTGGTGCTGTGTTTTGTGAAATTAAGAGGAACATCAATAAGACTTTTACGTTAGATTTCCAGAGGGCAGACTTTGGCCTATTTAGGAGACTTATTCAGACAATTCCTTGGGAAGCAGCCCTTGAAAACAAAGGAGTCCAGGAAAGTTGGGCATGCTTCAAAACAGAGATCCTGAGGGCACAGGAACAGACTGTCTCTGTGTGCTAAAAGATGAGTCAACGAAGCAAACCTCCAGCCTGGATGGGCAACGAGGTTCTGAAGGAACTTAGGAATAAAAAGAGGATGCATCATCTTTGGAAGAAGGGTCAGGTCTCTCAGGAAATATTTAACGTTTCTAGGATAAACAGGAAAAAAATTAGAGAGACCAAAGCTCTATTCGAACTTAATCTGGCAACTTTTGTAAAGGATAATAAAAAATGTTTATACAAATATGTTAATGGCAAATGGAGGGATAAGACCAACCTTTGCTTGCTACTGAATGCAGGAGGGAATTCAGTATCTGCAGATGAGGAGAAGGCGGAAGTGCTTAACGCCTTCTTTGCCTCAGTCTTTAGTGGGAAGATGGCTTGTCCTCAAGGCAACTGTCCTTCTGGGCTGGCAGAGGATGTCAGGTCTCTGTTATCCCTGTGATTCTGGGTTTATAATTTAATAACATGGATGTTTTAGATTCTGCTCAGCAGTGCTTATACAGCGTCAAGGCCTTTCTCACTTTTCACACCACCCACAAGTGATCTGGGACTGCCCAAGAAGTTGGGAGGGTACAGAGCCAGGAGAGCTGACCCCAGCTGCCCTGCAGGATATCCCAGACCATAAGGCATCATGCTCAATGATAAAATCTGGGTGATGGAGAAAAAAGAGGGAGACACATTTGGAATGATAGTGTTTGTCTTACCAAGTCACTGTTTTGCAGGATGGAGCCCAGCTTTCCTGGAGATTGTTGAGCTGCCTGCCTGTTGGAAGTGGTGAATTGCTGATTTTTCTTTGCTTGTGTGCACAACTTTTCCTTTATCTATCAATCTGTCTTTAACGGCACTCATGAATTTTCTCACTTTAATCTTTTCTCTCCTCGTCCCACTGAAGAGCAAGCATTGAGCAGCTCTTCTGCGGGGCTGAGCTGCCCACCTGGGGTTAAACTACAAAATATGATAGGTAAAAAAGGCCATTTCACAGGGGACTCCAGAAAAAAATTAGGTACATTTTAAAAAATTATGTAAAACTTGAAAATTCCTTTTGGATATATATTTTTTTTAATTTAGCTCTGATGGAAAGTTCAGTTATCATAAAATACCTCATCTGTTTTTTAATTCTCTGTTCTTTTTTCTAAAGGAGAAGATAAATCTATCAAACTGTTCCTTTATGCCTGATGTCTTTTGACTTTTTTTCAGTTATTTCCTGACATTGATTCTCATGATTAATATCTTTGTCAGGAACCTCACTGCTGTTTTTCTTTGTGTTGCCATCCCTTTCAGCTTTGGCTGTTTATTCTCAATGTGCCCCCACTGATGTGGGGCTCTGAGGAGGCACTCGTATCCAATGTCTAGAAGTTTCTGAGGTGCAAGTGACCTTATCAGTGAGTCAGACTTCACTTGGGAAGTGTTAGGCACCACACTGATTTTTAAAACAGATGTTCATTCACACAGGCATGTCGACTGAGATGGAAGATGGAATTGATAATAGGTGGCTGTCTACCCCTGTGGCATTTCCACTGTGAGAAGATGGTCTTCTTATAACAATATACTGTCTGTATCAGAGCATGATGACACCAAGAGCACTGAGACACGCTCTTGTGGTAAAGTTTCACAATTTTTAAGTCAGACCTTGAGTTTGTAACATGCTATTGAATTTGTATGTGCTTAAACACACACATGACAGAGGCAGAAGGAAATAGAAGGAGACATACAAACAGAATGGAAGAAAATATAACAGACCACAAAGAAAGCAAAAGCTGAGGTGTTTTGCTGCAGGTATCCCACTTAGTTTTGTTTTGATATACGGTAGGAAGAAGGTTAAAAGTCAGAGAGCTGTAGAGCAGAGGATAGTTGGAGATGGACAGCTTTTTAGAGTTTTGTGTGGTTACTGTCTGCAGGAGCAGCAGACCTTGTCTCATTTTTGGCACTGAGGGCAGATGGGAATATCAGTGACTCAGGACTGTACACCCTTATGTAGGTTCTTGCCCTCCTCAACTGTGTGACCCACAAAGGGTCTGCACCCCACAACCTGCTCAGAGAGGCTCGCTCAGGAGGGCAGTCTGACTGTGCCTGGCCTACTGACCATGAGATGCTGAGGGAGGCAGTGACCATGGACATGGCTAACAGTGGTTTTGCTCCTACTTTATTGGTATCCATAGGAAGATTCCAAGGGCAAACACACTATGAATAATTAATTAATTAGTTATGTCTATGGTAGACGTGCTTATCTGTGAACTATGAGGATTGCCTAAAATCCACTGAGATAATGGCATTCATGTGTTTCTCACACACACACACACTGCCCTTACATACCTCAAGAAGAACTGCATTATTAACTTCCATTTTTTTCTCAGAAATCTTAATTTCTTTCTGTCCAATTTACAATATCACCTCAGAGATTTCGCACAGTAAGTTTATACTTCTGTGAAATTCTGTGGAGAGAGATTAATTGGAGGAGACTCATTCCAATATATTCCCCTGAGAAGAAGCAGACAGATATTTTATTGTAACATCAGTGCTAATTCAGAGTATTCTGCTTTTTCCAAAATACAGGTCAGCTGTATTATGGCTATTTATTATTTCCTCCATGCAATGTATCAGTTAAATTGTACCGTTGGTACTTTCCAAGTGTAACTTCTAAGTCCAACCACAAAAACTTACAGCTTTTCAGAAAAGCCCAGCATGGGGAACAACCACTTCCAGAAACCCGGAGCAGTTTTCCTGTCCTGGTTTGGGAGTGATGGAAAAGTGTACCCTTAGTGCTCATGTAAGAAGCTCAGGTTAGATGTCACCACTGCTGTTACCTCAAGGAGACTTTCAAATAGTTGCTAACCAGATCTAGTTCACTTGTGACTTCAAAAATTTAGGGTAAATGAAAGACAGGATCAAGCATCTAGAGATAGAGAGAGGAAGAGCTAACGGTGCATCAGAGGAAATTATAGAAAAATGTTACAAGATCACTTGGATCTTGCTGTCGCATGAATTTAAGCAAAATTCTTATGCCAAACACATTAATTTATATAAGGAAAAAAAGATGACATAATAACATAATAGTGATAAATGAGAAGCAAAACCAAGTTAAGAGGCAAGCAAAGATTTTAAGTAAGATAGTGCAATGCCATCTTCAGTTAATAAGTAACATTTCAAATCTGGAACATTTTTTTTTATGATTCAAAGGGAGAAATACAAAGTGGAAATATTTTAAATTTGCATATTTTAATTACCTCGTAAATATAACCTTGACTATACCAGTGCATGAATAGCATTACACCAGAACCCAAATCACATAATTTTATTTATTTTTAAAAACATTTCACTTATTTCAGGAAACCAAATTCTGATTTCAGATATAACACTGTGAGTCTAGCAGTTTACCGAAAATAAAAAAATAAACTTTTAAAAAGAAAATGATACTTCTTTCTTATTATTCTTTAGCTATGACATATTAGTCATTGCAGGTTGATGATTTATATTAATTTAATCAGATAAGCTTTATCAGTACTTTTATGTTTTTTATCTGGGGCTCTGTATGTTCTCAGCAGTTAAGGTTAATCTCTGCTTCCTCATCTTCGCTTCTACTAAATATTTGTTTCAAATTTCTGAGGCCACACAGCTATGGTAGCTAGAATTTATTCAGATTAGTTCATACAAAGTTTCTTAGTCATCAGGATCACAGAATAATGTAGATTACAAATGCTATATAATTCAATAGTTTTGTGATGGGGGGATGCCAACCAGTAGTTGATTTTCTACAGAACCATTTCCTTGCTCCCTCACCCTTAGTGGGATCAGGGAAGAAAACAGAAGAAGAGAAATGAGAAAACTCATGATTTGAGATAAAGATAGACCAATATGTGAAAGGCAAGGGAGAGAGGGAAAGGTACAGACACCAAACAAATGAAACAAAATAAATCAGACCAGCATCTAGCCAGTCTCCAAGCAATGGCCTCCTTGAAAGTCAAAATGTTCTTGCTCCAACTCTTTGTGAGGATGATATCATGATATTAAACATTCCTTTGGCCAGTTTGGGTTATTTCTCCCAGCTATGTTTCCTGCCAACCTTTAACCACTCATGCTTGATAGGCAGGGAGAAGAGTAAGAAAAATAGAAAGCCTTGACACTGTTTACAAGCACCAAAAGGTTGATGTGTTACCAACATGGGTTTAGCTGCAAATCCAAAGCATCATAGAGGATGCTATGAAAGAAAATGAGCCCAACCAGATATAGACCAGGTGTTTCAGATCCAACGGATTTAATTAAAAACAAATTCATTTTCCATTAATTTATTCAGCTTTAGTGCTCATTTGGCTTTGGGTTTTATATATTGACTCATATCTTTCCATGGATATATCAAGCCTCTTTCTAAATAGGGCTTATGCAAAGTCATCAAAGTGTATGCTTTGAAGACTGCTTTCAGTTAAAACTAGTCTCATACTAAAAAAAAGGTGTATTTCAAGATTTTGGGTTTATCACCAGTTTTTAGAAGGCTCCAAGTACAGCAAGTTGATATGAAGCTTGTCTCTTGGTTATCTAATGGCTGTACTAGCAGAATGTTTAATAAGTACAATTACATCACATAATTGCATAAGAATAGCTGTGTGGGATTAGACAAAATCTTATATCAGAAACAATACTGAAATGAATAGAATGGAAATAATATTCTATTCTTGCCATATATCCATGAGGGACAAAGAAGGGTTATTAAAAGTGTGGCAATAATTATATGGCATTATTATCTTTCTACTTGTGTGAGCATAATCTTACCCATGTACCCTGCTTAACCAGCATAAGGCAAAAGAATAATGAAGTTTTGTAGATTAATGTGTAGTGTAATCATGGCAATCAACATGAGGTTCTGTTTGTAAGGCATTGCTACTGTCACCACCGTTTCTACTTTTCTGCTTCAGAAGGCAAGATATTAATATTTTCCATTGTGCCTGACACAACAATATGTAAATACCACAATTGACACAGAATCTGTTCCAAAAATATTTTTAGAATTACCTTTTATTTAATCAAATGCACCTGAGTATGGAATTGAGGGTGATTTTTTGTTCATGTGTCACACAAATGCAAGCCCCACAGAAACATGAGCAAATTGCAGCTATGACTTTGATAGCTGTGGGATAGTGCAGGGCTAGAGATTCCTCACTTAAGTAAATTTTGTTTCCTCTTGTTTAGTGGGAAGCACTGCAGGGGCATTGTAGGCAGTAATGTGGATTTATGCTGGTACTTTTTCCTCTAAATGCAAATGTTTCATTTAAGGGGTTCCCCCAAAATAGCCTTTCACCTTTCTCCAGATACCCAAACCCAGATTTTAATCTTCTCTGATTTAATGTTTAAAGGCAAACATATCTTCTACAGTCTCCAAACAAACAAACAAATGGACGAACAAACAACTATTGTCATATACAAATTGCTCATTTTTTATTTTTTTCTTGAGAAGCTAACATCTGCTTCAAAGATCCTGCAAAAATACCTGCATGTGGTGTTCCCTTTTATTTATAAGATAAACCTCTGTCATTCATTGAACTAGGAGAAAGAGACAGTAGTGCTCTTTAGTGTTATTTCAATAGTATTGAATAGCATTTTTGACTTTCTACATTTGGAAAGCAGCAAGAAGCTGCAGTGAGTAAACCATTAGCAAAAGTAGACAGGCAAAGATGATTTGGCAGTTCAGTGTTGATAACTCTGATTTATATGTTTCTGTAGAAGCTAGAGGAGGCTAGATATCTCTTTTGAAATCAGAAAAAGGAAATACAAAGGTAGATGACATTTCAAGATGTTATCTAAAGAGATATCATATTTCCTCTTAATTTCCTGTAGGGGTTATCTTTCCAAATCAGATCTTGCTGCACAAGATCCCATCCTTAAAGTACTAACATAAGATGCTTCAAATAGAGGGGGAGCATAACTGGGAAAACTTACTTACATATGGAGCTTGATCTAAACTGGATAAAATCTATTCTTCTGATCATAATTTAATGACTTTAATTATTTTTTCCGCCTAAATATTTCTCAACCATGTTTATGTCCTGTTTGAACTACTTGGGAGCTACTGGCTTCAGTACCACATTCAGTAAAAAATAACGTAAACTGTATTTATTTTCACAACTTTTATTTTTCTGTTTCTTTTTCCTTTGATTTCAGAACTGCAGAATGAAGAAGGAGGGATTTTTAAATCCATTTTAAAAATATGTGCCTGTATTTTGAACTGTGTCAATTTGTTTTAAAGTATTCTGATACTTTCTATATTTCTAACATTTATTACCAAACTTTTGATCTCATCCACTGCAATATAAAGGCATTCTTATAATTGCATCCATCATTAGAAAGGTATGGTTTTTAATTTAATTTTTTTCTTATACAATATAACATGGATTCTTTTCTAATCACTGATGGTCACTGGTTTGCACTGATAACAGTATGGACTTGATAATTTCCCTTATTTGATTCAGCTAATTCAACATGATCAATGTTTACAATTTTTTTTATGTCATCTCTTGCTATGTATGCTGCTGTGTTTTACCTCTAGAGAATTTTGACTACCATCCTATTTATATCTGATTACCATGAGGTCCCCTAGGAGTCTTCATAGCTTTCTATGACTAATGCATATTTTTGTGGTATGCCATTTTGTCAGCTCTTTTTCTAGTTGTATATTCAGCACAATTCTAGCAATCCTACGTAAGTCTTCCTCTAAGGAAAGATTTACTGACTGATGTTTGGGGCTTAGGCACTGCTCTGCTTAATAAAGCCAGAAGAATTCTCACTGTCAGTCATACCAAGTTCCCAGACTAAGTGAAAACCTCTGGAGGCCCTTCCAAAAGCCTCTAACTCACTTGTTTGCTGCTTGTCTGCAGCTCTGTGTGAAGTATAACACTTTCAGGTCTGAGACATACTCCTTGGCAGCATTCCAGTGACAATTCCATTCCCTACCTTTCCATTCACAAGACCAGAAGCAGCAAGTCCTTCACACTCTCTCTATACACACATACACCCAGAGTATGGGGTGCATCACAACATTAATTATAAGGCTAGCCATAGCACCAGACCTTATAAACCAATTTCAGTGCTTTGTTTGACCAAAGCACTGAACAAGAATTTGTTCTTGAAAAAAATTATGTCCTAGAAAGGGATTTTAATTTTGTCCAAACTTTTTCACTCAAAAAAATTTTCAGCCTTAGCAAACAGCAATCATAATTATAATTGAAGACAGAAATGAAATCAAATATGAGGATGCAAGATGTTGCTAAAATGAGTCTCTTTCTTGCATTTAATGAATGATATAGGAAGAACTACTGTAAGAACCCAAATCACTAAATGCAAATGACTGTACTTGACTGAATATACTGTAATTTAACTGTAGTCTGGTTTCAGTGTCAGCTAAAAAGAATCATGAATATGTTGGTGTGTACATTTTCAACACCCTCATCAATATAAATATGAATGAAGAAAAGCTATGTAATGCCTATGAAAATCCTTTACTTATTTTACATTCATCAAAATCCATATTTTCCTCCTATTTCTTATTTGCACATTTCTTGCTTCTGATATAATCCACTGATTTCTTCATTATATGAGTGTCTCTAGACAGTTATTTCTATTCTGATTCTGCCTCCACTGTTTCAAGAGACATTCACTCTTTTCACTCTTTTCACTCTTTTCACTCTTTTTTTTTCTTTTTTTTTCTTTTTTTTTCTTTTTTTTGCTGTTCTGCAAGGGATTTTTCCTCCTTTTTTTTCCCCTGCCATCAGTGTATTTGGGGATCTCTTTGTTTCATTTAGAAAACACTTTTTTCTTATTTAAAAGATATCAGATTGGATCAGAACCCTCTAATTATTTTTCTTTGCTCTTGCTTCGTTCCTATTTTATTTTTTATTTAAGGATATGCAATTCTGCTCCAACTTAATTTTTTCTATATACATCTTTAATTAGCTGGTGTTCCAAGTCCAAGAAATTAAATTACCTCATGTTTCATTAAGAAATTTTAATTTGCATTGTTACTTGCCATTCATTATCTTCTGTTGTTCTAAATTGCCCTTTGGAATTGTTATCTCACAAGGTTAAATTTTGCCATGTCTTATCTCCATACAACACTGAACTCAATACTCAAACCCAGTATTTGACTACACACCAAAAATCTATGTAACTTATATTTAGGGACACTCTTTTATGCTCTAAATTATGATAATTCAAGAGGCCTAAGAAAACTGATCCATGAGGCCCACTATTCTGTGTATTCTTAAAAATGCAAAGAATAGTAGACAAAGTGAATTGGTTTTGTACATAAATGGAATGAAAAGGATACAAATAAAAATATAATATGGAAATTTTGGAAAGGAATATGAACAATCTGAATTTGTCTTCTATACAACTGAGCAAAACCTTTTCTATTCTCACATTATACTTAGTCTTGTAATTGTTCCTTTGTGTAAAATAGATCAGTCACACACCCTTCTATGGAAAAAAAGGGTTCTTTCCTGTTTTAAATTTTTTAGTAAAACAAAATTAATTGTTAAGCACAAGCACTTTTTTTTTAAGGTTTCAAGAAAAAGAATATAGCTTATACGTTTTCAACATATCTAATTTAACATAAAATCATCTCAGATTTTTGTAAGCACTTTTACCTCTCTTACCTTGAGAGCAACTAAGTTGATTATTAACTAAGTAAATCTTTCACTTTATTCAAATCAAGCAGCATTCGATTACACTGAGTTTCTTTTTATAATATTGAATTTTTATCGCTTGACTTCTGTATGTTTTTATGCTTTTAAAAATACTTTCTCATTACTGATTTTTAACCAAATGCACTCTAGTAATAATTTAATGGCTACTGTAGCATTATTGTAACATTAGGGTTGCTGATATTCACATCAATGCATGGAAATTGAGATTAAATCTTGTGTTCCCAAATAATCACAGAGACTGCCCGAGATTTCTGACAAAGCCTAATCTGAAATACATAAAGCTGGGGTCAAAAATCTCAGTTACACAGTCTCAGGTTTCCACCATATAAAACCTGAGTCACTTCAAAAATATTAAAGCACACCCATGGTTTCCCTGTGCTCTAACCTGGACTAAGAGTGGTTCAAAAACAAACCATAATGTATGGCCAGATAAATATTCCTGATTATGTTGGCTATATGCATTATATATAATCAGTATATTTATTATATTACTGATCTGCATTCTGAAATCCTATCGCCACTGCTGGTTCTCATCAGGACTTCTGCCTTTACTTCAGTATATCTTGAGACAGAAATATGATCATTTCAGGTTACATGAAATGAAACTTGACCTGGCTATTAAGACATCTTTTATAAGTGTTATGCACCTACATTTCTCCTTTCAACTCCTGTGCAAAAGTTCCCCTGAGATCAACAAAACCTAAGGAAAATCACTGTGAAAAAAATGCACCATATACTTGCCTTCTCAATTTTTTCTTGGTCCTCTTATAAATATCTCAACATTACCTGAGCAAATGATTCTCTGAATATTTGTTTATTTGAAATTTTTATTTGTCAGATTTTTAATTTTTTTAAATCAAATCTAAGCAAAAATCCAAACTAAAGAAGGCTGTGAATTCTATTTGTCCTATTTCTTTCCACTGAGGTTATCAATAATAGATACCCCGAGAAGCTAAAACTGAGAGCATTAGCACTGATACCCACATCACTCTGCAAAATGTCAATATTGCAGAAAGAATCAAAAGACAAATTTGAATAGCTGTGTAAGTGAACTCCCTCTTCACTAAATGTAGAGCCCAATGTGTGTTTCAATGTTCAGAATATAAACACCAAAGGATTTCACATTTCATAAGTAGTTTTCCTGCATTCATTAATATAAATACATGCAGGGTTGAATTCTCTAACATAAATATTACATTTTTTCATGGATTTAATCAACCATTGCTCATGTATGTAGTCTTAGCAACATCAGGTAATCAATTGCCTGTATAAACACCCATGTGCCCAGCTCTAAACAATTCTGAATGCTCAAAAGAAATGCTTCTACATGGAGCGATTCGATATTTGATTTAAAAGAATGCAAAAGATTTTTCACAAAATAAAGATCTGCTATTAAACAGACAAATTTTGCTGCTGTTATTTATTTAATATCAAGTTTATTAGCTGTCAAAACTGAATCAATTACCCCACAATACCTCTATAAGTCTTTTATTGATATTCTAGAATCTGAACAGGGCTTAATAAATGGACCAGAATATATCCAGTAAAAGAAATTAACTTTATTTTATTAAATGATAAAAATGTTAGCACTTATTATACCTCTTGTAAAATCTTATACGTTTTATTCATTGAAATGGAAAAGAAAATCAATACAAATGGAAAATATCTCTAAGTTATTTATTAATATATTTGTTTCTATTTTACATAACATAATATTCTCCTTGTAGATATGCCAATCCATTACAAAGTACTTCTAATGTTAAGGAAGGTTAAACACCACTTAAATCAGCAGAATGTCAAGGGATGCTTTGGAGTCTCTACCACTTGCTTTTAAGAATATCTTTGACAAATTCGTTAGGAACAGTTTAGGTAGAATTTAGCTTGCCTTACAGCAGAAGGTAGGATGAGATGATCCCTTAATTTCCTTCCAGCCCTATTTTTGGTGACTCCTAGCCAATTCAGCAACATTATTTCTTGCAACAGTAAGTATATTCCAGGAAGTGGAATGACCTATATCAACGATTTCCAAGATCCTTTCCAAAGGCTTTTCTGTTCACTAAGATTTCATTTGCTTGGAACTGCAGCAAATGAATTTGAATAGCAGATTTATTATATATGCACATATGTTTGTGTAGTTGTTGGCATTGAATTTATTGTTCTCTACACATTTAGTCTTCCCCTTTGTCTTTCAGGAATTAGGAGGACCCATTAGAAAAGAATGTCCACTTACCCTCCTGTGACTTTTCTATGCTCTGGTGCTCAGAGTGAAGGTCTGTCTACACTGGGGGTAAGTTTTGGTGAGACAGATGCAGTCTCAAAGGAAGGAGGCAACTGGCACATGGCTCAGTGGCCACTGCTCTTCCTAGGATGTGCTGTTTAAGCCTCAGCCATCAGCCTCTCCCCAGCTCTGTGGCCCTGACCCCCATGCAGGGCCTCCCATTGCCTGGAGCTGCAGCATCTCCCCAGCACCCAAAATGCCATGTCATCATTTTATTTTTCATGCAGTGCAGAGAAGTGGGAGGGGAGAAGCAGCTCTAACTCCATTATCTTACTGTTCACATAAAAGTCCTAGCACAGTTTGCTGCTCAGTGACAGATTTCTAATCAACCAGAAACTTCAACTGCTCCACTTCTTTTCTATTTTATTCTGCACTAGCATGTTCTTCTCTTGATCTGCCTTACAGAAATATTTTAATGACACGTTTTCAGTCCAAACATTTCAGACTCACAGAGAGAAGTCTACTTCTTTCAACTCAAATGTGGTCTCTCCCTCCCTTTTTCTTTTTTTTTCAATTAGTTCCTCTATCAATTAAATGATACTTTGAAACTCATGAGTGGTATTTAGTCACTAAGCTCCACTGACTTTTAATTAAAGGTGGGTGTCTAATTGCCCAGAGTGAAACTGAAAATTGCCCAGAAACCTTTCTTATATATACTCATTCCTTTATCAATCTCAAATGCCTTCTTCTTGTACAGTGAGTTCAGAACATAATTTTCTCTGAAAAATCTTTAATAATTTTCATCAAAACTAAACAAAAGGCACAAGAGCACAGAGGTCAATGAGACCTTCACACCTCTCCAAATTTCTCTGTCAGTGTAGCATGACATTCATAGAGGAGGTGTGATCTGCTCATGTAGATGTCATTAAAAATACTCATTTGATTTGAATAACATATATCCAGTCCCAGAAAGGGTATAAATCCTCTCAGAAATTATAATAATAATGACTTCAATAGTTTTTTTCCTACTGACTATCTCAGGTCTTCCATTAACCTTATTAGAAGCACTATATTTTTATTAAAAGGAAGAAGTGTACCTAAATTCATCATGGACTTTGAGAAATTATGTCCAGTTCTGCCTTACAGATGACTTTGGGGAGATACACTTATTAATATGGACATGAAATGGACACTCATTAGTATGGACACAAACAAGTTTGGATTAACAGAAAATGATCTATATTCTTACAAAAAAGAGAAGGAAACAATTTTCTGTGCAAAGTTTAAAGATTCATAGGAGATTATAAAATCCTATTATCATTAAGATTGGAAAACACCTTTAGATCCAACCATTAACAAAAGGCTACCAACTCCACCACTAAACTATGTCTCTAAACTGCACATCTACAGATTTTTAAAATACTTCTAAGGTGGTGACCCCAACACTTCCCTGGGCAGCCTCTTCTAGTTTTTTGCTAATCCTTTTGGTGAACAACTTTTTTCCTAATAACCAGACTAAACCTACCCTTGTGACATGTGGGGGTGTTCTTACTCATCGTATCTCTTGCTCCTTGGGAAAAGAAGCCATCATCCACCTCACAAGAACCTCATTTCAAGTAGTTGTAGAGAACATTTTTTCCTTTTTTCCCTCAGCTCTCTCAGTGACCCCTCACAGGACTTCTTCTCTAGATCCTTCACCAGCTTCATTTCTCTTCTTTGGATACAATGATAGACCACAGAAAATGAAATTGCTTTATTCAGCAAGGATCTGTCGAGGCCGGCTGTTTGTCTCTGCCCCGACCTGAGTTGGGTGGTCCGGAGGAAGGCACAAGGTCTGAAGCACGACACTGGACTCTTTGATGTTCGGTCTTCAGTTGTTTTTTATTTCTTATCTACAAGATTCTCTTTCTGCCCAGCCGAGGTCCGCTCAGCACGGCAGCCACAATGCACTCCCGCCTCCCCTGGGCGGTGTTGTCCCTTTATA
>JAWWEY010000001.1:103607077-103645288 GCA_035582745.1 Loriotus luctuosus
AAACTCTTGTTGTTCTCATTGTCTCATACAAAGGTGGTATATCGTAAGTAGGATCAAAATCCAACCACCAGGTGCTCCGGGCTTCGTACCAGGATGTCTGAGCCCCTCTCGAGGGTCTCAGTGGTCTTGGGAGACTGCGCACATCCGAAGTGATGTGCCAGGATCCCACAGGATCCACTAAATGTTTGGAAAAGATCACTGGCAGTTTCTGCAGGGAGTTCCTGCAGTCTTTGAAGAAACCTGTCATTTGCTAATTGTGGCCAAAATAAAGTTGGATTAGCAATGAAATTCTCAGTGCTCTCGAAGCTCTTTAAGTGACACCAACCAATTCTTCTAGCAGTTATCAAGCTTTGCTTCATATAACTATGATGAAGCATAATTCCTGCAGGAAAGAATAAGGAAATAAAAGCCATGAAGGAAAGGAAGGAAGACTTAAAGAGAAAAATCAACAGGTGTTCCATAAATTCAAGATTTAAAAAGATGTCTTGCAAAGAAAGAAACACAACTGCAATCCCAAAAAACCCCCCAAAAAACAAACTCAAAACACAACAGGTGTAGTGCCAGAAGTTTATTTATTAGACAATTATTTTTTACTCAAAATGATTGTAAGAAGATAATACTACACTAAGCAGTGTTAATATTTATTTAATAGCTGTTGTTTGGAAACTTATCTTTACTACCATATATCAGCTTTTCTGCTGCAAGTTGTTGCTTTTCAATGAGAAGAAAAAAAGGGTTTTCATTAAATTGAGACAGTGGTGGAAAAAAATCAATGTCAAAGAGAAGCAGTAATTGTGAAGACTAAATTATCCAAACAGCCCAAATGTATTAGCACTTAAATTTTTCTGACTATAGTTTTTCAAAGGAATATTTGCTAAATTTCAAATTGCCACATATAAGCTTGTTAAGTTAATATCGCAGAAGTTGTGGAGGTTTTGTCAGGGAAAACTGATTTTTGAAAATTTCAAATTCTGTTTATCATAGTCAAAATAGTGGAAGACCATTGAAAAATCCAATTAGTATTAGAAGAACCCAAGATACCTCTTTATCTGTTATTTGCATATGACGGATTTTACTAGGCATTTATTACTTCTATTCTTCCTTTAATTTCCATCTCATCTTACATAAAAATGATGACTTCTTTTTTCTTTTTTATTTTTATTTTTTAAAAAATGTAGCTTGATAGGTGAAAACAATTGCGATGACCAACTTGAGAATTTCACTAATCACATCACTTCCACTGCTAATTTCTTCAGGGCCTACAGAATTCCTGCTTTAAAACTACTCCCTGAAACACAAAATCCTTACTTTGTTTTACTGTATTGGTGATGGGTTTTTTTGGTTTACTGTACCAAAAGTAATGTCTTTTGCAATTAAAAGGATGAAAAAAATCAACTGACAGAGCTGCTTTCTTTTGGTGAACAATTTTGGTCGAAAAATCTATTTTCCTATAATGTAACTGTGAAAGCTTACTTCAGTCTAGATAAATGTGTATAAAGTAATCAATCCCTACATTCTATAGAATGTAAAATTAATGGAAAATCTTGCATGTTTAAGGATTTCTTATAACTTTTACACTAATATTAAAATGGCATGAATTAAAGTTTAAATTTTTGCAATACTTCATTTAATTCCTCCCAGCTGCCTGGGACTTAACCTTGGTAGGCAGCCCAGCCTCACACTACTCATTCCCTTATGTTGAGACTGGGGAGAGTGTTAGAAGCACAAATTTGAGAAAACTTGTGGTTTGAGATAAAGACAGTTTAATGTGTAAAACAAACACTGCATGCACAAGCAAAGCAAAACAGGGATTCATTCCTGCTTCCCATGGGCAGGAAGATGTGCAGCCATCTCCAGGGAAGCCAGGATTCCTCACATATAACTTGGCAAAACAAAACATTATAATTCTGAACCTCCCCCTTTTATATTTCCCCCAGATTTTATTGTGGAGCACGAGGCCATAGGGTATGAGATGTCCCTTTGATCAGCATCAGCTGTCTCAGCTGTGTCCCCTCCCAGCTCCTTGTGCACCTCCAGCCTCATCTCTGGGGGTGGGGTGAGGATCAGTAAAGGCTTTGACTGTAAAAGTACTATTCAGCAAAAACTGAAACATCTCTGTGTGGTCAACACATCATAAACCCAAAACATAGCACCTCATCAGCTACTATTGAAGAAAAAAAGCTCCTTCTTAGCCAAAACATATACTGCAGCAAATGCAAATATGATTTTTAGCAATTTGTTATCTATTCAGACCTTCCAAAGTTATTGATTTCTTACTGAAATTAATGTATTTCCCTATAGATCTCATCATTTAAAAGAATCACTGTGTGCTTTTCACTATCCTGTTTTTATTATGGTGTTGAGCAACACAAACTGACTGCCTTCCATTTTGAGCATATAATTAAATCCCAGACCAGGTTGTTATCCAGGGTGTTTATGCATCATAAAATGTTCTGCTTTTCACTATATTGGGCCAAAATTGTATTGTGGGGAGGTGAACATTTTATTTTCTTTGGAATCTTGTGGTTTTAAATTCCTACTAACATCCATAAGGTGATCATCCAGCATATGATGTTAGTGTATATTCTTAAGAACATAAATTGTGATATTTCTTTAAATTTTCCTTTATCTAAAATAATTAAATTACTAAATATAGTTTTAAATTTTTTTTTAGAGCTCCTCTTTACCATCCCACTGTATTGACTGTTTTCTACTGTACTTGCCACTTCCTCCATCTTTTTATTCATTTGAATGGGGAGAAAAGGCTCACTAAAGGTGGAAGTCAGTAGAGCTGTGCCAACTTTCAAAACTTTCTATTTCTGATTACAAGCCTAATTAAGAAACAGTGAATCTGCAAAGAAACAATTATTGCTGTTGTTATCATCTATAATGCCTCACATGGTTCTGGTTTTAAATGATAGCTCTTGACATCCCTGCTTCCACTCCTAATTAGTGTTCCAGATATAATTGAAATGTTTCATTTCTCTATCAATATGCTACGGAGTGGTTATTATAAGTAAAAATAGTGTTAAATATAATATTGTGTATAATGCACATTTTCACTTTTCTTGGGGCTTCGTGGCAGATTATTTTTTATTCCATTCCTCAATTCTAATGTGCAGAGTGAGATTAACAAAATTATTCTAATCTAACACACTGGAGTAGAACAGAACAAAATACAAGAATACCTCTACTGGGTTTGGTTCTGCTTTCCTCTGCTGGACCCACATCCTGATTCATCTTTTCAGATCACAGGAAAATTACAATATGAGCTTGGATTTTGAACATGTGTACTTTTAAGAAAGCCAGAGTTGCTGCTGACAACTTCATCATGCTTTGTATATTGATGAAACCTTCTTGTACTAGGAGTGTGGAATTATTTTTCAATTCATATAGCAAAGTGCCAAAGCAACACAGATGTTCTGTTCAGGAGTCTGGGCTTAAGTTTTTTTTCAGAGAAGTGCAGCGTTAATTCCAGTTTATACAATGAAGAGGAAGCATCTGTCATATAACACATTTATTTTAAAGTATTTGCTGTATTTTTTCTCAATATATTTCTTATAGAACTTGAAATCCAAGTTTTAAGAGAATATACACAAATAAATTTATTGGGTAAGGGTAACATAATAATTTCCTAAAGATGAATCCCTAAATATAACTCCTTCCAAGAATTTAGGTGGTTAAGGGAAGTACAAGTTTTCTCAGTGGCATCTTACTACATTCTTGTGCCCTATTTTTTTTGTTTTAAATATCACTGCTTTAACATATTGCTACTGTCGTATTTGAAATTTCGTTCCCCATTTTCAATACTATTAATAGTTTCTGATCTAATTATAAACCTATTTCTAAGTGCTGAATTGCCTGTACCTGTTGCAGGTATTAGAATTACTTATGAATGTTGTTTTCAAGGGAGACACCTTATTGGTCAATATTACCTAAATGGCCTGCTATCTCTGGGTTTTAATCTCTTTTTTTGTTTTTTGGTAAGGGGCACTGTGTAAGTAAGAGGACCATTAATGTTAAGGCACCATTAGATGGAGGTACTGCTCGTAATGTGCTGAGGAAGTCTGCTAGTTGGAGTGCATCTTAGAAAGGAAATAAATAACTTGACCTGAATATTCTGACCAATTTCCTGCCTGACAGTCTTGACATCTGGGAAAGGTTTCTGTTTCTGAATGAGACTGCTAACAAAACAGTACAAAACACAATCTGTCTGTTGGAAATATTCCAATCTCCTTGACTTTTGTCTGTCTATGTTGACCCAGTAACTCTTCACTCGTTCTGATTTTCCTCAAAATAAACATCGAACATAAGCTAGAATGTAATTTGATCTACCGAGAAACTTTGATGTCAACGACTCTCAGGCACTGCTGATAATCTTTAGTGCTTTAGTATGAGAAATAGCTGTTTTACCAAGACTTTTGTCTTTTCTTGGTCTCTTGAAGAGGCTGGGAAATAATCAGAACAGATTCTTTTCCACAAGGCAGAGCAGCTTCTTTAAAAAAGATTATCAGCTTTTTTGTACAATGTTTTTAGGCAGAATAGCTCACAGGAATAGTGTAAAACATGAGTTTATTCTACAGTGCTACTGTTTCATCTATTGTTTCCTCTGACTTCAATGGCTGGGGACAACATAGCTGTCAAAAAATGGCTATGAAAGAAAAGCTATTACCAAGCAGCTCAATAAGAAAAGTAAAATGATCATTTTAACTAAATGGAAATTGTTGACAATTAGTTACCAAAGTCTACAGCGAAAGGATGATGTTGATTTAAAATATGTTAAATTACAAGAGTTAAAAATGTTTCTTTTCATGTCTGCACTTTGTTCTCCTTGATGTTCTTTGCTCTCTATTATTTTTTTCCCTTTAAGAAAATCTGAGCTGGCTTTTCACAGAAAGAATGGTAGGGATGGACACAGCAGACCCATTTAATGAGGTAGGTGTTATAGTACATGACATAGTGAGTGTATGAGCACTGGAATGCTGTGAATTGCGTTTGCTTTTTCTCATTTTCCACACAGATATCAAACTGAGAAACTTAGATGTCTCAAAGTTTATTCTTTTCCAGTCTGATATAATTGGAGAACCAATTGTTGGAGGTGCAGGGGGAGAAAGTCTTTCCAGGAGAGTCATCCTCTGCAATTTGCTTTCATATTTTTAGTGTGATTTTGCTGATATTTGGGTTCCTGTCTCTTTGGGAAGAGGGGTACTCAAGTGTGAGCAGGTGAATTTTCCTGCACTAGAGTATTTATCAGGCAGGCAGCTGTGGCACACCATGACTCTGATTCCTTTATCTAGGATGTTACAATTCAAAAAGCTCATAATGTAGCAGTCTGCTTTTTAAGGTGAGCTGGTTCTTAGGATCCTGTGATGCTGCCTGAAATAGATGGAATCTCCTTTCACTGCAATTCCCATACAGACCAGTCCCATCAAATAGTCTGGCACCCTTTTACCTCCAGTTTGTTCTCTCTTGTGCTAACAAAAGCAGATGCTACTAGACAAATTAATGTAGTTTTGAGGAAAACCTATTTATCAGGAGAACTTTTTTTGCTCAGCATTTTCTTTGGTCATATTATATACAAACATATCTCTCTACTGCTCAAAATCTGAGAAACAGCAGGACAATAAACTGAAAAAATATGGTTCAGCAATTTACAAAAAAAAAAGGCAGGAAGAGAAAGCAAAGTTTTTTTCCTATCAATCAAACACATTATGAAGAATTTAATTAGGTAATCTGGCATCTTTCAGCTTTCACATATCTCTCTATATTTATTGTGACTTTAAAATGCTTATTTTCTGCCAAATGATTCATAACAGGTTTAGAGAACAAGTTCTGTCATTTTTAATATAAAATATTTAGAGAGAAAGTACTGAAGAAGTACTAAAGGAATATAAAGGGACCCGCTTGTTTGGAGATCTATTTAACTAATGAAAGAATCATATTATAAATTGGTAATTGAAAGAGGCACAAAACATATTGCAGATCTTCACTGTTCCCAGAAATTTGTATTTCCAAGGTAAAACCTTTTCATTTCCTTTACTTCTTTCCCTACATTTGAAACCCACACAGACATATTAGTAGTGACCTCAAGAGACTCCAGTCATGCTTCAGGCCAGAAGATCCCTGCTAATGCCACATCATAAGGGTTTGGCACTGTCTGACAACTCAGCCAAGCAATATCTGCCTCCCAGTTGGGCAGCCACTATAAAGGGTGACATCCTTACCTGGTTTACTGAAATCTGGGAGTTAATTTCTAATTAGAGTTGACAAAAGCTTGACACAATCAGCAGCACTGGGAACCGAAATGCAGTTCCTTGAGCATAACAAAGCCTCCAGTTCTTTCCTTTTAACATCATTAAGAGCCCTGAGGATAAATACAGAATGTGAGGAAAGGATAGTATGATCAAAAAAGATGGAATCCTCTGCCATCTTTTTCTCTGGCATGAACCAGGTTTTAACAAAAATAAATTTCAGTCACTGATACAGTAATGGTAGAAATGAGTGCACTTTCATAAAACCGACAAAATTAACTAAACAGAATGTTCCAAATGCAGTCCTCTATTCAAAAAGGACTAATTTTTAAAATATTTTAGAAACATAATGGAGAGAAATCAATACATAGTTGCAGTTTGGATGAAGCAAATGCACAATTTCTTTAGAATTATTCATAAAAAAATGGAAAACATACAGACAGTCATGTATTTATGGTAGGTGTAAATTTTAAGTCAACTTTTCCAAGGGTTTGGCTTAGTGCTGCAAAATGAAATACTTTTTCATTGATATTTTTTAAATGAAAATTACTGTGCCAACAATGTCCTTGTCAGTAGGCACTGGCTGACCCTGCTTGAGCAGAAGTTTGGAGTAGATGATTTCAAAAGATGCCTTCTAGCCTCAGCAATTCTGCAAATAAATTAACAAGTGCAGTGAGAGGAGATCAGGGAGTTAAAGGACTAATCCTTAAACTCAGCATTATGGCTCTGGATTCGATCTAAAATGAAGATGCATTTGATATTCACATACTCATGCTGCTGCCCATGAAGCAAAACCAACAGGCACAGCCGAATGCATAATGAGCATGTGGTATTTTGTTTCTCCTGACAGGACTAGAGGCAGTCAATGGCTGAAGCTTTCTGGAGAGCTGTATATGGATTGATAAGAAGGCTGAAGGAAAGGTCAGGACATGTCATGGACTTGCTGCCAGGAGTATGCAAATGGATGTGTTTGTTACTAGTGGTGTTTTAGTACTGGCACGCAAAGATTTCAAGATGTCAGCAGTAATCTGAAAAAGCATTTGAGTCAAGTTTATTGCCAGTAAGGATATGATGGAATAGGGAAGAAATGGCTGGAAGACATTGCCAAGCAAGTAGTCTTCAGTACTTGTGTCAAGGTACAGGTGATTGAACCTGGTTCTATCTCTAAATGCATAGATAGAAGTTTGAGGTAAACCTGTTTGATGTGTTCTACAGGGTACTCTTGCTGGACTACAACTTACCAAAATTAATGTGCATTGGTTTTGGGAAATTATGAAATTTTAAAGGGAAATGTTATTAGTAATATTAAAAATAAGCAGTTTTCATTTATACGTGTGTGACATGACCAAAAGTCAGATATGAGGCACATGCTTCAAATCACATTGTATATGTAGTTCAATATAGGATTAGAGAAGAAAACATAGGCCAAAAGAAATTCTTGAACATTAAAGTTAAGTCTCTGTAATAGCAAGCAGCTATAAAATATACATCAATTCAGAATGGTCCATGGTACTATATTACTTGTGGGGTTTTTTTAGACATGTCTTCTGTATTATTCACAGACCAGAACAATTAGTTCAATGTTTGGATTGATGCAGTGAGAAGTAATGTTTTTGACATCCTCAGTGAAAGACTTTTACCTCTGGAGTCTTTTCCTGAAGGAAAACAGAAGCTATTCTCAAAGTACAACTCCAAACATTCTTTTTTTTCAGCAGGCAAAAATACCACCATTTAACAGATGGATATAGTAACCATAATAGGATTTACTCCATGGAGAAAGCAGAATGTCTTAGTCTGCGAGCCAATTACTCTATCTTCACCTATTCTGTGTCTCAGAGGAAGACTGTTGATTCAGGAATCCAGTTCCCACTTGAGTTTATTTAACTTCAGGCCATTTTCTGACCATTCCATCCTTTAAGACTAACTAATGTTATAGGATTATATACCATTGTGAGAAATTTATTATTTCTATCTGTGCACAACTGTTCTATTCCAATTGTAAATGTACTTCATGACACTAAAAAAAAACAAAAACCAAAAACCTAAACCTAGAGCATTTTCCAATGCATGGAAAGTTAAAGTAATGTTTCTGTAATCAACTGGAGGAAAAAAAAAACAACCTCACATTGTTATAGTTTTGAATTTGTGAAAACAGAGGAAATAGCTTAGGAGACAGGGTGGGAACATGAGGGAGTTTATGATAATAGAATAAAGGCACCTCACCTCACCAAAATCCCCTACCCCCCTCCATGGTGCTTCACTTTCCAGCTTAGCACTGCCTCTTGCCAAGCTTGTCTTTTCCTGCTCCATTTTAATCCTTTATCTGGAAGCTCTAGGTTTGCCTAGGATTTACCCTTGTTAATGTCTTTGATGCATGCATTTAGGGTTAACAAATCTTTGCAGAACCTTCATAATGACAACTTAGATTTTCAGATTGTGGCTCCTTTTTCAGAAGTAAATGGATATTTTTTTCCCCCAGAAAATAAATTGTCAAGGTCAAAATATGAATGCAGAACCATATATATTCTAAAAAACTCCCAAAATAAACAAACCACAAATGAAAAATATGTGGTAACTCTAAGGGTAGCATTTTTATTAATAAGAAATTGTGTGATGCCATTCAAATGAGGGCATAATATTTTTTGAATATCCTTTAATTGGAAAATGTTTGTGACTTCTGCAGTACATTAAATATTTTGTCATTCCATAAAATTCATCATAATAAGTTATTAATTGTTTCCAACATACAAGCTGCTTAGAAATGTAGGCACTTAGAAGATAAAAGGAGAGATTAACTATTAATACAATGTGTCATCAATATTTGACACCCTACTTAGCATGACTATTATCTACTACAACATACAGAAAATATTCTCCACGCTCCCACTGCATTGCTCGAGTGCCATATGGCCATGCTTGTTTTTCTTCAAATAATTTTTACATAAACAGCTGGTGAGCTGTTTTCTTTGTAACATGGCACATATTTTTCAAGACAGTTAGGAAGGACTGATGTAACACCAGTGTCTGCAGTGCTTTTTGTGTCAGGGTTCTAAGGAACCTCCTATTTATTATTCAAAAATTCCGAGCTCATTCTGTGTTTTGGCTGCTTTGGGGGGAACCTTTTTTCTTAAGTGACTGCTGGGAAATGTGACTACATTTTCCTACTTTCTGCTGATATAATCTTTGAAATAAGACTGAGTGTAAATGCATACTTAATCACACAATAGACAGTCAAATTATAAAGTCTTATGGAAACTCTTTAATATCCATTTAATTAAAAGTGGTGTTCAGCTAACCTAGAATTTGACCTCTGTCACCTTAGATAAAGGTAAATCTGAGCTGACTGGTATCACTGGGATTATTTCATTTACATGGTACTCAATTTATTCAATTTACTGTTTTATCCTATGCAATTCTGAGGGAACAGTATTATATAAACAATAACAAAAACTGAGTAAAAGATGGATTTTAAATCTTTCCCTTAGATATCAGTGATGTTTTTTCAAGACTATGCACCAAAGTCTGTTTCACTCAGTGATATTAGTTTGCAACAAGCTTTATGTGAAATTTCATTTTCCCAATGTGTTCTCTTGAAAAACTTTTAAGTAATCCTTCCTTTCACTTGTAAAGACAAAGTATAAGAGTTTTTATTTTATAAGAACATATATATATAAAAGGAATATCAAAAATTTTAGAGGCAGGACTAAAGGATAAGAAAATGCCTTACAGATTTTCTTCTAAAGGCTTTCTCTTGTTTTCACAAATACAAGGAGTGATAAATATTTTATATGTTTTACTAGTGGCCAAAGCAACCATTTGTGAAGAAAACACCACGTGGTAGTTGACAACTGTTGAAAACGCTTCACTGAGATTTGGGGAGAATATAAAATTTCAGGTGATAATTTCAGCTGCTGTCAGAAATGAAGCGTTGGTTTCTCTGCCTCATGTCATCATGTCACAGTGGTTCACAGGGCACCACAAAGATTTCTGGAGGATTACAGAGGGGTAGAACTACACTGAAATGGCTACTCGATAGCAGGGGAGCAAATTAGTTCCTGACAGCAAGAACCTGCAATAGATTCTTCCATTTGAGGATCTGGTATTTGATTTAGCACTTGGTGTAGGTTTTCCTGCATGTTTCAAAATACATTATCTGCAGATTAAAGCAGTAAACTGATGGATAAATTTGCATGCTCCCAAATTTTACAGGGAATTGCAAACACTACAGAAAATAAGATAAAATGCTTACCAATAGCAAACAGTTAAAATGAAAAAAAACCCATACATTTTGTGTAATGCTCAGAAATTCTTGTTGGGCTTATCTTTGGGTTTTTTTTTTCTTATTTTCTTGACTGGTAGATTTTTTGGGGGGGGGGGTAGGTTGGTTTAGTTTGACTTGATTTTAATTACGTGGGTTTTTTTTTCCCTATGGACAAGCTATATCTCTTACTTAAAGCATTTTCAATAAAAATGTTAATTTATTTCAAGAATTAAAAGTTAATTAGCTAATTTTACCTAAATTTAATCATTTTTAGGTATCGTAAGTGACAAATTAAGAATGTGTCAGACCTTTTTAGGCAGATATTCAACAGCTAGAAGTTATTATTAGGCAGAAGTTATTCAACAGCTAGCTAAAATGAATGAAAGAATGACAATTTATCAATTCCAGAGAGGAAAAATAAATGTCCCCACTGCTATTCTAATACGTCCTGCTCCAAATCCAACATTTCCCGGTAAGTGCTGCTGCACAGAGATCTATATCACTTTTTACTTATCAAAGAAACTGATTTTCTCTAGGCTGGGGCCTGAAGCAGTCTACTATCTCTGCCACCAGATGTTGAACAACTGGTAGACAAAAAGAAGAAAATCTCCTGGATTTCTGTCAAAAAAATCTACCAAATCAAAGGCAAAACTGGGTCTATAAATGGCTTATCTCTCCGACTGCATGAATTCCCAAGCAAGTAGAGGAATGGGCACCAGGAAAGACAGAGAATGTCACCATCAGGCTGTGACATGGACCCAAATGGACCTTCTGCTCAATGGGTAAGTGTTTGCAAGTTCAGAGCATAAGGGGGTCAAAGATGCCAACTGCATACTCAACACACATGTTCCAATTTTCTCTATTGGTGCAGAACCTTGTCATAACCACTCAGTGTAATTATTTTGTCCCATAAAACCAAATATATTTGATAATCTGTTGGCCTATTTCCTTCTCCCCCCCCCCAATTACTTATTACATATTTACTATATTTTCTTATTGAAATTGTGCAGTAATACTGCCTTAGAGTAGTAATAATGCTTATATGGGAGACCACTTTGCATTGTTGAAATTGCTTTTCATGATACTGTAACCATTTTAATCTGGTATTTATATTCTGCTGTTTAACTTGTGTTTGTACAACAAAGCAGTTTATACCATACCACAAAAGACTTAGCATTCAAGGGATCAAAAGTCTGTCAAACCCTTTATTATAGCAGTAATATTAATATTAATAATAATAATAATAATAATAATAATAATAATATTTACAATACTAATCAAGTAATGGAAAATTATGACAAGAAATGTTTGTTGAGGGAATTAGTGAATACAGGAGCACTGAAGAAGTCTCTAAATACTGAGTTTTAGACTGGATGTGATTTGCAACCCCATGAAGAAATTTATTTTGGAAAATAAAGGATAAAACTTTAAATATCTGCTCCATCTATAAAAGGTGTTATATTTTAACAGTTAAGAAGCATTTTGTTTCCTTGAGTCTTTTAGTGAAAACCTAGTTACTCCTGTAAAAAGTAGAAAAAAATATAGGGAAGTGATCCTTTAGCTTCAGTTTTAATCAGGGAATATATCTTTTAAATGAACCTTTAAATGTACTACTCTTACAAGCCTGTAAACATTCACCTTTTAAACAAGATGTATTCACTTGAATAAATATTTTGACACATCAGTCAGACATTGATTAAATTAGTTCTCTAAATCATCATCTAAACACTTCACTGAAGCAGGGTAAAGTGATTACATCTTCCACACAGTAAATTCTCATTTAGTTCCAATACTAAAGGGAACAAAAAAGTCTGTGAGCTGCAAAATTTGAAGTTAAGGTAAAGATTAAAGGACTGATCACTGAGCTAATCTTCTCTAACTTCACACTGGCAGGCATTGGAATTGCCACTATTTAATACTGTTTGAAAAGAGCTCTGACTTTGATAAGGAACACCCATGTTTGTGAGAAAAAAATATATATTTTCAGAAACAAATTAAAAGATTCCCTCAATATAATATTGAGACATTTATTTGCATGTTTTGTCGTGTGTCAAAACTTCAGGACAAGCAGAAGTGCGTGTGGACACAAACACAGACACAGAGGTATACATATAAGTTTCTCTTTCATTATATGATCAATTTAAATCATAATATTAAATCACATGATTCAAGACAGCTCACTATTTGGCCTCTAAGAATCTTTCATGAAGGTAATTTATAGTTTCCTTGATATTCATGGAACAGTTTTTTGTCACAGGCCTTTACACTTGGTCAAAGGTCAAAATTAATCTCTGAAGGAACACGTCCCATGTCCCTAAGACATTTGAGAACATCTAAGACACATGATTCCCTCTAGGATGGCTTTTTAAATCTGATCATGATAGGAAAATTCTCCTGTCCAGTAGTTTTAAAAACAAATTAATAAATATATAAAATTATTGAATTTCTATTGTAAAGAAAACTGAAGTTGAAAAAATGTGTAATGATCTTATTTAAAAAAAGAGCTAAAATTTTTTTTTATTCAAAAAAATGATATCAGATTTAATAATTTAAATCCAAATGTAAATGTTGCTGATGCTCAAAAAAATGAGTTAACCAATTTCGCCTCAGAAATGTTTCAATCTGTGCATGTTTTACTTGCACCATATGTTTTTGTAGCTGAGAGATATTCAAAATTTAATCAATGTTATAACAGAAGATGAAGTTCTACCAGCTTATTAGGCAGTAGGAAGTTGAGTTTCTAAAATCTAGTCAAAGAAAAGTTTCACATTAAAAAGGTCATATCATGCTATTTGGCTACATTAAATACAAATTCACTTGTGTGATATAGGGAAAATCATTGGTTATTCTAAACTTTGCAGAAGTGGGGGTTTGACATTGAAGAAACAGCACAGGAAGATTCTCTGATCTATTGTGCAAGATGTGATGCTCATTTTTTCATACCCCTTGACCAAACATCCTTTTATCCACAATTTCAACTGCAGCAGAGTGTGTTTTGCTGTCTTTTGTGCAGACCACACCAAATGGGTCCCAGGTGACACTTTCAGCACAGGTACCTGTGGCTGCCACTTTGGCTCTCAGAGCTCTTCACATGAACTGCCTGGTGGGCTGGAGGAGCAGCTCTGAGGGCAAGGGCTCTGTGCTCTCTGCAGCCTGGACCAGGAGTGAACATCCCCAGGCTTCCTGAAGGAAAAAAAAAAAGACAAAACCCACACGTAAATGCTAGACTGTTCTTTTCTACAAACATGTGACTCTTGCAAGAGGATTATGAGCATGGACATTTTTGACATTGGTAGCAGCATTAGGCAGCTCTCTTTATCTCGAGATAAAGAGAGGATCTTTGAAAATCAGATGAAATAGGCAAGTAACACCTTGTGATAGGCTCATGAAAACCAAGAGAAGAGAGGCACTTACTTTTTTTTCTTAGGGAGTAGCATTCCTCCTCAGTCACTTTGTGAACAAGATGTGTGGAAAGAAAGGCTTGATGGATCAGCTCAGGGTGCCATTATGGGGAGACAAGCAGGGCTGGCCCACCTATCCTACTATGGCTTTCACAGATTCCTGGAAATTCTTACATTTCATTTACTCTGTTAGTACATGTGTATAAAAGTTTAGGGAACCAGTCTCTGAATTTAGGGATTTTATGTTTGCAAGGTCATCTCATCAGTGTATTCAAGAGTCAAAACAGCTGGATAAGCTTTTCTTAATGAGTATTGATCCAACTGAATTAAACAGTCAAAGAAGATGGAAATTGCAGCAGAAACCAACAGAAATTATATGATTAGTGCTATTTTGGACACAAATTATTCCCTTTTTACAAACCTCCAATACTTCCAGATAGTGTTTTGGGACAATTCCACAGGGCTAACTGTAGAAAAAGCAACATCAAACTATATTTTATTTATTTACACAGTTTTAAGTCCAGAGCTATATGTCAGTTGATTTAAATCTATTTGAGAATCTAGAATAATGCTGTGGTTTTATATTGGACAAAGGAGCTATTTAATGTTAAAAATCATCCTAGAATTAGCATATCAAAGCAACAACGAAAAAAAATTAAAGAGCAGGAATTAAATGAATAAAAATTAAAAACTAAAATTCAAGACAATACAACTATTATAAGAATAGAAATTACAGAATCAACTAGGTTGGAAAATAGCTTTGAAATCATTGAGTCCAACATGTGAAGTCGTTTAGCTGTCCTAGAAGGGGAAATAAAGTTTTGAACTAAAATGTCAAATTTATTTTTATTGTTAAGAGCAGTTTACATTTTGTGAATAGTGGAATTTTTTTATTTCCATCTCCAAATATTTTGATTTCATTCCTAGACAACTAAGAAAAATAACAAAACTTAAGCACCAGGCTTTTACAAGAAAAACAAGGTGTCATATAGAAATATATTTTTATGGGAATCCTTCACATTTAGAAAAAAAAAGACATCAATTGATTGTCATCTATTCTTTTTGAAGTTATCAGGATTTGGATTGGTTTTCCTCTGGCAAAAGCCTTTCCAATTGCTGCACTTCTTGTGCAGAAAGATATTTAGAGGCATGGAGGGAGCACCTTTCTTATGAGGAAAGGCCAAGAGAGTTGTGGGGGTTGTCCATCCTGGAACATAAAGGAGCATCTCCTCAAGGAGACTTTATAGCTTCTTCCTGAACCTAAAGGGACCCACAAGTGAGCTGGAAAAGGGACTCCTTCCAAGGGCATTGGTGACAGGACAAAGGACAACAGCTTTAAACTGAAAGAAGGCAGACTGAGACTAGATGCAAGGAAGAAGATTTTACAATGAAGGTAGTAAAACACTGGATCAGGTTGTCCAAGAGCTGGTGGATGCCCTGTCTCATGAAATATGCAAAGTCAAGCTGGACAGGGTTCCAAGCAGTCTGACCTGGCTGAAGATGCAGCGATGCTCATTGCAGGGGTGGCAGTGTACTGAGTGACCTTTAAAGGTCCCTTCCAACCCATGACTCCATGATTGATGGAAGCATTCTCAAGGGTAGTGAGTTAAATATATAAAAACTGATTTTGTTGTGGCTGAAAGGGAAGCTCTATCTTCTTCCTCTTTTCTCTCTTTTTGAAACATGACAGACGGAAAGTAATTAATCTAATTGTGAATGTCTACAGAGAGATGCTCAGTTTTGAACCAGACACCTCAGCTCTGTTATCCATCCTTTTAAAGTCAGTGGAGACACACAGTGTGTTTAGAGCACAAACACACAGAGTAATTAAAATACCTATTTTACATTAAAATAGTCATGCATTATGTCTGTCCACTGCTTACAAAGGGAACCTGAGTAGATTCTTGTAGGTCTTAGCCCCCCTTATTCAAATTAGATCAATTTAATTATGTGCTAAGTGTGTGCACATGAAATAACATCTTCATGAAGAAACTTTATGGGTAAAAAGAAAACACCAAGTTTTTGTTCCCTTTGAAAAGATTCAAACTACTCAGTAGTGTGTATTAGCTATGACATCAAGAACTTTGACTAACCTGAATTGTCTTCAGTTATTGATGAATACAAGTGTTCTTAGACACTGAAGTTGAAATATCACTGTTACTTGCTGGGGCAGTAGGAAGAACTGGTGTAACATGAAATGGGATGTCCTATTGAGGTAGCAGGAAGAGAATGTGATCCCTACTGATACCACAGACAAGGATGGGTGTGTACACAACAGATACAAGAGGGAACAGGAGAGACTCCAGCTGAGTGCTTCTTGTTTCTCTTTTGAGACAGTGCTTAATTTTTTCCATTTTCCCTATATCCTTTCCCCTTTCTATTTTTTTTTCGTAAGTACATGAATAAGTTTGGTTCTAGGTTAAAAGTAGACACCACAAAGCTGTTGGAGGGCTCTATGAATAAACCAAGAGAATTGTAGGGATATGGCAAGAGTTCCTGCTGAAATAGGGAGAACATAATTTTTTGACATGCTGAAACCCTCACAGAAACAAAACAAGCAGAAAAATATCTTCATTCTGACTTTAGCTCATGGGTCAGGGGCACAAACTACCTAACAACTGCTCTAGGGAAAAAGAATACTCTAACTGCAGCAGAATGTCATGCAATACATATGCAAATACTTTAATGCTTCCAAAAACCATCATCATCTGTGCCAGTTTCTGTCACTATTCTGTATTACATGCATTTATATTGCCAACACTGCCCCAGGCATCAATGACAAAACCTTTATTTTGTATGGATATGTTAGGGCAAGCTTACCTATAAATAGCTAACTTGTAATTGCAGAGAATGCATACAGCAGTAAATATATATTTTTGTGTTCTAAGATTTAGATAGATTTTAGTTTCTATTGAAAATCTAAGTAATGCTATTCAGAATAAATAGTGTATATCTTTAACATAAACATATATACTCAGACTGACAGATTCCCTTTAATTTAAAAATTGGCACAAGTTGTATTTTCCACCAAGGAGAAAGTTTAAAGTTCTGGGTAGGTTTTGACCCCCCACCCACTCAGAGTGGCAAAAAACCATGTAGACTTGTAGAAAACATGTAGAATATTAGGATCTACATAGAACAAATATTTTGCCATGAACAAGGGAGATGGGACTGTATGATGTATAATTGACTTATTCACAGTTTTTTATCAAATACGAACACTTTTTTCTAATTAGAAGAGTAGAAGGCAAGATAAGCAGTTTTCAGAACATTTTTTATGTTGGATGGGAACTGAATGAGTAGAATTTGACCACAAAGTGAACAACAGCAAAAAAGAAATATCAGATTTATAACTAAAACTGTGTGAATTGTTTTCCTAAGACAATAAACAGCTTCCCCTACAGGTGTGGAAAAGGGGAATATTTCATACTGACTCTTAGCAATGACAGACTATCCATAAAGCTCAAGGAAATCTTGACTGGGAGAAATGTGTCTGAAATAAAGGTTTAGGTGCTTCAGGAGGACAAAATAGCTCTTTAAGGAAAAGAAATTTCAGGCAGGATTTCGTGTACAGTTGCTTCTTTGCCAAAGGTGGGATGTTGGTTTTGTTGCCCAAATTGCAGGATGACTTTTGTTGTTGTTGCTTACAACATCCTCTAAAAATTCATCATCTCCTTTCAAGAGTTGAATCTGGAAAAATCTGCAGAAATAAGCCACAAGATATGTTTGATACTCCAGGATTTGGCTGAAGATACCATGAAGATGTCAGTGGTGATCTTTGCAGGTCAACTGCAGTTGGCACACAGGGGCCCTTTGCTATTAATGGGATTGAGACACAAATCAATGCCTAGAAATGGTGCCAGTGAAATTACAAAAGAAGGAGAAAAGCTTAGATCCAGAAACTCTTACAGAGAGGTGGATTTCTATGTACCACAAACAAATCTGATAATGGAGAGATTTCCAGGAGAAAAGGCTACGCTGCCACTTAAAACTGACATTTGTGGTTAGTTTATCTGGTCTGAAGGAAGGGAGGGGTGGCCAGCACTTTGCATAAGTAGATGTATTTCAAATAGCCCATCTGCACTCTTTTATAACTGTGAGAAATATTTGTGCCCACAGTCAGCTTCTGACGAATTTCAAATTGAAATATTTGTTCTTGGGAAAACCACTGTGCTCCTATCTTGGCAATTTATCTCATACAGGTTCTTTGCAATTCATCCATGTAATCACAGTATAACAGGTGAGAATTAGTGGATCAAAGTGAAATGTTCAGGAACGTACAATCTATCTTTTGAGAGAAATAAAAACAAATTGCCTCTCAGCTTACCATTAGCAGAGATAACTGCTCTTCATTTACTGCCCAGTGAACCACATGCAGTATTTAGCAAAGAAAATGAATTTTTAAAAAATCTTGTTATTTGAAGCACTAATTGACTATTGTTTGATTTTAATTTCCTGAAATAAATAGCAAATAAATCTTGAAAAATTCTTACCAGTTTCTGCTGATGTCTTTGTAGTGCTAACTATATTAAAAAAAAAAAAAAAAAAAAAGGCAGCAAAAGAAATTTTTCCTGGAGTGAATTTTGCATCAAATTTGCTACATAGAAATGCACTTCTAGAAAATTAATGTCTCATAGATTTTCTATTGAGAGAAGGACTTTATCTCCAAATAAAACCCCAAACCCCCAAAACCTAAACAAAGAGCAAAACAAATCTACACACAAAAACCCAAACCAAACTAAAATAACCAACCCTCATTTTAATTAAAGACAGGAAATGAAAGCAATCCCAAGGCATATGTCTGTTGATGAAAAAGGAAAATACATAATTCAAAATATCATTTAGAGTTTCCAGAATATGTTCAGTATATATTCAGTATCCGATTTATGGTTTAAATGTTTAATGTGGTATAGCAAGAGTCGAGAGAAAGTTCTGACAACTTGCACATATTTTCAGAGTCTCTGCAGGTATATAAAATAGTATGCACATTAATGTAAAAATATTTTACATTTTCTATTAATTACTTTGATAATTAAGTGTGGTATATATTCCTGGGAACAGATGTTTTAAATCTCTGTCCTTTTAGCTTCAAACCAGCTCTTTATGTTAACAAATGCTAGTGGTTTTTAAAAGTGTAAGCTGTAACACTGGATAGAAAATATGTATTTGAAAATTCTCTGGTAGAAAATACCCTGCTTAAAAACTGAAATATTTCAGAGAAAAGAAAAAAAATTATCAATTTGAAATGAGAAGCATTTTGAAAGTTATAATATTTCCTGTAAGGAGTACATTTTTGGCCTATTAAATAATATAACAAAAGCATGTAACTGCACAAATGAAGCACAGAAATAATCCTTCTCCTGCCCACAGTCTTCCCCAGAAGCAGTCCTTCTTTTCCTAATATTTGAAATACAAATCAGAAAAAATAGATTTTTAATTCCATCAAGAAGGTGTTGGCCAAACCACACTAAGTTAACCATCACAGACATGACTTTCAGTGTTACTTATATCCTTTGCTTTTCTTTAATTATTTTGTGCTGAAATTAAGAAGAAAATAATATACCATAATGCTATCTTAAAATAAAAGCCCAAACAACAATAATTTTTTTAAAAGTTACAAAGTTACCCCTGTAACCCCCTTTTTTTGCTGTGAAGTCAGGGATTGTGTCAATTCATGTGTAGATTTCCTATTCCTTCTTCTTATCCTCATTCCCCATTGTGCAGCCTCACAGATACAACTTCATCAACTGCTGCTTACACCCAAGCTTCTTTCAGAATGCTTCTTTCTATACATCTAAATCAGAAAGATGAGGAAAAATACATGCAGAGGGCTTCATGGCATAAAACTGTAGTGATGGAGCTGTGCTCAATACCCATCATAAGAGGGGCTCAGGAATTCTCTTCTTCCTTCATAGCTGTCACTGGAGGTGAGGTTATCTCCTAGAAAGATGTTTCCTTTCTGATTTAAACACTTGAGAAAGTGAGGGTCTATTCAGCTAGCCAGCATTCCAATCTCAGATTGCTAGACTTAAGGTTAAACTCAAGTTTTCCCTCGCATCTCATCCTATACTCAATATACAGAATCCTGTTATTTCTCTACTTGTACAGGATCGTGTCAAACCATCAGCCATAAGTGCAAAATACTAGAGAGGAGAATATAATTTTAAGAAGAGATTGATCTTTAGAGCCTTTTGGGGTTTTTTTCTTCTATCAAAATATCAGAAAGTGCCTGATGGCTTTGCCCTAGAAAGAAATAGTCTCATACTGGTATCACGACTAGAAGACCATCACCTCCAAATCCTATATACATGAAATGTATTCAGGCTTCATTAACCCCATCCTGCATCTCACCAGTACTTATTTTCTAAATTTCTTCTTAAATTACCTGGTTTTGCATCTCCACAGTACTAAAGGTAGAGGAAGGAACATTTGCTATTTCAAAGGACTGCAGCTATTATCACGTGCTGTTGCAAGGTATACAATAAAATCCTATTTTGGTAGAGCCCATGGATGTCGTTAGGATATAATGGAAGGGTGCCAAATGTGTACCTTTAGTCCTAATGACTTCTATTCTTGGTAAAGAACTAAACACCTGTAAAGAGATATTAGAATTTTGTATGAAAAGGAAACAAAGAAGTAAAAAGGCTTGGTGAATTTTGCAGTATCTTCGCCTGAGACTTGAGAAACTATAGAACATTTAAAATTAATTAACTGTTTAAATTTTCTGTGAATTCATGTGGAAATCATTACAAAGCTATTTTTGTAATGCAAGACAGTGGAAATTAGGGAAAAGAATTTAAATACAGAAAGAAAATTCAACCAATGTAATTAAACATAAAAGAGAGTTCAAGACAACAACCCACATTAGCGTAAAATCAAAGTATGTTTGCTAATTATTAGAAATATAAAGAAGGTGGGGCTCATTTATGTCTTGGTTTATATCTAGGTTTTATTTGTGCTTCTTACACTCTGCACTGAGCTAGCAATTAGCACCAGAAGTCAATACAAGTACTTGAAAACCTACTCATGTAAACTAAAAATAGAAACTGCAACTTTGCATCTTTAGTGATATTTAGAAGTTTCTGGTAATAATGCTAGCAGCTGGGATAGAGAATGAAAATTCATAGGGGAAAAAGTAACTTGAGAAGAAAATAGGAAGGACACAATTAATCTTCAAAGAATACTGTAACGATGGTGATGTGACAAGTGAGAGTTTGTTTTCCCTTATTGCTTTCTCTGTGCAAAAAATCTACTCTTACCCCTTCTGAACAACTGATAAAAATAATCAGTCTCTGATGTTAATTCCAATTAATTCTGAAGTCAAAACTTTGTCATTGCCTGCTATTAAAAATCTTGGCAGATTTTTGCAGAATTTGGGTTTTTCTAGTCCTTGCTACACCTACAAGAAGCTAAGTGCATGAAATCCACAATGCATCGCTTGCTCATTCTGAAGCGACATTACTTTTTACCCAGAATAAATAGACAGATAGATAGATAGATAGATAGATAGATAGATGTATATCTTAGGTATAAAAATATCATGGGTATCAGTTGTTTTCCGTCTTCTGAGATAGCCTAGCATCAGGAATTTTAGTGCCTGTATTTGACAAAGCAGTTCAATGGCTCTTTTAGACTTTAAACTAGGTTTTACATTTCATTAATCTTGGGGAAATGAGTTTCTTTCTTCCTTATTCCTAAAATCTGACCAAATCTCCATGCCTCTCTTCTGACATAACACTCATCCTCTCCTAAGGAAGCATAACAGGTATGGAAAAAAAAAGGAGATTTCAAACAGAATGTAAGGATCTGACAGTATCCCAGCTCTCAACATAATTACTTATGCTGAGTTCTGCATCTGTGCTAATACCTAGATAGTTGCATGCATTTTAAGTGCCTTTTCTCTTAAAGAAAAAAAATCTATTATCCTTGGTTTGAATTGAAATATGAGCGGAATTAGGTAAGTCAGGTAGGTGGGGAGGAATATTTCCTGGGACGGGATGGGTTTTATAAATGTAGTTTCCAATTTACACAAATGTGGGATGCAAGAGTTTCCACCCCATAGATTTTAGTGAGATATTTGAGTCTTGCTATCTTTTCTTTTAGCTTTATTGCCTAAAAATTATTAACTGCTTTTCTAAAAAATGGTAATTATTTACAAATGTAAGGAATTAAAGAGTTTATCTTATGTTTTGCTGTTTCAGGTTATGTATATTTAATGCTGAAAAAAGGTGAGTTAAAAATGCTATTAAAATATTTTTTCAGTGATTTGTATCAATTTATTTCTGAAAGGAAGCTGTATTTTAATTAGCATTGTGGAAAAATAATCTAATATTTGATTGCTGATTTTTTCAATAGAATTTAAAAAATACCGTATACAAATGAAATGCAAAATATATGTTTTCAAAAAACCTGGAGTACTTAAAATAAAATATTAATGAACTAATTTCTTTTTGAGGTAGTTGGGTTAGTTCCAGTTTTATCAACACATAATTCTACAAACATCATGTCTCAGCATTTCTAACCTACTTCTTATTCAGGAAAGGAAAGCAAGCTTTCATATTTTGTTTCTTAAGATGGTTTCAAGCTAAAAGGAAGCAAAGATCATGTCTTTATCTGAGGAACAGTCTACAGATTTCAAAGACAGGGTTGCATAGTCAACGATATTCTTAATTTACACAGTTTATTTTTTCAAAACTTTGGTGGCTTAAATGCATTTCTTGAGTAATATTTTTGTTCAATTTAAAATTTTACCAAGGACATTAGAATAATTTTATACTGAAATACATTTGACTTGTCATTACCTTTTTATCTTGACATTTTTGGTTTTTTTTAAACAAGAAAGTGTGTGATTAATCACATTTATAAAAAAAATACAGAAGGTTTTCTTTGTATTCCTCTCCACCATGTATATTTCAAACTTTTAATTAGGAACGTTCGCATCGATGAACATGCTACTTTTTATATTCTGTTATCTTCCCTTTTCCATTCTAAAACCGTTCTGTGAATCATTTTCTATTGAATGGAAATTATAAAAAAAATCCAGAGGATAAGACATGAATTTAACTCCTTGTGTAATAAAGAAAATACCCTGAATTTGCTATTTCATCACAGCAGTGAATCACCCTATTTTCTCTGAAAATATGGCATCAGTATCAAAATAAATGAATGTAGGTTAAAAAAAAAGTATAAAATTATAGACACTGTGTAAATCGATATTGCATCTGAGTGTCAGTCTGGTTATAAATGTGGAGATGGGTAACACTGGAGAACTTCAGGTTTGAGCCCTGCTGTTCACTACCAAGCCCTGCCATCTGCGCTGCAAATGTTGGAGTGAAGCGTGTGCGGCTCCTCCTGGATGTGCAGAGATGCAGCTGACTGTGGGAGCAGCACACAGAGATGTGGCCCAACTCTGTGACATGATGTGTGCCAAAGCAATCCCCACGCCACAGAGCAGCAAGCCACACATTCGAGGGTTGGAACAGCTTCAGAGCTGCACACAGGTTTTATCTACTAGGTTCTGCATGTTGGAGTTTTCTAAGATTTTGAAATGCTTTTGACCACTTACACATCTTCAGTTTTTAGGCAGAACATGCATTATCACCAATAGCTCCAGAAACTAATCTACTTCTATGTGCTGTGAAAAAGAACAATCAGAAATGCACATTTCTGTTTCCCTTTGCATACCTTTGTGATAGTACAGATGAATTACATCTAAACCTGAGTCCTGTGCCTGACTAATATTAAAATGTCAGTAATTCATTGAAATGCCAGTGTTCTTTGCTCCGTTCTTCAGTGACACTGTGGTTTAAATATCCTTCTTGCTGTCACACAAAGGATCGTGCATCTTAACAACAAGAAGATGTAGAAAGATGGAGAGGTCCTGGAATGGGCATTCCAGAATCTATCCAGGTTAGGGTACAGGACCAACAAAATCCTGGCGGTTTGTGTTCTGTCATATCCATATGTAGGGCCCACAACTGTACTCATGGAAATGCCAGTCACGTTCAGGGAGAAAGACAGGACAATGAAGACCCTCATGTAATTAGTCTTCAAAAGTAGAATGTTATTTTTACAGAATGTTATAAAATGACTGCAATTTTTGCATCCTACTCTTTTTAATTTGCAGAACTGTCATTTAAATGAAGGTGGATTAGTTCTGGCAATTTAATTGCAGAAACATCTTTGACCAGAAAAAAAATTAGGCAAATACTTACTTGTTTGGTTTTGTTTTTTACCTCCTGCAACCCCTGTAATGTCTTCAATGGCTAAAAATATAAAACACAGGTACGTAGTGAGAAGTTCTAATAAATCTCATCAGTGAGTAACAGGGATTTAATGTCTTTATAGTGGAATAATTTTTTCTGCTATTATAATAAATCAATTGGAATTGTAATGATAGTTTCATTAGCATGACTAAAGTTTAGATCTGTCAGTTTTTCTATTTAATAAATAAGTATATATTCATACACATACCCTTATTTTTACCGTGGTCTACAATTAAGCCGATGAAAATAACTTCAGATAGAAATTTCAGCTGAGTTTTTTTCCTCTGCCTTTTATTGTTGTTCTTGAAATTTCATCATTCTGAGCTTACTTTCAAACATTCTGCCATTTCTATTATGAATAATATGGTCTTTAAAATTAAATTAAAACTTCCACGTTTTTATTCTGTTCAAGTGATTGTGTCATTCCAGGATAGTTTTTTAAAGCTAATTAATAGCAAGTATTTTTTATCAGAAAAGTATTTTCTCATTCTATTAACAACTTGGTAACAAAAAGTAAATTCACTCCAAGCAATCAACATATTACTTTATTTTGAAAATTTTGTCAGGATTATTAGTGAATCTGATGAATGCTTGTTGGTAACACTGACCTTGACAGAACAGAGGTGTCATTGCAGGACCGTAAAGAACGGAAAAAAGTCCCTTATTTGGATAAAATTCCAAAGACAGTTAGTGATTACTGCATGAGAAAGAAAAAGCCCAAATAGTGAATCAAAATTTATTAAAACACCCCAAATAAAAAAAACATTTTTAAGAGCATGGTTGAAATCATTGTTGTTCACTAGTAGTGTCAGCCATCACTGTCAGTGAATGTACAAATTTTCTCACACGACATCACTGGGCAAAATCATTTTCTGAATTAGAAGTAAATATAATGGATTCTGCAATCCAGAAAGGAGATTCCTTCTAAAATTTAAGGCAAAAATAAATCTCACATTAAAAATGTCTTTTTTTTTTAAGTTCTTTTTAATTTGGAAGCTGGGAAGAGTCTTGAGAAAATGTTACATTCAGCACTTCTCTGATATATATTATGAAAGGTGACAACCTCAAAAACTGTAGGTGGAATATAATTAGGCTTTATTATCCCCATTTTACAGATGGCAGTCTGAGACATATAGCAATCAAAAGCTACATAATGCAGAGATTGTAACACGGCATCTTTTTTTTTTCCCCTGGCATGAAAGAACTTCCCATGATTTTCTTAAACATTATTTGTATCTCACTGGGGAAAAAAAAAAGAAGAAAAAAAAAAGAAAAAAACCCCAAAACGCCCCAAAAACCAACAAAACAAAAAGAACTCTCAGTTTTCCCAGTCCTCAGTCCTACACTAAATCCTCCAGCATTTTATACTACCTTCAGGTAAGTGGCTTTGCTGCAACCAAATCCGTGTTAAAGACAATTTACTGGGGTTTTATGTGTTACACCGTAAATGAGGCTATCAACGGGGGTTCCCTCTGGGGTCTGGGTATCCCACAGAGCTGAATTCCTACGGAGTGAGTAATTCCAAGCTCTTTTCTGTCTGGAGAAGCTAGGTGTGAGAAAAGGCAGCTGAAGTGCTTTGTGGTTCAGTCAGCAGGGGCAGATGTGTTCTGAAACCTTAATGAGCCAAAAAGGAGGTCTGAAAAGGATGAGGGGGTATTTCTAGCTGCATTTTTAAGGAAAGAGGGTGCTAGAGAACACATTGAACACGAGGTTGTACTAGACAGCTATACATAGCAGGATTTTGGTTTGAGCAGGGTCTACTTGTGTAAAAAGTCTCAGTTTTAAATTCTGGAGGATACATCTGTGGTTATTAACACCTAAATCTGGCATTCTAAATGGGGAAGAAAGTATTCTAAAAATATTGAGATTATCTTTCTTAGAATTTCACTGCTTAAGACTTGTGTGCATCCACCCATAGTTTTCCTTGTTGTCTAAAATATATCTTTTTTAGGGTCTTTACAGGAAGGAGAAAAAAAGGCCATGCAAATGCTAAATCTGGTATATGGAAATTACCTACTTCTGTGAAGCTGCAGAAGACACTAAGTGTTGCAGATGCTGCTCATAAGTTTATTTCTATATTCTTCTGACATTCAGTCTCTCTAGGTTTTGGATGGTACTCGGTTTTACAAGGAAATGTTTCCAAGATTGTACAATATTTTGTGGGCAGACAGTTACTGTTCTTTGGTCTGTTTCACCCAGAAATATAAATTTGTGCCTGAGCTGTCATCAGAAAGTGTTGTACCCATTAAAAACACACTTCAAACTGTGTAGTAAATATACTTTTGCATAGTTGTTTAGAGCTACAGTCCCCATAAATGGTATTTCCTATGTAAATGAATTATAATAACACCATCTCTTCATTCACTGCTGAAATGCAGGCACACTTAGAAGGGAGATGTGGTTCAGCAGTGCACAGCAGAACAGCTCCTGTCAGCTGGAGTTCAAGGTAGGCTGTGTGTATACTTGCATTGAAATTTGGTAGACACTTCACACCTACGCCTGTGTTCTGCAGGACCCACATTATGAAGAGCACCTGAAGGTAATACTAGCACTTCTTTCTAATTATTGTGAAAATAACGCCACACAAACAAACAAACAAACAAAACAAACAAAACAAACAAACAAAAAACCAACCAACCAACCAAAAAAAAAACAAAACAAAAAGCCCCAAAGAAATAAACAAAAAAAAAACACCAAACCAAACCCAAGAGGTACTAAACTCTTCTTACTCATAGCATACATTGCACAATGCAAGACAAAGCACACTTGTGGCTGCAGCAGGTCCTCTCTGTTCTGCTGAACTGCCACAGAAATTCTTGTATTAACATTGCTCAGTCATAACACTAATGGGAAGAAATACTTTGTTACTATTGGATTATTCTTGAGAAAGTTTTGAGAAGATGAACAGTGTTTAATGGCAGTTACCTAAAAATGTCTTTTTTGTGCAGTCACACTCAAATCACTCTGGATCAACTAATTTTAATTATTAGTAAATTATTAGTGGATAACTACAATTTTAAGGAAGTTTTAAAATCATATCAAAAGTTTCCTTTTCTTCTAGATTTACTTGAACCCTCACTAGGTATTTAATTTAAATGACATTAATTCAGTCTTCTTACAGTTTGACTTTGAAGCCTACATGTCTGAAGAGGATTATTTAATTCCTAACTCAAAGGTTTAGGAGTGCTCCTACATTTTGGGGGGCTCAGACAGGAGGTCTAATCCACTATTCCAAGTGTTTTTCTCTTCTGCTCCCAAAGTTGTTTTCCCCTCTTTTTCCCTGATTAATCTTTATAGATTTGTAGTGCCAAGTTGGCCCTTTTCTGACTTATCCAGCAGAACCTTTGGGGCTGACATGGCCCTTACAGTTTTCCTTCAGGCTCAACATCCCACTCAATGATGTCAATCTGAATGTCGAATCTGAACAGGATTTGGCTATTTTGGGTCCTCCCATGAAAATTTTAGATGATGGCAATTATATGTCCACCGCTGTCCAAAGTGGTTGCCCCTTAAACTGGCATTTGTTGTCTGAAAGACTATTGCCTTGTATGCTGAAGAAAAAAATACTTCTCTCTTTTCCCCTGTCCAACTTATGCCTGCATATACTTTATCCTTCCATCCCAAAAAAAGGAAAAAAACAAGCTTTGCTTATTTCAGTGTTTTTCTTGATTTCTTGTAGTCATTTATATGTACATTATATCACACAGTATTAGCTGAAATTAAATTTTAGTATTAGTACTAAATTCCCACAAAGAAAAATATGTAGATATACATTTCTTCTTAGGTGTGTTTATAAATAAAGTTAATTATCCTTTTCTGTGTATGAGCATTCTTGTAATGCACGACTCAGAACCAGTGCTGCCAAAATCTGGTGCTACCCTGCACAGACAATGAGACTTCTGTAATGATTAAACATTTTATGGAAAATATAGGTAGTAAAGAAATTTTAGAGAGAAGCTTCCAGCAGCTTTTGTGATTCATAAGTTGGAAGTTCATATAATTTCAATTCCAATTTTCAATTTCAAAACTTTGTCTTTTTGAGTTTTTTGATTGGTTTGATTTTTTGTTGGTTTTTTTTTATTGCTGTTTTTAATAGATTAGTTTAAAATATATTTCAATATGTGGATACAGAATTTAATTACTATTTGGTAAACACTCATTAACTAATCAACCCAAGGAAAAAATTACCTCACTTTTCATTGTTTTTTAAAAAAATCTCATTTTAGTCTCTTTTTTAGATTCAAGTTGGTCATCCTTAAAGTTTGCGTTATATTATTGGTCTAACTTTCTAAGTGAAGTAATTGCTCCTATGGTGTCATCTTTTTACATTCATATTCTACCAATGGTAATAAACTGATTTTCATCCCTTATATATCAGTCCAATTTCTATTTTAAATTTGGTCTTTGCAGTTTCCAGCTGACTTAATTCAGGACCTTAAATAGATCACAAATGAAACTATGCAACTACAAAAAATACCATTGTTTACTCCATGAATATCTCTGTGACTAATCAAGCACCTGATTAAGCTTGATTCAAAACTGTGTTCTGCAGGCCCTGGACAGGGAATGCTATGTCTGTCTTGTATGTTCCTTGCTTTCAGAATTGCCTTTTTTTCCATTTGAAACCCTACTTGTTTTATGTATTTATGGTTCCTGTCACAGTTATTCTTCAAAAACAAATAGAAAGAAAATAAGTAATGTTATATTATATACGTAATTAGGTAATGTCAATAATATTATATGTTAATATTAATATGTTAATAATATTAATAAGTTCTTGTTAAGAAATTTTAACAAATGTTGAGTTTCCAATATGAATTGTGGTTTCATATATGATTTTGGGAAATAGAACAGATAATATCCCGTTACTAGATTATGTGAATAGTGTTCAGAGGAATCTGTTCTACCAAAATTTCTTTCTTTCATTGGTTTTTCTAGCTCAGTAGCATTAAAAATATTAGTCAATGAAATCCAATAGCTCCTTCAAAGATTTTTTTTTCTGATGCATGTAATAAACTGAGACTGTCAGGATATATAAATACTGAAGTATAAGAAAGGTGCCCAAATATATCAGTATGATGCTGAAAGAAGGTATCCTTTTGTATTGGTTATGATGGGGTCAGGAAGAGCCTTTGGAATATTCTTCAAATATTCTTATGACAAGAAATTGATAAATAAATTGATTGATGAACACTACAATGTCAATGGTCATGTCAACAGTTATTTTTGGTGAAGTATCTAAGGCTATAAATTATATCTTAGATATTTGAACTGGGGATAAAGACTGAGAGAAACCTACACAGGATTTTCTCTCCTTTGTAATACATTTTAGATCAAGAACACAGAGCTGACTGGCATCAGGTTTTGGAGAGCAGGGTGCTCCTTGAGGAGTGTCTGCAGTATTCATCACAGTCCTTGAGACACTCCTCCAAGTATTTTGTTACAATACTTTGCCTTAACAACTTATCTACTCTTTTTTTGGTGATGCCTCTTCCGCATTGAATTCTTTTTTCTCTGGAAGAAATTTACAGCATCCTGTCAATTTACTGTCAGACATGATGAAAATGTATTTATTAAGTATGAACCAAGCTGTACAGACACCACTCTTCAGCAGTCATGTTCATACTGCTCTGAGGTCTTTGACTGGAAAACAAATTGCAGCTATGAAATCCAAATAGATACATGTGAGAAAGTTTATTACTGCAACACAGATATTTAGATTAATTTTTGTAGCATTTTAAAAATAAAAATCAGTTTGCTGATACAATATTGAGTAAAGATGTTTTAAACTTCAAGTTAATGGAGAATTATAAATAAAGAGCTACTTGCATTTTAATTTGAGATGAGGCAAAATTTCAAATTACATTATTGTATTTCTGATACGCATGCAAAATTAATATAAGATAACTGGACACAGAAGTAAACAGATTTATAATAAAACTGTGATAAGTTTGAGAGGTTGTTGTATTGTCTTAATTACCAAAGAATTTTTTCAGATTCAAGAACAATAAATCACAATCCATATATTAAAACAAATAAATAGAGGTCAACAATCCAGTTGAAAATGTAACAATTCCTTGATTCCTTTATACAGGAAGCGTAAAAATGAATGGAGCTACATTCTGTGACTTCAGGCATCTTACTTTACTTTTTTTTGACCTTCTTCAGTTTATCTGTATCCCAGTGTAACAAGACTGCAATGGAAAAAAAGATGCTTTATCCCCATTATCATTCATGGATATAGAAAATTAAAATGTGCCAATGGTAATGATTATGTATTACTTGAATATGAAAGAGCTACACTAAAACTTCACTGTATTGATGTATGTAATGCTTATATAAGCATTAAGGACTATTTACTCAAACTAAGGGCAGATAAGCTTCGCATCATCAAAGACATAAAAAAATTTTTAGCCATTGCAAAATTAAAAAGACCAAGTATGGAAATATTTTCATGAGAGTTCCAGGAATCCTGTGTAACAATTTCCAAATAATGATTTTTATATTAATAAGAAAATTAATAATGAGTATTGTGAGAAACGTTGTCCTTTCATTGGAGCAGTTAATTAGACAATTAGAGCTGTTAAAAAATTATATAAGATTAACCTCAGAGGAACAGCATCCCAAATCTCAGCTAGAAAGAATGGAAAACATAAGATATTCTTAAGAACAATTTTTAGTTACCTCTTTGAATATCAGACTAGGTCTTCTGTCACCATAGTTCCTGCATTAACTGCTACTTAGTAAGCACATCAAAAATTGAACAACGCACAGTTTAAAATTCTGAAATACCACTTATATATGTTGTCAACATGATTTCATAATATTTATATTTTGTGCCTAAATACTTGATTTGCTTATTTTATATTTCCAAAACACAATGAATAGATGAATTTTCTCTTGCTTTCTTTTTAATTTTGTTGATATTTTTGTACTGCAGAGAAATTTTTCTTTACTAGAACTGAATATCTTTATAATCATACCTGAAGTAGAGACTACAGACAAGAATGATGGACTATGAAGTATGTCTTACTCCATACATTTGCACAATTTTTGGCTCTGAGACTGGGACTACTGGTCCTGATGTCATTTAGCACCTTGTCTGGAACTGAAAATTGCTATTTTTTTTAATCCAAGGCCAGGTAAACACAATTTACCCCATCTCAACCCACATAGTCTTTTTGTATTGGGACATTTCATTTTCTGGCCAGATGAGCACTATGGGGTTTTTTTCAGCGAAATCTTGGTTAAATGCATCATGTCAGGAAGCAGAGGAGGTTGGCAGCCCCACGTGAACAGGAGAGATGGGTGCCAGGCAAGACATCAAGCAGCAGCCTCAGAGGCTCAATCATAAATATGTCATTTGCCATGGGGTGAGAGAACACGTTCATGATGGCAAACTCATGCACGTTTGAGTCAGAACTTTCAGGCAACTCCAGTATGATGACTCCAGGCCAAGGACCATCTGAGAAATCAGCCTGTGGTCTGGGTCCAATCACACCCTGTTTCAGGTACTGTATTTCCAACCCTGTGTGAGCCATCAGAGCTGTTGATTTTCCTTTTGGAAGAGTTCTCCAGAGGGTGTTTACCAGGCAAACCTGAAGGAAAATGTTTGCTCAGCAATGAGTCATGGAAAGAGGATAGATACACACAGAAATAAATATTTTCTGTAAAAACAGTCACTGTGTTGATTTCATGTTTAATTTCTATTCTTGATTATTAGAAAAAAATTCTTTCTTTTCAGGACTTCTTCAACCCATTCCAATTATTTTAGAAACTCTAAATGCAAGACTAAATGACATCCTTCTCCCTATGGGTGAAGAGGATGCTCTCAAAGAGGATATTTCTAATGATTGTTGTTCCTACTAGTTTTTAAAGAACTGATTTCTGCTGACTCTGACCGGTCAAGGATTCTCAAAGCAGCTGAATAAATGTGATTAACTGCCTTTATTATTATTTTAAAATCAAGTTCATACTTGTACTAACACCCCAAAGCACCCAATCAAATGTGACGTTATAAGATATAATATCTAGAGCTACCTCTTATATACTCTTATCTATTTTAAGACAGATCCACTTTAAAGTAAGCACCAAGTACTCACCTTCCACCCACTTAGCAGAAGTGGGTTCTTGCAGTGAGAATACTGTGTACTGTATAAAATTTTAGTGTAAGAAGTCCTAATTTGTGTTGTTGTTGTAAAAATTGTTATTTTCTCAGTGTGAGCGTAGTAGATATGTAATGTATGCATCAACTGTATAATGCTAACAAATGAAGGTAACAATCACTTTGGCTAGTCCTTAGAACTGAATGGAATACTTTTTATGTACATTTATTTTTCCTCCCAAATGTTGGCTACTACTGTAAACAGTAATGACCATCTTTTTAGCATTCTGTTATCAATGTAAACTACCAAATAAGTACAGATCTACTAATCATGATGCACTAAATGGAGCCTTCATAGCTTCTAGGAATACACAAATAAGTCCATTGAAAATTAAGATATACACCTGATTTTTAAACTCCTGGAAATTTGAGCTTTTTAATAAAATTTCCAATAAGAACAGCACACAAAAGGCAGAGAAAAGTGTTGGATGGGTGCCACTAAACATCCAGGGCTACTACACTACCTAATTAAAGAACAAGGGTTTACAACCAGAAGTTTAAACAAGGTCTAGTCTGCATACATTTGAGAAGTTGTACCCAGATGCTGCTTGGAGCACAGAGCCCACTATTAACAGAATGTGTTCCAGCTACAGAACTTAGAAGGCTGCTTATCAGTTTGAAACAGACACTTTTGTAGAAAAGTGGATGCACAAATGTTTCTGGTACCTAGCTTATTAGAATTATAATAAAACTAGTCTGTCAGTATTTAATCAGAGAGTGTTTATTTAAAATTCCTATCTTCAAATGCTACAAGTACAAACCAGTGAATCTTTATGAATCTTATGATACAGCTAGTTAAGCATGACTACTATCTTTTATGCCTCAAGTAATGCTGCTGGCGAAATTCAGTGGCTTGACATGGGCCACCCCAAAAGAATCAGTATTGGAGTTGATGAGATTAAAAATGCTCCCTTGGCTTTGTTCATGCTTCAGAACAATTTTGTGCTTCCCTTGTCATTGTTTTTTAACAATTTTTTACCCATGTCTAGCTGAAAGCATGACTTTCTGTATAGCTGCTTGACTTGCAGTGTTCTCTATCCAAATACCATCCTGGGTGAAGAGAGAATGGCAAAATCTCTGCATGGGAGCACTATCACAGAAACACTGTATTTTCCTTTTCTTGTGGTCTGGGACTAAGTTCTATAAACATGGCTTTTCTCTCTGTCATGAGAGATTATAAGTCTCTGAAAGACTTTTTATTCTTTAGTGGCTGAGGAGTGTTGCATGTATCATGGCCAAAGGGAAAGAGCTTACACAATCCTTTATTAAACTGGGAATGCCAAATTTTCAAAAGTACACAGAAGCAAAATATAGATTTCTTGGGTAAATATTTATTTGGTTTGGAAGAGATCTCTTTCAGCATCCAGTAAAGAAGCACTTTCTGGAAAATACAATCCTTTGCTTGTATTGATTTATTTCATGAAGTCTGAGAACAAACTTAAAAATGACTTGATGCTGTTGACTGAAATAAGTAAGTTGCAACTGGTACTACAAATACTGGTGGAACTCAGAAAAATGAAATAACACTGAGGAATGACATAAATATGTCATTCAGCCAAGGATGGATATTTCTGGAATTGTGTTGAGTGGGGATTGCTTCATCATAAAGCAAAATGGTTCGTTTTGGAACACTGCCCAGACTTACCTAACTATTAACTCCAAGCAGATATTGCTGCATAAATGTCAAGGCAAAATGAGCAATGGTAGACTAGACAGGTCTCTGAGACAACTGTTTTACATGATAAGTGTTTCTATACCACCACCAAATCTGACTTAAGAGAGAAAATTGAATACTAGGATATCACTAGAAAAAATTTTCATAAACAAAAGTTTGATCAGAAGCATTGTCTTGTGTGATTTATAAAAAGAAACAAGATTGTTCTCCCAAAAATGGACATTTCAATGGGTTTTCCAAAACATGCAAATTCAATTTAAAATATTGGAAATGTTTTGGAATTTGAATGTCTTCTTTTAAAGTAACTTATGAAATATTTTTGACAGAGAGCAAAAACAATGTACAGTAAACATGGTTTTCCTTTGGGATCTTTTTGTGTTAAATTTGATGGAATGTATCATTCAATTGCAAGGTACTGTGGATAGACCTTGTTGCAAAAATCATTATTCTAATACATACCTTCTAATAATGGAAATCTTTCACACCAATTTCTTCCACAGGGTTTTCCTCAGGTGATGTTTAATGTAGTTTTAGTTATCGTAAGAAAAGCAGTGTTCTAGCTGGACTTCATCTCTGTTCTGCTCCATATTCAGGACTGACACAAATATACAATGTAAGTTACTCTTACTTCAGATGCTTCCATTGATGCAAAACTACACTTTTTATTCAGGTACAGGAATACAAATCTATGCTTTTCAACACATTTTGGTTTAATAAGAATTTTAACATAATTTCTCCTATTTCTCATTTGTTGTCATGGTTTAACTCCATCCGGACACAAAATACCTTGCAGCCACTTGTTTACTCCCCTACCAGCAGGATCAGGGAAACAACTGAAAGAGTAAGAGCTGGAAAACTTGTGGGTTGAGATAAAGACAGCTCAGTAGGAAAAGAAATAGCTACACCCACAAGCAAAGCAAAACAAGAAATTCAGTCACTGCTTCCCATGGGCTGACAGGTGTTCAGCCATCTCCAGGAAAGCCAGGATCCAGCTGTGTAACAGTGACTTGGAAAGACAAAACACCACCCACTCCAAAAGTCCTCCCCTTTCCTTCTTCTTTCCCCCCACTTTATACACTGAGCATGACGGTCTGGAATATCCCTTTGGTCATTGGGGATCACCTGTCCCAGCTGTGTCTCCTGCCAGTTTCCCACCAGTGTGGCAGTAAAAAGAGCAGGAAAGGCCTTGGCTTGGTGCAAGCCCTGCTCAGCAGCAACAAAACTATCTCAAATTATCAACCCTGTGTATCATGCGTATTAGCACAAATCCAAAACTCACCTCCATGCCAGCCACTGAGAAGAAAATTAAGCCCACCCCAGCCAAAACCAGCACCCTTGTCACGTAGAAAATCAGTTCCATGAAAAGGATGAATAGTAAAAGTAAACAAACAAAAATTTTGTTCAATTATTCTTAGCTATGTTTTGTTTTCACCTTTTTTCTTAATTTCAAATGAAGGTTGGAATACACACACACACAAAAAAAAACTAACAAAAAAAACAACAACAAAACCAAATCTTTCTATTTCTGTGTGCATGTATACCTAATTTTTATCTTTTATGGTGTGATATGTACTCTATTACTATGAAAGACAGAAACTTCCTTCAACCTTTATAAACTTATGTAAAGTAGCAGATCTATATTTTTATATCACACTCCACACCTACTGCAAATATGGAAAATTAACCACTTAAATTGATTTATTAAATATAATATTCTGAAGTTTAGAAAGTACTGAGATGGATATTTTTAGGATTGATTTATTAAACATGTCATACATTTCCATGATACATAGACTGAATCTTTAACACCTTAATCTAAAATACAAAGGACGCATCAAAAGGAGAGAACATACTGTATAACTATTCATGTGTGTGAAGAAAAATTATTTGTGAAAGTATTTCTTCATGAGACAGGAGACTGTTCTAAGAATAGAGGAAAAAGGTTTATCAGAGCAGAAGCAAAGGTCTGAATGCAAAAGTTGAAAACTACCATAAAACTTCTGAGAATTAGAAAAAGTAAAAGATGTGAGAAAACATTGCATGCAAGGAAAATAAATGCAAAAAGAATAGAGGGACAGTTTGATTTATGTCCCTGATGATCAAAAACCTTGCAAGGCAAGAAACCAATTTAATGAATGATGTAGGACTGACAAAGAGAAAATTCACATATAACAGTAACTAATGATAAAACCCTTCTGAAAGAGGAAAAGTTGGTATTCAAGGGGAAACTGAAGGCAATGTTGTTTTCTTTTCAATTGAATCTTAAACTGAAGACATTTTCCAGCAGCAATCCCTAACTTATGCTTCAGCTTAGCTATAAACTATAGCATTTCTGGCCAATTTGTTTGATAATCAATAAGTACAAACCACAAATAAGTAAATCCACTGAACTGCCAGACATTGTTGGTACTAACCACTACTTGCACACTGTGTTTTGCCATATACCCACAGGTCGTTGACTCAAATAGAAGTTTTCATCAAAACTTGGACATTCCGGTCATGTTGAAGAATTTCCAAGTATTTTACCATTACTGAAACATTTCCCAAAACCTCACTTTAAATAGTCTTGTCTAAAACTACTTATAACTCATTCTCCAAGATATAGAAAGGAGTTTTGTTGATCTCTGGGAATAGAACTCTTCTGCAAGCATAGAAAACAAGGCTTTTTTTCCTGACTAGTAGTTCTGTGTGGTTTCACCAAGAGCTTTACGTGACTAATTGTCTCATCACCAGTCACACCAGTAGCCAAGAGCACAAACCAATGAAAGTAACTCTGTCTTATTATTTTCTCTGTCAAACAGTGCATACCAGGGTACAATAATAAGATACAGTGAGAAGTTACGCTACTCAGATAACAATTAAATTATGTCTCTGCAACTTAGGAAAAAAAAAATAAAACAAAATAAAATAAATAAGTAACAAAAATAAGAAAAGTAAGTGGTTTGTAACTACAGAATAGGTCTGCTGACCTCAAAGCTGAGGAGGAGCCAGATGTGGATTCCAGTGAGACATCTGGATCAAGTGACCCTAACCCGTGGTACTCCACCAGCAGTAAAAGGTGAGGGATTATAGTGGGTGACTCCCTGCTGCAAGGCACGGAGGAACCTGTCTGCCAGCATGACCTGCTGTCTAAAGTTTGCTGCTTATGGGTGCCTGGATCCAAGATGTTGCAGAGGGCCTGCTGAAGTGTGTCCATCACTCTGAATATTATCCCCAGAAGTTCTCTCTTGTGGGCAACAATGGAAAAATCTGGAGAGTATCCATAGTGACTGCAGAGCTCTAGGGGCCTAGGTGGTGTTCTCAATCCCGAGGCTTAAGTGGCAAAGCTGATACTGTATGCCAAAAAATGTTTGCAGAGCTGATGCCAGAAGCAGGGTTTAGTTTTTATGACACCAGAAACTATTTAAGAATTAGCCTCTGCTCAGGACAAAAATCATTTTGTGGCACATGAAGAACAAAAAGGTCATCAGGAATAGTCAACTTAGCATCATCAGGGGAAGTCATGACTGACCAACCTGAGAAACTTCAACAATGAAATGCCTTGGTGAATATCAGGAGAGCAGTGGATTTATTTATGTTGAGTTCAGTAAGAAATTTGGCACTGTCTCCAAGAAGATCCTCATAGAAAGCCTGTTGACCTATGGACTGGCTAAGAAGACAGTGAAGTTGATTGGAATTTAATGGTAGGGCTTAGAGGTTTATGTTCAGTGGCTCTAAATCCAGTTGAAGGCCATAAATTAGCAATACAAACCATAGTTCAATTAGGTTCAACATCTTCCTAAATAATCTGGGTGAGGGCCAGAGTGCACCTGCAGTAAGTTTGCTGCAGACCTAAACTGGGAGGAATAGCTGATATGTCAGAGGGTTGTGCTGCCTATCCAGAGGGACCTTGACTGTTGCGGTGTGACTGCTCTTCAGTTCATAGTTTAGTTTATTATTCAAGTTATGATTTCAATGTTAAGATTGGCATGTTCTGTTTCCTCCATGTTATGTTTTCATAATGGTTCTACCTTGGGCTTCGTCTCCACCTCCCTCTCCATGATATGTCAATCCCTGTTTGCCTAGGGAACTCCCACCATTTTGTATGTCAGTCTTTAGTCCCCTCCTTAGTTGCCGTGGCTTCTTTGTAAACCCCTCCCATGTTTCCCCGGTAACCTCCCTGTCCATCACTTTCTGCCCACACCCCGTCCCTAG
>JAWWEY010000001.1:103645388-103708698 GCA_035582745.1 Loriotus luctuosus
CTCCTGCCGGGAGCCAGCGCTGAGCGGCCACGTGGCTGCCACACCGAGGCTGCTGAAGTGCCTTTCTGTGGGCTAGTTCGGGCTTAGACTTCCACACACAGCAGCACTTGACAGACTGGAGAAATGAGCTGGGCTGTTGGGAACCTCATGCCATTCAACACGGGGGAGTGCAGAGTCCCAAACCTGGGAAGAAAAGAACCCATACACCAGTACATCCTGGAGGCCAGCCAGCTGGAAAGCAATTTTGCACTCCTTTAAACTCTCCTGACTGTTAGTTTCTGTATCTCAGAAAAAGATTATCTAGTAAATTTTAGAAGTACCAAGTCCAATACACATATTGAGTTCTAAATATCATGTGTGTGGGTCTCTCAATGGCAGTTAAAGTGCCACAGTAGATCTGTGATCATTTGTAATGCAAAATATTTTTATTGGTCAGTATTTGAGAAGCAAGCCTGTCAGCTTGAAAAGTGACTTGCAGAATTTCTATAGAACAATACACTCTACTTTCTTCTATCTTTGCCCTGTCAGTACTCAGTTGTCCTGCTTGGATAACCCAAATCTAAATGGGAAGCTCTTTCAATGATCTTGAAAGTGTGACCTGCCAGGCTCTCTTCTGCCTGTTCTATCTCTGTCAGTAACAGATGAGCATGAAGACAATACATAGACAGGAAACATTACTGTACTTCTGTTTTCTTTGACCTAAGGAAGAGATCTGGTACCCGTTGGACCTCGTTCCTATGTCTGAGTAAGTAAATCTTTATCACTGTGGGCTGGGTCTTCAGTACAGCACTTGCAAATGTAGTATCTGATTGCTGAGTTTCTCTGCAGAAATCTCATTCAGATCCTTCCTTATGATTCATTTCTGCATACTCACAGTTATAGAATTGCTGTAATTATTCAGGGTGGGCTCTAGGATTTCTGGGGACAGGTGTCACCGTTCAACTACCCTCATCCACTCTAGTGGTTACATTGTGAAGAGCCATGGGAAAATGTGCCAGTTATTCCAGACCCACAGACAAATCTGCACTAAAATGCTCTCACTGCCTCTGTGTGCAACCTCCCCCAAGTTTCCAGTTTTCAAAAGCCGAGTTTTTGATAACTGCTACTTCCAAGAAATTTTATCACAATCTTCCTCTTCAGTTAAGCTTTGCACTTAACAACTTTCATGTAACTGCAATCTGAAAATTGTAACACATCTACTGTAATTCAGTTTACGAATGTTTTTCAATGCTTGGCATAACTTATGTCTTCCTAGAGGCAGTAATCCTCTTTTTTATTTTCCCTTTTTTTAAATCTAAACTAAGATTTTTACCCTAGAACTAAGACATTTTGCTGTAAGAGAGAAAAAGCACTGTCTTTTTTCCCGCTTTCCCCTCAGTCTAGCTATGGTGTCACTTGTGTCTGCCTAGAGTGACAACAAATTCACTTCATCATACAGTAAGGGTAGCTGCCTTTTTCTATGTTGTGCTATCAGGTTCTGTTAGAGACTTGGAATTAGATTCAGTTTTTCTAAATAAAAGCACCTGGAGTCATTTTAGGTGTCCTATCACCTTCATTTACTGGTCTAGAAATATAATACTATCTAGAAAATAGTATTTTGTGGGTGTTCTGTGTCACAAACAGCAGCTACATGCACATGTCCCAGGCATTTTGTAGCTTTCAAAATGTCAATTGATATGTGTATTTAGGGAACAAGATACTGCCCAATGAGTCATACTCATGACAGGGGATCTCACTCATGGAATTTGCCTTTTCAGACCCCTTGAAATTCCCGATTTCTTTTCAAGTACGGTTACACAACACCTCATCTTCAGTAAGACAAAGTTTAAAATTACTAGCCTTGCTTTGCTGGTATTAGTGTGTAATTCTAAGAAATGCACACCTAACTCCACAGAGTTTTAATTTATTTTTCAAAAAATATTTTTCATACTGTTTCCTCCCAACTAATTGAATTGAATATGACAGTGACAAGTTGGTACATGTCTTAATCTGAAATTGTTTGCAAGATGCTTGAAACTAAAATTCTAAACTTTTCTGTTCTTTCAGATATTATTTGCTTCAGTATAGCTCTTCTAGGAAAAAACACCCACCCACAAACAAGCAATAATAGAAAACCCCAAATAAACACACAATCTCCCCTATTTTGTATGTACAGTACTATGTCCAGTTCTGGTATCCTTCAGCAAAGATCTTTTTGGAAGGTGAAAATGAAATTGGGAAGTAGGCATGTTGCAGTTAATAAAAACAAAGCCAGCCTATTCTGCTACAAGCTGACATTGACTTTTTGCTCATTGATTGCATTTCTACAATCTCATTTCAGTACCACTCAAAATATCTCTACTGTTCACTTATCCTTTTAATTGCTAAAATGACCCTCATTTTGCTGGTTTTATATACATTATCCACTTCAGCTGGTCTCCCCATTTGAGTTGGTTTTGAGGGTAGGGAGCATGTTCTCTCTCTCACGCATCTGGCACTCTCAATGCTTAAGCAGGAGAAGTTTATTCTTGAAAATAGTATAAACAAATTTTAAAAGATTTTTCTTCACTGCATATTTTTTCACTGTTTTGTGTGGTTGTTCAAAGTCTCTCTGTCTCCCCCTCAATTTTTATGACATTTGTCATATATTCGGGAGATTAATGAAGTCTAGTTTTCTATTAACTTTTCTTTGATTCTCTGCCTGTTCTCTTTCTATGCACAGCTACAACCCAGCACAAGACAACATGAGTCAAGGCTAATCCAGGCTGCAAGTCTGTGACTGACAAACATTGAAAATGAACTGATCTTGCCTGTGTTGGTTCTCATCTTGTTTCATGGCTGAAGAGTTTTGCACTAATTCTTACCCACAGATGCCTGTCATTCTAAAATATATATTAGCATATTTTTAATCAGATTAACAGAAATTCTAGACTGAGCAAGACCTTCATTAGTCATGTCTTTCACTTTCAGATCTTCCCCTGAGGGCTAAGAAATACAAATAACGTCAGTTTTCTCCAAACATCAGCAGGTATTGATGCAAAGGCATTCACGGAGTTTCTGAACCACCTCCTCCAGCTTCATGCCATCTAAATATTGCAGGGTTCTTTTGTGACATAGGTGGTAAAAAAAGTCAATTCCTTTATTTCCATGATAAATCACAGTTATTTTATTCCCAGGCTTTTATTGAGGCTTGGCTCTCTCAATTCTTACCTAGGCCAAACACTGAACCTGCAGTATGTGGAAGAGGAATAGGCACTTTGTTTGAGTGTAAAGATGATTGGAGAAATTTGCAGATCTTTTTCTATAAAGATCTCTGTGAAGAGCTCTACCCAAGATACAAGAAAATTTTTATCAGAACTGAATGTCCCAGACACCATGGTGGGGAGGTTTCCATCAGTATGATGGAGAGAAACCCCTCTATCTGCAAGAAGGCAGTGAGAGATTAAGAAATGTGTTTTGAAGGGGGAAAGGGGCCTTGTGGGCAGAGGTTCATGGAGAGCTGTGCTGTGGAATGAAATGAAGACAAAAGTGTGAAAATAACCAAGTGGGATGGACTTCACAGAGTGTATGTGGATGGTGTCAGATAGAGCTGTCACTTCATAGAAGTCACAGTAACACTCCCAGTAAATTTATTTTGGGAGTGTTCAGGGGTCCTTTCTAGCGCAGCTTCATGCAGTGGTTCATTATGTACATTTATGTTGATAAGAAAACTGGTACCTAGGTGTTAGATTATGTGATAAAAATCTGATCCCTGTACACACCAGGGCATAAAGGGTACCCCCAGTCACATGTGGGATTATGGATCCTCAGCAAGGCTAGGCTACCAGATCTAACAGTTCCTAACACTGAATCTGCAGCTGACTCTTATATGTCCAATTATTAATTTAATTTCAGCAACTGCTGATGCATGAGATCTACTTTTGGGAATAGCAAGGACGATAGGATAAAGCATTATCACAAATACTGCAAGTAATTAGACATCTCATAATCTCAGATTTTGATACAATTTTGTTGAGTAATTACCTCTAACATTAACACTTTATCTTTGAAACCATTGTCAATCCAAAAGACATTTTAGCCAGCACTGGAAAGAGCAAATGGACACTACTCTCTGACAAAATACTGAAGCCCAGTAGAGTGCAGCCTATAAAGCCATTTAAAATAAAAAAAAAAATTGCTGCCCTCCTCCTGTATATAATGTATTGATGGTTTTAAAGTGGATTTACTGAGGCTAAACCATTGTCTCACAAACCTGTAAATGTCTAATGAGTCTGGCTTTCAGAAGGCACTGATTGCTCCTTCCAAGGCTACAAAAAGGTAACAGAAGGAAGTGTACTGCCCTGCTTGAGCCAGTTCTACCTCTGACACCTGACTTCATCGGTCCTTCTACATCCTGAAATTAGTTGTAGGCTGTTGCTCATCTCACCTTGGTCAAAAACAAGTACAAGCTGTGATGCATGACCTGGACTGTGAAGGCGTGTCAGTCTAAGCTGAGTGTTAGCAGCATCCCACAGCTTGGCAAAGAACCTGCTAAAATGCTGAAGAATAGAGAAGTGTTGCTTTTTACTATGGCAATGCTAATTGCAATTGGTAGAAGTAGAGCATGATGAGCAACGCAAAAAATTAATTAGAAGGTGCTATTTGCCAGATTTACTTTCTTCTCCAGAGTTCCCTTTTCCCATTTTCCTATTTTCTCAACCTTGCGAGGTTTTTCAAGGACACTGACATATGGGGCCCATTTTGAAGGACTGTGTGTCAAAGCTAAAAGCATAAATGAAATAAGAATTCTGTCAAGTAAATCTACCAGCTCAGCCAAGGCAGTTGGAAAGCCTCTTGTGGACATTTCTGAATGCTCCAGCATGAGGAAGCGGTTTTGTGGAGCACACAGATAAGATCATGAGATTTCTAAAGCTATAGTCTGTGATATTAGGCAATTAAATTTGCTAAAAGCTGACAGTTTCACAAGCTATGAATAAGAAATTCCACTTGCCCACACTGCCACAATATCTGAACAGCCTGTTCTATATATTTCTTGAGTCCTTTGTACTACCAGATGCCATACATAAATTATTTTTTTTAAAAATGCATTCTTTTTATAGAGGTGTTTCCCATATTCTGAGTTAATTGCAACACAGCGTTCATCATTTATTTAGAACTTGGTTTAATGTGTTTCCATGCTTTTTATGTACATTGGTTGCTGATTTTTTTAAGGTGTGATAAAGTCTGGGAATATTTTCTTTCTTCATCATGTTAACTTTAGTACTTTTATTTCAGTATGTATGCAATTAACATGAGATTTAACATATTTTCTTATGCAATGGTTATAACAGACAATGCATATATCAGCAGAACTAAAATACGTTTCTGCGAAAAGATCTCATAAAATAATAGCATGATATGGTAAAAATATTCAAAGGTATTGGAAATTGGATGTACTTACCAACCTTTTATTTAAATGCTCTACAAAGGAGGATCCTGTAGCTTAAGAGATGATATATTTTTTAATATCTTCCCTTGACTCATTTACCCAGATTTTTTGCTCTTATACAAAGGTTTAATTTTACTCTTCCTGTGTTGATGTAATATACATTTTCCACCATGCTGCCTAAATTGAGTCAATAGAAATTTTATTAATCTGTTTTATGTATAACATTTTTGCCTTTCAACAGCTTTTCCTGCAAAAGTATTTCTTTTCCCATATAGCACAATTTGATAATTTGATATATGTTAATTGTAGCTTCTCCAATTAATTTCTTGGCAGGAATGTGATTTAAGTTAGCAGCATCCATTTTCACTTTATATCTGTGCCATTAGCATAGAATTAATTCAAGAAAAAACTGTAGACAATGCACAAGTATTTGTATAAAAACAGTTACAATTTTCTAACATTCACACTCATAGAGCTATTTCAATGTCATTTTCCTAGAATACTAAAACCAATATTAATAAATTAAATAGCATAATCAATTTCAAGTTTTATTAGGATGGAAGTTTAATATAAAATATTAGTATAATATTTAGTATACTATTTATTCATTTGCAGTTAATGATTTGATAAATCATGGAAAAGGAGACTTTTTTTTCCTATTTATGTGATTATATATTTTTAAATTTAAGAAAGTAAAATGATAGAATCAAAATAATATTGTACCTTATTTTTACAGTTAAGGCCTTGAAAGCTTTTAACTTGACTCCATTTAATGTCTTTTGCTTATTTTTTCCCATGACTTTGACATGCAATCTGAATTCCTAATAAGGCAATATTATCCAACCAGTAGAAGAGAAATACTAAATACAAATAATACTGAGATCTGGTGACTGAACCAAGCACTATTTTTGGAGAATGGAGCCAAGTTCAGTGTTGTCCAGTGACAGAATGAGAGGAAATAGACTGAAACAAAAATAAATATACTGAATATAAGCAAAATAAATAAACAGAAATAAACACAGTGGCTCCACCTGAACATCAGGAAACTCTTTTTGACTGTGAGAGTGATCAAGACATGACACAGATTGCCCAAGAAGACTGTGAAAGTTGTAGATACCCAAAGATTTTGGACATGACTGTGACCTGCTGTTTGGTAGCCTTGCTTGGGCTGGGTGGTTGCACAACTCGACCTCCAGGGATGCCTTTCAGACTCAGCTGTTCTATGAATCTGTATGTTCACTGGACATTTTCTTCAAGTGAGATTCAGCATTAGCTTGAATTTGGAGATCAGTGCCCTCAGACCCTACTTTTCTTTCTCTAAAACTGCCTTAAATGTTTTTCTAAAGAAGACAAACTGAATAGAAGTAATTTGTAATGGACAAGTCTAATTTAAGAAGTAATTGTGTCCGTCATCAGTTTTGAGGACAGAAAAGGGTAAGGTAAAAGCCAGGTGGCTTCTACTTGCAGAGTGCTACATCTCTGTTAAAACATTCATTTCAAAAAGACTAAACTAGTACTGACAAAAAACACTTAATACCAATATTAAGGCAAAAATTTTTGTGTCTAGTTTTACTGTCTTTTTTGTCCCTTCTTTTTTCTCCTATGGTAAAGCTCAAGGTTTCAATATTTTGTTACATAGCCAAGGGAATTGAAGGTTTTTTGAAGGTATAGGATGCTTCAAAAATTCTTAGCCTAAAAATCAGTTCCATGTTTCTGTGAGCAACTCAGTAAGGAGGGGACTAGGATGAATCAGTCACAGCCACTTACGTGACTTTCTGTCCTTCAGCATTTTGCAAACTGAGGTAGGTCTTAAAACCATCCGTCAGCTGACATATCCCAAATGTCTCAGTGCTTCCAGGTACTTATCCACTTGCCTTTGCTTTATTATTCATAATCCCAGCTTTACTGCTTCCTTTTGCTCTCTTTCCTTGTCAGAAATTTCCTGCTAACAATGCAAACGTATTGCTGTAGTTTCTTGCCTTTCTCCAAAACATTTTATGATTATTTCTATATTTGAAAGTTTTAAAGAATCATTTATAAAACCTTCTGTTTAGCTGAAATCAATTTCATTTGATCTACTTTGTTTATGTCAAGCTCACAGCATCTACATTTTCCATGCAGAAGTCAAACTTTGGGGTTTTTTTTCTGCTTTTTTTTTTTTTTTTGCATATTCGAAGACCTTTGAAAGGAATGAAGATTTCCTCAATCAAAAGTTTTCAGGAAAAAAAGTATGATGTAGGGTACACCATGCCTGACACACAATGGATCTGGAGTCTGTCTGTAGAGGTTCAGTTCTACACATTTGTGCACATCTTTTATTCAGCCTTTTGTTATACTAAGGACGGGGTGACACAGTAAGCTGTTAAGTTGGCCTTTTCATGCTCATATGAGATGTGAACAAAATTCTCTCTAAATAACTGCAAGAAAAGTCGAGAAACTAAATAGAAGTTCCAGTGCATGACAGAGGACAGCAAGGTTTTTTGAAGCAATGGGGGGAGACAATGTTATTGACAGAATTCTGTTTAAATAAAATGCATTGACAGAGATTGAGTCTCCATCAGTGGGAACAATGGGAAATCTCCGCAAGGGGGGAAGCTAATCAGAATTCCCTGATAATCATAGACTCCATGAAAAAAAATGTAACACAGACAACTATTTTAGATGATGTGCTAATATGAAATAATATTAAACCCATAGGTTTAAGGAAAAAAAGAGGTGTTGAATTAGCACATAGTGGTCCTTTAGAGCTGGGTGAAGTGACAGTGAGTGAAACTTCTGAATTCAGTTTTATCCAACTTGAAACTTAGACTACCCATACAACATTCATTTACTCCCTTGGAGCCTCCATACCTTATTAGTCAGGCACATCATTTGACATAAGAGCTGTAGCAGTATTAGCTCCCGTTTTCCCTGGTTATAATGACTAGAATATGTGTTAATTGGTGTTAGAGTTTTATTTAAGCTTCACATATTTTAAGATGTCAGTAGTGTTCAAACAAACCCATTATTTTAGAATAATTACCTTCTGTGGTCTCCTATTTGAGATAAAACAGAAGAGAGCACAGCAGGTTATTTTGAGTTTGCAGTGCTTATGTTAAACAATTAGCTGTTATTGTTGATTGCCCCCTTAGAAATAGTCAGGTACTGTTATCTTATGACACATTCCTAAAGTTGTTTTCATGTAGAATATACCCCCATGGCTTTACACCTTGGATACAGAAAACCTGTTTTTCTGCCTGCTCCAATAATACTCCTATTTCAGACTGCAATAGAGCTGCAACGTGTGCCAGTACTTGGTGTTGTGATGAGCTCGGGAGCACAGTTTGTGCATGCCTTCAGGAGCTGGAAGATGTAGACATGCAGAGTCAAGAGCCAAAAAGTCTCTCCTGAAAGCTCTTGAATGACTGAGGCTTCTGGTGCCATAAGGTACCAAGTACATGAAATTGTGGAAATGTTTTCCAAACCTCTCTTTTGTTACCACTGAAGAGCAGTAAATCTTCACTAAATCATCACAAAATCCTATGGCTCTGTCTAGAAGCTCTTAAATGGCAAAAAAAGAGAAAAGCTATATATTCACTGAAATTGTGGTTATATATTCAAATAACAAGACAGATCAGGATGCCTGGCACATAAAATCAAGTAATTATGTTTATTTGAGGTGGAGAAGGGAAATCTGAAGATTCCTTTGAAAATTTCTGTATACTAAAGATTTTTCATCATTCTGTGATAAACTTGGGCCTCCTGTGAGGACACCTGTCCCCCACAAAATAACAGATTATATTGTCCTTATATTTATGGAGACACTAATAGAGTTACAGTTACAGAATTACCAAATAATGAAATAATAGACTTTTACCTTCATCAGTTCCTGCCTCTGATGTGGTCACCATTATTGTTTTTAATGCAGAAAGCTTTATGCTTATGTATATAAATATATAAATCTTTTTTTCCTTATTATTTCATATCTCCACAGGAATCTCTGTGGCAGTAACTACCATAGTGTCTGACTCTATCACATTTAATAACAGATATATCAATTATTACTTGATAATTGAAAATCTTGAAAGTCAAGAAAATTTCCCATTATAAAGTTTGATTTTTGTAAAATATATTTTGAACAAAATAATTGTTTATTAAAAACAATTGGTAACTACTCTTTTCCTGAAAATAAATGCTGAAAAATAAAACACTTTTAGACTTCATATTCTCAACACATATTCTAAAAAAGAAAAAAAATCCATATATGAAAAATCAAAAGGTTTAAAATAATCAAATTTTAAAAAATCCCAGCTGGATCTAGGCCGGTTCTCCTTTCACTTTTCCTCAGAGTCACAGAAGAAGTTCTGGTAATAGTTAAATTGTTTTCCAGATAAATCTGAATGGAGACTTTATTTTGTTACTGTTTTTAATTCTGAATGCTGACCTCAGTAAGAATAACAGTTACTCTTAGCAGCAGTATTAAGTGGTACTTTTCAGAAGTGAAAACCTTACACTCTTAACCAGTGACATATGACACACCTTACTGAAAGACATTTCTCTTTTTGTTTGCTTGCTTTCAGCATTTTAACACTCCACATCTCTGACAGTTGATGTTGACTTTAGTTCTGCCATGTATTGTAAGAGAAAGACAAACTGTTGGAAGTAGAAGATAGATTTCTTCCTCAGATAAGAAGAAAAAAGAGAAAGAGAAGAAAGATTAAATAGAGAATTTGCATTTGAATGTTTAATATTTGACAAATCAAAATCACCTTTTTCTTGTCTTCTGCCATTTTCCTTCAGTAAGGTTGAAAGGTTTCTTCTTATTCCCTGCCTCAGATTACTTGTATAGATTTTCTTTTAAATGATTGGTAGAATCATTTAATACCACTTAATTTATTTGTTTTGGAAAAAAGAAAATCAAAACAAAGAACCAAAAAGGAATAAAACACATTCTTTTACTAAAAAAAAAAAAAAAAAGAGAAAAGCCATTCCAATGTTATGCCAATTTAATATGCTTTAATACTTTCCCAGCATTTTAATCTCTGTTATTATGAAAACTAGCACATCTCTACATTTTCTTCTGGGTGATTGAGTCAATTACAATCTCTCTTCTGACCTCACTTGTGAAAGCTGTCAAAGCATTCTTTCCTAGTGATCACTCTTATGGGATAAAGAACTTCAGTTAAAAATCAAGAGCAGAGGGACAAAACAGCAAACACAAACTTTGATTACTAAAGAATTCAAGCTGAAAGGTTTAGAATTTCACGGTCATTTAGAACAGTTTTGGTTCTGTCATAAAACAATTGCTCAGTAAATTTGAAACTATTTTTCCCTTAATATGGATCACATAATAGGTTAGTTGTGGTTTATTTCCTCTTTCTATTGCAAAATGACATTTTTAAAAACATTTGCATAGTTTGAAAACAAATGTCATGCTCCCTCTCTGTCACTTTCTCTCTTTTTCTGTCACAATAAATATTTTATAGTCACACAAGGTATTACTGTATTTCCTGGTGTGTTACTGTCACTGCTGTAGTTATTTTCATTTGTCCTTATAAACTCTGCTTGTAAAGTCAAAACAACTGAGAAAAACTCTTATTAATACTGCATCATCTTTACCAATTTTAGTATGCAACTAGTTTTAAAGTTTGATTAAGAATCCATCTAATTACTTACGGTAGGATTGTTCACTTAAAGTGGTTATTTTTGAGCCAATGTGTGAAAATTCCATTTTCTAGCCCAGGGCTACCACTGATATCTGGCTGAAGCTAGAAAGCAGGACACTTACTTATGCCTTTAGTTATTTCAAGATTGATGATTCATCCATTTATGTAAAAAAACTGGAAAGAAGAAAAGTCTGTTTTCATTTTGTGTTGCTCCTACCAAGAAGTGACTTCTGAGAAATCAAAATGCCATCAAGTAATGCAATGGTGTTACAGCTGACTAGTATGAATAATAGCATTTTAAAAATGTTATTTCCAGAAGGCTAATATTTCACAAGTAATTTCCACAGGAGTTCATGTTGTCACGTAGTGAACTCTAAAATCCATTCTACAAGTGGAAACACACCAGTGATTTCCAGGAGTGGTAGGTCAGCACCACCCTTCATGATAATTCCTTGACCAAGTAATGACTTCTTCTTGCTCATAAAAACTAGGAGTTTAGATTTCCAAACAACAACCAGACTTTCTTCTAGCTTTGTTCCATGTCTCCATGTCAAGAAAATGTCTCCTTTGTTCCATATTTGAATTTAACTTGGAATACTATGGAGCATTACAATCCTCTCTGTACTGTGAAAATATTATCCTTTTCTCTTTTTAACAGACATAAAAAGAAAATAAAATGCTAGCATTATTGTTACTGTAGCCAACATGCACCTCATCTGTTTCTCTAAAATTTCTCTAGGTTATTGAGTATTTCAAAGACTTTCAATTTGGTTTAATTGATGCCTTGGAATAGCTACCCAGAACGGAGGCTAGACAGAGAATAAAGTTTATTATTATTTATTAAAGGCCTTCAATAGTTTCACCTGGGCAGTGCAAAAACCTCTCAAGGGCTACACCAAGGATGGACAATGGTCATGAGTTTTCCAGACAGATGTAAGTTTGGTCTATTTACATATCAGGGGTTAATTGTCCAGTTGCAGCTTCAGGTAATGAAATCATATTCCCACAGTTTGCTCTTCCCCTCAGTCACTTTTGTTTATACTTTTCAGGGCTTGAGGCCAAGGTTGTCCTTGGTTCTCAGGCTTAGAAGGGTTGTTTGGTGTGACCAAAGTGTGAAGAGAGCTTACTAACACTCTCTATGGAGTTCAGAGTTATACACTAATGCAGTACAGGATCTGAAAAATAAAAAAGCTAAAAACTTAAGGCATCATTCTCAAATTTTAGGTTTGTAGTAAAACCTCAGAACACCAGGATCCCATGTTTGTGATCTCTCATCCCTCCAATTCTTTTAAACACAGAAAAATTATAAAATAGCATGTATGTGTCTGCCCTGCCCTTTAGTAAGTTGGCTACCACAAAACCATCACTAAAAAGTACTTCTGTGATTATATTGATCTATATCAAGCTATTACAAATTAATATGGCAGTCAGTTTTATAGTCTCAAACAATATTATTTAGTAATGAACAACAGCAAAACCAAGGAGGTGTGGACATTTCTACGACAGCAAAACCCAGAAGGTATATCACAGGTAACTACAAATTTATAATTTGTGCATCAACTTTATCACTAATATAACAGCATATATCCTCATGTGTATGCAGCATGGGAAGTTCCCAGAGACAGAGGCTCAACTTTGGATAAAAATTTAGTCCATTTTCAAATCATTGATATGCAGCATGACATAAGACATCACCACTTTGGACAGTCAATATATGCTGTTAATTTTTATTTTACACCTGTCAGGATGTTTTTTATTCTTTCAGGCCCATTTTATATTTCCACCTTTTCAGAATACAAGTTGTCATTACAATTCCTTGATTTTGCACTTTTAGTGGTATCTGAGGGTAACTCTGGTTTCTAGGTTACCCAGCTGTACTTCAGAGAGGCCAACTGTACTTCTCAAGTTTCCAGTTCTCAGGCCTAGTCCTTGGCTCACAGCTTCCAGGTTGGGAGACGACTCCTCTGTCACTGTTTTTCAGTTTACAGTTCCTTCTGTCCAGTACATTTGTCCTTCTAACAGGCTAAATTTAAGGCTGTTTACATCCATCTTGTTTTACATATTTAGTGACACCTTCCTATAAGTACATCATTGACCTTCAGTTTAATATTTTAATTAGCATTGTTCACTTCCATGACGTAACATGCAACCTTAGAAAGTCTTGGCAAATAGTGCAAAAAACCTATTATTTGAAAATGTAGACCCAAATTTAGTTTCTAAACAGTATAATTTTTGGCTTTTTTTCATATTGAAATCTAATTTTTAAATTAAAGCATTTAAGAATATATTCTAAGAGTTTTTAATACCTTGTTGTGCAAAAGAGTAATGTGATTAATTTAGTGTATTCCTATCTGATATTTGAAGGGTAGGATGTTGATTACTTATTTAATGGGTCTTCAATCACTCTGCATAGAAAACTTGAAGACATGTTCAGTTTGTTGCTATATTAATGTCTTTCAAATGCATCTACTGCTTGTTCTGCATACAATTCCTCCCCGTTCCTTTCAAAAAATTCTGGGTAAACAGGAATTGTTGAGTATATACAGCCTGTAGCATATTAACAGTAAAATTTCTTGCACTGAGTGTGAGTGAAAAGGTTCCTCAGAATACCTGAATAATAAGTTTGCTATATTCTATGTTCTTGTATATGTGTATGACAGCTTATAACTTCAAATTTGGTGGAACAATGACTCATGCCAATGATTGATCTATATTCTCTTCTAACGTGTTAATGATAAGAAATGTCATAAATTACAACACAAAATGCTATTCTTTTTCTAATTTGATGACAGAAAACTAGGTTGGGATTTATAGCCACAGCCAGAAAAAAAATTCGCATTTGGAACATGGAGAAAAATCTGTCTGGATTAGCAGCAGGGTTGGGATGAGGGAAAGCCTCTACTTTTAAATGTCTACACCTTTCAGCAGCTGAGGTTTTATGAGGACTGTTTGTACCAGTAAGTCTCCAGCTTGTCTCCAAACAGCATGAATGGTTGAAATGTTTTTGTTATGAACAGAGCTCAGAGAAGCAGGCTGCCAGAGTATACATGCTCAAGGATTTTGAATTAGGAAGTCAAGAAAGATGCTGGAATGTCTACTGATGTCTACTGACACACCTACACCAGGTTCACCTCAAAGACCATGAAGCTGGGACAATGTAGAGTCAGACAAGGACAGTAGGAAGAAGACACCACAATCAGTGAGAATTAATCAATCCTGTGAATTAGAAAGAACAAGAACTTGAGTTAACTCTCATAAGGAAGTGATTTTACCATTTTGAGCTATTGCTCTCTGGAATTCCTGTCCAGGTTTGACCAGAAATTCTATTCCTGTAAAGAAAACCTATTAGGAGTGTCAAGCAGACATGCTTGTTGTCAGCAGCTTTCTTTTGAAAAGACAACACAATCTTAAAAGAGACATTTCTGGTTTTGAATATCAATAAACTCCCTGCAACTTTCCCCCAAACAAAGAGGAGCATGCAAAATTACAGGGAATGAATGCTCAAGATGGCAGTGTGGTTTTCTTTTCTGAAGAATTTTTCCCCTAGTAGTCACACAGAATGATGTGGAACATATTTCTCACAAGGTCTACCTGATAATTATACTGCATCCATAACAGTACACACAAATGGTATTGCATTATTCATGTGAAAAGCACATTTCTTGTCTTGCAGAGTACTAGCATTTATTTAAAAATACTATTATTTCAATAATTTATCTCCTGTTGTTATGCTTCATCCTTATTAGTCCACAGAAATAAATCCAAGGACTGTCAGTGACAGTAGCAACACAGCAGCTGAAGAACCAGGAGGTTCATTTTTGATTCAAAAGTATCATGTCAAACTACTGAATCAATGGAAGAAAAAAGTCCATGTTTTCATTAATGTCCCTGTTGAACAGAAGGTACCTTGGAACTGAAATTATCTGGCTAGAATTTGACATAAACCTGTGAGTAGACATTTCATTCAGGATTTAAGATCACTAACTAATCTTTTTCCTGCTGAGTCTGGCCCTAATCTTGTATTCTAGGGATGATGAGGAAGACTATTACTCTGCATGTCCTCTCTGGGCAAGTTTTCTTACACTCTGTAGTTGCCTAAGGAGTTAATAGCATGTTGTGCTCTGTCCCTGAGCCGATGCAGAAATTTAACTCTTAGTCACTTGGATCAGAATCCTATCTGCAGTAATTCAGCACATTTTAATTGCACTCAAGCAACATTTTATGAGCTATTGATCCAGCATGGTATAGTTGGGTGTCAAGAAAGAGTGTTCACACAGAATTAGCCTCTTTATGCTACACATTGGTGGTCTGAGCTAAACAGATTTATTTATTCTTATTTTCTGTAATACATTTTGCTCTCTGACATTTTCACATGTGGACTTCACACTGAGAAATTTCAGCTAGCCCACTGATGGAGAATTTTGCAAGCTTTGACTTCTGCCTGCTATGAAGTAAATAATAAGGTCATAACCTGATTCTTATCAGTCTCTTTCTTAAGAGATAAAAACCCCACACATTTCCTATCTCATTCATAAAAGCATATATATTGGAAATTCCCACAAAAATTATCAAAAATATTCTTGCATTTGCAGAAAGAAAAAGATAAAGAAAGCAAAACCTAGCAACGGGAGTAGCATGAAAGACCAATGAACACTTTCTCTGATATTTTGCCCTTTAGAGTTACTTGAGTATAAAATAGGCAAAATATTGAAATTTTATTGCTGTAGTTGATCCTTGTTTAATTAGAACATGAATTCCAAAATGGCTGAAGATGACAGTGTGACCATAAGATGTGTTATTTCATGATATAGTTAGGGATAATTACAAATTTTGTTCCCTTAAAGTTGATTCTACCCTGGAAGAAGACTGAGAAGGGCATATTTGTTGCATCTGCCATGTAATTATGGCTACAACAAATTGTTTGTTTTATGGGTGATGTTTTTAAAAGCTATTTCTGCCAATTTAGACAGCATTTCTGAAAACTAGATGTTTTTAATAAGAGCTGGAAATGCTCTCAATGAGAAAGGTTCACTACATTAGTATTTTGTCTTGTGTCATATGTACTATTTAAAGCAAAACTCTTGGATTTTACACTCATCTGTTTCTAGTACACATCACAGAGTAGACTCAGAATGCACTATTTGTATTTCCTTGGGATGCAAGTAAATCAGATGTTTTCCAACAGCCCACACAGAGCAACTCCACTACTCCCATCTATTAAGAGAAGACTAGAAACAGCAGTAGTAAAACACTCTGTAATTCTGATAACATCAATGTCATGTCTTTAGCAGTAACATTTTGCTCTCCAGACAGTTTTATTGGTTGGCACTTATTTGCCTCATTGCCAGATCAGAAGTAAAGCAGACATGCAATTTCTTAATGGACCAGTCTAACTTCAAGGAAAGAATAATTGTGTCTTTTATATGAATACATGTAAGTTTTAGCTATGACCATCTCCCAGAAACACAATGGGAAATGCTGATCACTTTTTTTTCTCTTTATCAGAAATTTGTATATTTGAATAATAGAGTACTTTGTAATAACTCCCCAGGTTCACTCTAGTGGACTAACCCCCTTTCATATAATTTCACATTATTTCCCAAAAAAACCCCAAAATCAAAAACAAACCAATGAGAATAGTGGGGTTACTATTGCTGGAAGAAATTTTTTTTGCTTCTGTATTCATTATTCAAACATGTTCGTGTACTGGCCAAATTGTTCCATGCTGATTATGTGTATAAGCATTTTAGGCATTTCTTTTTTTTTTTTTTCAGTTTTTGGAGAAGACAATAGGTTGTGTTGGGTTGAGTTGGTCTGGGGTTTTTGTTTACCTTTCTCTTTTTGGTAATTTTTATTTTCCTGATTTTTTTTCTGATTGCTTCATGAATATTCTTTTCTCTCTGTCATTATGAAAATATACCTGAAGTCACCAGTCACTGTCAAAAACTGGCACGTCTTTATTTTTGAAAATACTATTGCTGATTCCTTTATACCACTGAGCACAAATGCATCCATTCTTTTGTGCAAACCTTTTATCACTCACACAGTTTCATACAAAGCCTGGCTAATCCTATAATGTCTCTTCTAGTAGTAAATCTAACCTTCTCAAGTTGTAAAAATAATAGTGTTTACTTCTTTTGTAGAATGACACTTGAAACAGTTTGTTATCCTTAAGAAATTAGGTTTTCCAAAATACCTATTTTGTTATTACTTACAAGAACTAGAGGTCTATTTTTCAGTAATCAAATGCTATTCACACAGAACTGACTTTGAAGTGTTTGACAGAAAGATAATTGTGAGGGTTTGGCCCACTTGACACCTTGCAGTAATCTGGGCTCTTTTTTTTTTGAGGCTGTACTTAATCCAGTCAAAATCCTCTTTGTGTTTTTCAAAATCAAGAAAGAAACATGGAGAAGTCTTTCTCAGGTTTTTCATCACTCAGAGAATGAGGTTTTCTTCTCAGTAGAAGAGAAGCAATAGCAGATTACTAGCACAAATGGAAGAATGCTTGAAGAAATGCCTTTTCATCAAAATATGCTGAGCATAAAATATTGAGCTTTGAAAACATGATCCTCAACAAGGTTTAAGAGAGAAAGTGTCTGAGGCCCAAATCAAAACCCCTATGTCAGTTCTCATGAAAGAACTGAGTGAAAACACTGGTTTTTGGTTGTTTGCTTTTATTAATCAGGAGGTGTACACTTCAAATATATTCCATTTTATGAAATATAGCAAAGTTAGTTTGTGTTGGTTTGGTTTATTTTGTGGGGAGGGCGGGGATCAAAACAAAACAAAATATTAAAAAGCTTCAAACCAAAAAAGCTTCTCACTTTCTTAGAAGGGTGAAAGGAAACAGAGTTTTCATTCTCTTGCCAGTTCTAAAATATGTAATTTATTTAGTGATGTTTTTGATCCACAAATGAAATTTCCATATAAGGATTAGACCATTGGGTCAATTTAGATTGCTATCATTTGTTAATCTGCTCCTTAAAATCAGCCATCCTTCACATTAAAAAAAAACATTTTAGGAGAGAACCGCAGCCTACAGCTGTCCAAAAAAATACAACAGAGCAGACTCTAAACAGACTGTAAACACAAAGGATGGTTAAATTTCCTCTTTCTTTCAGACCTTCAGAAATAAATAGGCATAGTGCTAGAGACAATTGCACTGTGATGATTTCATCTGTGTAGCAGACATTTCAGGTTGATATTGCAACAGTAACTCAAAAGATTTAACCCTAATATGATATTGCTGATATGTTATTGCTTTTTTTAAGAAAAGGAAAAATGGTATTGCTTGCTAATAAATATACTTAACAATCACTGCAATAGAAATGGTCAGAGTAAATACAAATGTGATTATCTTTCAACAGATGTAACAACAGACAAACACATAAAACACAGTTCATTGGAGAAAATTATATTTTCTTCATTGCCAAATCACCTGCAAAATCACAACACATATTATAAAACAGTCTGTTCGTTTTTTTTTCTGGGAAAATTATGATAGCTACTTCTACACCAGCTGTTTGATACATTCCCTTCTTGCAAATTGATTTAACTACTCATATGGCTAAAGCCTTCCCTTTCCCAAATTTACATATGTAAATGATGAACTTCCCACCCTCAAGTGGCATCTCTATTTACTTATTATTATCTTTATAGCATCCAGAGATTGACACAAAAGTGAAGACTCTTCTGGATTTGGTTTTGTAGCAATAAAAAAGAAAATATTTTTTCTGCTTCAAAGGGCACAGCAACGGGTGTCGGAAGAACAGAAAGGAATAAGAGCAGGTATGAACAGGGAATTGCATTGGAGGTGTAATCACGTGCATTTTTGTTGGCTACTTAAACACATGTACATACATACATATATATATATGTAGATATATGTACATATTTCACTCTTGTTTTGTGTTAACTATAATTACATATCATTCATAAGGGTCAAACATGAGCAGAATAATGAGTGGAGATCTCTGCAAACAGGGTTTCATGCAAAATTCACTTTGGACTGAGGAGGTAAGATCGAGTGATTCAGGCTGACAGCATTCACCAGAACACCAATTGTAATAAATATATTTAGTAGACCACATAGACTAACATTAGAAATAGAGGTATGATAGATAATACTCGACAACAAAATAATAGAAGCCAAGTTTGTGTAAACCTGTATCTAAGGTTAGCAGGAAAATGGAAGATACACATTAGGAGTACTGTGTCCAGTCTTGGGCACCTCACTACAAGAAAGGCATTGAGGGGCTGGAACATGTCCAGAGAAGGGCAGCAGAGCTGAGGAAGGGTCTGGAGCACAGGTGGGATGAGGAGCAGCTGAGGGAGCTGGGTTGTTCATCCTGGAGAAAAGGAGACTCAGGGGAGGCTTCATTGCTCTCTACAACTGCCTGAAAAGAGGCTGTGGAGAGATTGGCCTCTCCTTCCAGATAAACAGAGACAGAACAAGGGGAAATGGCCTCATGGTAAGTCAGTGGAGGTTTAGGTTGGATATTTGCAAAAAATTCTACCCTGAAAGAGTGGTTAAGTTTTGGAACAGGCTGCCCATGGGGGTGGAGCCACCATCGCTAGAAGTGTTAAAAAATGGGTAGATGTGACACTTGGTTTAGTGACTATGGTGGTATTCAATCAAAAGTTTAACTTGATGATCTTGTAGCTCTTTTCCAGCCTCAGTGATTCTATGTGGACAGTTGTGAATTGTTCACGTGGCTGTTGTTGTTTACTCCAAATAAAAAAATTCAATCTGCAGAATTAGGGTCTTCATAGCATTCAGGACTTCTGAAGAGTGTGTGTGAACCAATGGAGCAGAAGCCAAAGAGATGGATTATCAGGGAAAATTATGGTGTCAGTAAAGACAAAAGGTACCCTAAAGAAATGTAAACTGAGAGCTTTTTTTAATAAATACCATCAGTGGTTTCTTTTTCTCAATGTTAAATTTAACTTCCTGAAGAAGTCTCCAGGAGCAGGTATGAAAAGGGAGGGGATGACTGGGAGGTTTGGGGTTAGGAAGCTAGAGAGTGGGAGGATTCAAAAGCTGTAGAAACAATATTGAAAATAATGATCATGACAATATCACCATTCTCCTAGCATCAGAGAGAAAGACTGGAGGGAGGACCTATGTCAGACATGCAAACGAGATACATATATTAATTAATTAGGACTTTCCTTTTATTAATGAAAGTAGAATTATGACATACAGTTGCATTAAGTTAGAAATGACTTCTGACGCAGACTATGTGGGATTCTCTGCTGTGAAACCAAAGGTTAAAGGCTACCTTGTGTGTGGATCCAAGAGTGCACACAGGCATGTGTGCTTCTTTAGTGATCCCATCAATAGTTTTCGACTCAAATTTAAGAGTTAGAATGCATGCATTGGCATTTACAGCTGACTGGTTGAAATTAACTAAGATAATTCTAATTTTACTTTGTTTAATAACACTTCAGACATGACCTGGCTGTAAAAAAATTTATTCCATTACTTTTACATCTGCACATCCTGGCCCAAAACTGAACACATGAAACAATTGTAATTGGTAGTTTCCCCATGCCACATGGCATAAAAAATCTTCTGACAGCTGTATCAGTCAAAAATTATTTATGGAAGATGTCATTTATTGCCAGTTAAGTATTCTAGGCCTTGTAAAATATTTAGAAGAGCACAGTAGATGCACTGCAGCATTCACCCACCAGGTCCCTTTTATTCAAGCATGCAGAGAGAAACTTCCCAAGCAGAGAATACCTAAGTAAGAGCACACAAAAATACATAGAGCTAACGAGACAGGAAGCTAAGGATAAATATTGTGCCAGTGAGATTGCCATGGAGCCTTTGACAGCCAGGAAGTCAGCTGGGTGGGAAAGAATTCCCCTCGAGTGCAGAGACTTGCTGATGTTAAACTGCCAACTTTGAATTCTACCTATTTTTTTCCTCAATATATTTTATGTCTGTATATTTCCCCTCAAATCTGTAAGGACCTAAATACCTTCTCAGTAACTGTATTTATCTTTCTGTGTTTTTCTATTATGCCAGGCTTCAGCCTGCACATCTCACACTGCAACTGTAATTTTATCACCAAAACTTAGCCAAGGTAAAAGAGCTATGTGGCATCAAACAAAACCTTTGATTGTCAGGACCTGAATTATGGGGATACAGATTGCATCAAGGTTTTTTAGACATCCAGAAAATGGATTTTTGCTGAAAACAATATTTCTTAATAAAGAAATTTCCTTTTTTGATACTTTTTGGTTTTTTTACTCAAATTCCAACAAAAACTAACTAATTTCCCACTCTTCTCTCTAAGCAGTAGCTTCTCCATCTCTCAAAATCTTACCACATAAATTTGGACCACTTTAGCAAGAAACAAGTGAAAAAAAGTCACTGTTTTTCTTTAGCTTCAATTTCCTTCTGCCTGATAGAAAACTTTTACAATTTCCAATCTTTTCCTCCATTTTTAAATTTTGCTAATGTATTTTAAATCCATTAAATTCCATCACATTCTGTATTATGATTAGATTTATGATTTCTTCTACTTTTAATTCTGATTGGTTCAATTCTAAGCTGCACATGTAGAAAAACATTTAGTCAAACCTGTCCACCATCACAGTTTCCTAAACAGGTTAAAGGAACTTATGGGGTACTTCCTTTTATTTCATCACTTATCTAGACACTTCTGGTCTCTTCCAACAAAGTTGTTCTGCTTCATTCCAATTTACTTTGCTTTATTTCAAATGCTTTTCTCTGGAGGTTTGTGTTCTACTCTTCAAAAAAAAAAAAACCAAAAAAACAACAAACCTCACTTCCCCCAAAAAACCCCAACAAACCAAACCCAAGAAAACAAACAAACAAAGACAAGGAAAAACCCAATCACTTCTATGTTCCATGTTCCCTAAATGGAAATATAAATTTATGTGCACTACTGGGTAAACAAACAAACAAATAAGAAAATCATTTTGATAAAGTAACTTTGGGATATATATGTGGAATAATGCCAAAGTAGAAATTTTTCTTCACTAAAAATTGAGAAAAAAAAGTAATATAAAGTATAAAAATGAATACTAAAAGTATATTTATTGCTTTTTTATCAGTAGCAAGTGATGAGATAAGAGAAACAGGAAAATACCATGTGAGTTTGTGTGCTTTGCCTTCCAGGTTATGTGAGTAAATGATCTGAAGGAGCAGTTTGTTCTTGCTGCTTCCCTCCTGCAGAGAATTGCATTTCAGCAACAAGTGGACAGTCACAAGGACAACTCATTGAAATATCCCAGGGGAATCTTCCACAATGACAGGAATGAGAAGCAGTACAGAAGGAAATGGGACTCCTGAATATTACAATAGAGCAACCAGATCTGATTTCTCAAAGTAAGGAAGAATAATGAACTGCTCTCCACCACTTTTCTAGAAATGTTTTTTCAAATACATAGAGTTTCATAGTCAAGGCATTTGTTCTTTGCTTTAGTAATTTATTTTAATACTAGTTGTTTGGGTTTTTTTTTACCAGTCATGAGATACCATCCTATATCCCAAAACAAACAGAAAATTACATAATGCAAAGAAGAGCTTCAGTACCTATGCCAGCTGGAATTATACCACTTTCTCATAAGAAGATATTCTTCCATCAATTTCTGTTTCAAAACTAATCTACAGGATGCCTTGAGCTGTGCTATTAAAATAGTATAAATTATGTCTTGTATGAATACATACACTTTAGGAGTAAAAATGAAATTATACAAATGGGGCACATCATAATATTCAAAATATTTCCAGACTGACACTTTGTGGGATACTTAGGAAAGCCTGCCTACTGCTTTGTGACCACAAACTGGGATGGAGTGAATTGTGTTAAATCTCACAGTGCCAAATGCCCCAGTAACTTTTGGCTATCTTACAGACAGGCATCTTACATACAGACATGAAAAGTGCTTTGCATATACCCTGCATGTCTGCAGCCTTATTTAAATTTAATTCAGTTTCATTAAATTGAATTAAACACAAATTGCTTACTTTACAACTGCTAATTTATAAGTTGGCTTAAGGATTGGATGAGATGGAAGAGGATCTGTGGGAGAATAGAAACAGGAGGAAAATTAGAACATTCTACAGGCTTTTTGCTGTTCACAAATTGGCTGTTGGAGACATAATTTTGTTCTTTTTTTGTATCCTACCTGCTAGAAGAAAATATGTTTTATTCAAAGTAATTTCCACAATGTTTTCTAAAAAATAGTTTATCACAAGTGTATTTTACAGATCAGTGTGAGTTAGAATGCATTTCATTCATCAAAAATAAATCTCAAGGGAATACACTTGCCCACTTTATTCCTGTTTTAAAGTTGCATTTTTTTTTTGTTTTTATTTGTTGGTGGTGGGTTTGAGGTTTTTTATTTATTTTAATATTATTTTGGTATGGTTTATATTGTAAAAACAACATTAAAATTAATCTTATCTACTCTCAATTCTTTTTCTTGCACAAAATGCATGATTAGCACGGTGCAAACTGAGTGTTTCCAGCTCTGTCAGTTATGTGAAGAATGCAGGTGCATAAAAACAACTCTAAGCTCACTGAAGAGTTAGTGTCTCTCTTCACCTGTGTGTTGGACTGCAGACTGAATAATGAATGTGCTGTGCTTTATTGCTGTTCCAAAAGTGGTGTTTGGTAGAGAACTACAAATGAATTTCAGAGAAACCACATATCTTTGTTACAAGACTTACTAAGTCCATTGATTGCTTAAGTTCGATTGTGTGTATGCAGCTTAAATTTTTAAAAATATTGTTGAGCAGAACAGCAATTCAGAGACATTACATATCATACTTGTTCAGTTTGAAAATGATTTAGTGCTTACAGGTCTTGTAAAAGGTAGCCAATGCACTTGAACTCTGCTTGGCAGGGGAGAAAACAAAAAACTGTAACTCAATTGTGTTATATTTAGACATTAACTCAAGAAGAGCACCTCCCAAAAGACTCTTTTAATGTCTGAGTCCAGGTAGCCCTAGCAGAGAAAATTGCATTGAGAGAGATGTAGTCATTTGAACATTGCCTTAAAGGTCATTCCTGCTGTTTACAGGGTCTCATGGTATCTTTGAGTCTTCAAAAATGTTCCTGTACCTTATTAATGCAATTAAACAGCAAAGGGTCCATTTTAGATTAAGACACTAAATTTGGAGAAAAGGTAAAATTGTTTGCCTGTATTGCAATGTGAGTAGGAGGAGCACAGGCTGTCACAGGTGCCTGCCATTGCAGCTGTCCAACATCTGCTCACACACCCAGCCTGCAATCCTTGTGGCACACTCACATGCTTTCTTCTAAATGCAAATCTGCAGGTAATTTAAAGAAGCAAGGTTCATTAGGACAGATTTCTTGTCCTGGTTTGTCACTGGAGCTCACAAAATCAGGTATTTCCATGTGTCAGAATTAATTTTCAGTACAGGTAGAGAGTTTGAATATTGCAATTTTCAAATGTTTACAAAAGATATCTGGGAATTTTTTTTTTTCATTTTCAGCAATATTTAGCTTTAGAAAAGCAAAATTTTATTGTTTATTTCAAAGCAAGTCTCCAAGACACAACATAAGAACAAAATTTTCCTGCCTTTTCCTCTGCTTCATATAATTACTATCAACAAATATTTCATAGTATAAATTGCTTAACTTAGTGACTTTTGATATAGACAAAATTTGAGGACAGTTCTTATCACATGGAGCAAAATAAATCAGTATAAAACTATTGGCATGTGACTTATTAATGATGGCAGAGAGATTTTGCAAAAATTTATTACTTAGAAATATTGGCGTGTTTATAACAAATAATTTTGTAATATAAATATGCATTTTTACATTCCTAAAAGCACTTCTACCTGTGTATTTTCAAATTTTCACTACTTTAAATATACCTTTTCTGTGAGGTGGCCAGTTTTTTGTGAAAGATAGCATAGATCATGAACACTATCTTTGTAAACCTAGTTGAAAAGTTGAACAACATTCATGACTTGTTTCCAACATTTCACATTTATAGAAGCAAAGCAATTTGCCAAACTTACTTACTTCTTACACCTACCTTCCAAATTACTCCTGTAGTCAAATCAGTCACATTTTGTCTTCTATGGGAAAGCATTATGGGAGATAAAAAATCATCAGGATTACAGGAATAAGGGAATAAGAGCAGGATAAGATAAAAGACCCTTTCCAAATGCTGAGAGGCTTCCAGTAGCATACTTAATTAGATTAAATTATTTTTTAGAAGACAATAATTGCTTCTGGAAACCTGTTTATGCATAATGAGCCTTATGTTTTTCTGCCCGAAGTCCAATCACTAAAACTTGGGGACATTTACTGTGACTTGCTACTCCTGGCAGTATAAGGGACCATATAAAGCTACAAAGAACCACATAAATCAAAATGTGTTTTAACATGAGGCCATGAAATAATAAATTCCCTTTTTTCCTTGTGTATTCTTAAGTAGCTTGTGAGAGAAATAATCAGCTGTTGAAGTATTACTTTGTTGAAGCTAGCTCCGAATTATTTGCCTTATTTATTTAATTTGAGCATGGTTAAAATAACAGCATTTAAAAATTAGGATCCAGTATACACAGATTTATAGCTGTCTTCTAATAAATGCACAATTTGCATACAAGATTGTGTATTCTCTAAGCAACTGTGATTCATATTCACTCAGACAAGAACTAAAATACCAGCCTCTTTAAATATGCCACATTAAAAGAAAATGCTGTTGACAGCAATTCCTCCTGTAGCTCAGTATGTGAAATTGTGAAGAGTGACAAGAAAATTATCTCTATGGTGGGGAAAAAATTAAATAAAAAATGAAATTACATTAAAAAATAAATTCAATGGAATATTTTAATGAACATCTTATGAAAACACCAGATCTCTATTCCTTCAATTACATAAAAGGTTTATCTATTTATGTCTGAGCAATTCTGCAATCATTGAAAACAAATGGTTTGGCTAATAAAACAATCACCCTTTCCAGATGAGATTTATTCAGTAGTTGTCACTTAATCTGCAAATAAAACTCCTAGAAAGTTATGACATGTTGTATCCAGTGATATTGAATTACTTCAATAATGATTTTTATCTTCAGATCCTTACAGATATTAAAGCTCTTCTCTTTAAACCTTCTCTCCATTATTAGGGGAATAACACTGTGACTGTGATAGTGCACTTTTCAAACTGGGAGCTAGCCATTCAACTATTAATTTGTTGAAATTGTTCAACATTCTGGTTTAGATAACAATAGATTTGTTTAAAGTGGCTCTTTTCCAAAGTGTAGTTTGGTGATGAGAATCCAACAAAGTCATGGTCTCACTATGACTTGGAACAAGGTAGTGAAGGACAGTTAATTTATTTTCAGATTATCTACTCTGATGCTGGGACCACGTACATTTTATTGACATAAAGAGTCATTACACATTTGGTGGCTGTGGGTGTTATTTTGTTATGGGTTGATTTTTTTGGGGTTGTTGTCTTTGGTTAGTTTATTTGGTTGGTTGGTTGGTTGTTTTTTTTCAGGAGGGAGGTTAATAAACATTGCACAGCCAGGGTTGAGGGGACTACAATAATTTTCTTCTCAATCAGTTTCACCAAGTTTCTGCACCCTGAGTTTACGTTTCTGGGTGGAAATGTCCTGCACATCTATCCTCCTAATCATGGTTGTCAACAGATCCTAGAGGAAAATATTCATCTATGTACAGGTGGATACCCGAAAAGCCACTGAACCAAAATGCCTTTTGGATAAACTGAGTACCTCTTTCACTGACAGCATCAGGGGCATAAAGACTGTACCCACTTGTACCCACACCCACAGTGATGACACCTAAATCCAACTTTCCACATGTGAAGGTGAAAGTCAAAGATGAAACAACTCTGTAATCAGATAAACCCTTCCCCATTGGAACACCTGAACATCCACAAAGTTTCCTCATCACTATTCTAGTGATGGTGCCACTTAGGATGATACTTCAGTTTCCAGTGGCATTTACGCCATTAAGCCCTGCAGAAGCAATTTAAAACAAAATTTCATTTGCTACATGTATCTAGAATGTATTATTATGCAATAAGTTATTACACTCAACACACAGCAAATTATTTAAAACATTTATCAGTGTGTCATTCACTGTTAAACAAATTAAAATATTTGAATATGTAAAAAATTATTACGTGATCCAGGTTTCACATCTGTCATAGTCAATGATATTTTATTTCCAGTAAAAAATATGGGGGTTTTTTTTATGTTTTAATACATAGTAGTAATTATCTTTATAGTCTAGATGGTTAATTCCCACACGTATTTTCATTGAAATGAATTAGGTTGATTTACATTTAGATAATTTCTTTGGCTGCAATAAACTTTCAATCTAAATTTCAGCATTCTAAATTCTGTTTTGGCAAGTGATAATGATCTAACATACAGTTTGGTCTGATATTTTTTCATCAAGTAATTTAGGACTAAAAATATAAACATTTATAGATAAACTGCTAGTTAATATCTGTTCTTCACAGATGTAGCTTCAACACAGGAGATATTTAGTACCAAGGTTTTTTCCCAGCATTTCAGAGCAAGTACTAGATTTTGGTTTTATTATACAAATTCATCTATTGCTTTTATACAAGTGTAAGCATTTTAATGAAAATTGATGTATCTTTACCTAGTGTATCTTTGTTATTCTTAATAAGAAATGGAAAGGATCTTGGAAAGGTTGCAGTCAAAGAAAAAGCCACTAATTTTTTGATGCTGACATGGAATAAATTAATCTTTATTTTCAAATAAAGATTTATTTAAATCTTTATTTTCAAAAAATCTTCAATATGAAGTTGAAATCAGGCTGGTATAAAATTTCCTGAAGAACTGTTTTAAGACTTGAAAACTTTTGTCTAGGAAAAAAAAAGAATTCTGTTCATATAAATTAAGTACATGTGTATGTATAATCCTGGAATAGTAGAGGAGATCATAGAAGTAATTTATGTCAACTTGACTCTGCATTTGATGTGTGTATGAGGAAAGGAAAAAAAATCATTTTAATCATTTCATAAAGTTATTATAGAGGGTTTTCTTGCCTGTATTTATTAACAGCTTTGAATAACTAAGGTTTTTCTTAAAATACGGTTTCAATTGGTTTTTAAAAGTAGATATCAAAATAATCTGCTGGCTTCACTTTAAAAGTTACACAAATGGATTCCTTTCAATACCTAATCAATTTAAATTTCATATGTCATGATGCCCACCTCTTTAATTCTCCGTAAACGTCATAATTTACAAATTAAGGACACAAAAGAAATGGAGAATTACTATATTGGCACATATCTGAGGAAAATCTTGCTTTGAGACCTTATATAGTCAATACATGAGTTACATTTTTAGTAGTAATGCATGTCTATCTTTAAAAAATTAAGGAAAAGTATTCTCATGTACATATGCCAATATTTATTTTTAAGCATTCAAAGTATTAGCTTTGACCATATTTTGAAAATGCCATTCCTGATCAGCCTTCCTTAACCATGAAGATGTGAAAATTTTGACAGTAATTTATAGCTGGTTTTGTCAGAATCTTATTTATTTGTTTTTCACTTGTTTTGTGCATTGAGAAAATCCATTGGGTGCTTTAAGTCTGTTTTGCTTCATTTCACATTTGCCTTATAAAAATCATAAACTTATGTTTCCATGTGCATGGGCCAGAAGAATATGTAATATATAGTTCTGCAAATAATTTAATCTCATGACCAGTATTAGGAGGAAATGTAATAGTTACCTGAAACTATTATGAATCTTGTGTGTGTGTGAGATTATTTTAATATTCTATTTTAAACTAAAGGTAAGTGTTAAAAGACAAACTATGTTGGGATTTTCAATTAATTTTAGGGCTAGTACATGGTAGAAAGGGCTTCTGTTAATACTTAAAATGAAAAGACATCACCTTGAGATATCTGTCTTTTCAGTAAGTACCCAATGGCAAGCATTTCTGTTCTACACAAGAAAATTATAAGTAATATACATATATATTAAAAGAAATATAAATTTTATTTCTACTTTTATTAAACAGAATGCATGCCAGTTTTTGCTCTTGAATACCTCATATTTATGCATAAGTCTACTGAATTTTTGAAATTTCTGTATTGCATATTCTTATTCTAATACGGGTTCAGATAGAGGAGGATATGATACATTTCTTTTCCCTGATGACATACTTCACGCAGATGACCAGGCTTTTCAGGCAATATTTTTATCTCTGACTAAAGTTAACACCTTTTCTTATTCACCACTGGAAGAGATTCAGATGCAATACAGACTACTTTGGTTCTACTTGGTTGACTATATTGACTTTTCTTTCACCATCCTGTGCAAACAAGAGTTTAATTTCTAAACAGGAATATTAAATTTGCATTGTAAAATTCTCTGTTTAACAAACAAATCACGTGTCTCCTTCCTAATCAACAGATTATTAACATAAATCTTCTCTATAAACTACTTAACTATTTATGTTTCTGCTGGAGTTAACTGTTTTCATAAACCTGTCTGAATATTTTCTTAAATCTAAATTCTTAAGACATGGCTATACAGTCAATATTTTAAATCTTAAATACCACTTGTATCTTGTTTAAACTACATGTTTTTCTCCTTTTTTAGCAAGCTGTTGCAGATCTACCAAGCACTTTGAAAATAGCCTATTGCCCTTTGTACTGATCATGGATATGAAAGAAAAAAATAAAACCTAAACTCCCTCAGTTACTTATGTAAATTCAGATCCCTAGACATGTCAAGATGATTTAGATAATTATGAAAGTTGATCCCACTTGAGTCACTCAAATATGGTGTAACATTTCAAATTATAAAGCATATGTGAAATATAGTTTATTAAAGCAAGAGTTATACTGTATCTTTCTTTCTAATTATGTTTTCCCTGAGATAAAAATATGACTGCAAGTTTATACCAAGTATTTGCTCTTGGTTTTACAAAGCCATAAGCTTCTGTTTCAAACTTATATCACTTGTCTGTACTTCCATCCAATTATACTTCTAAAATAAATGCATAAGGCAGTAGGTTACTTTTTCACACAGCTCTAGCTGATATAGCTCTGAGAATAGGAATAGACTCAATGTTAGGAAGAATTTCTTACTGTGAAGTTGGTGAGGCTCTGGAACAGTTTTCCCAGAGAAGCTGTGAACGCCCCATTCCTGGAAGTGTTTGAGGCCAGGTTGGATGGAGCTCTGAGCAAGCTGGACTAATGGAGAATTCCTCTGTCCATGTCAGGGCAGTTGAAATAAGATGATCTGGAAGGTCCCTTCCAACCCAAACCATTCTGTGATTCTAACCCAGTGGAATTTTTTTATAGTCTTTTTTCAGCACTTGAACAGAAAGTGATGCAAGGAGCGAGAGAGCTGAGGCTCTCTTAGCTGGGTGCATCCAGCTCTTGCCACATCAAGCAGGTCTGAGTTGATTTGTCTCTGTTTTAAGCATCTTACAGTGATGAGAAGCACTTTCATCTGTGAAACTCCCTTTCATCAGGATACTCCTGGTCCCTTTCCTCCCAATGACCTCCCTTTGGGAAAGAGTCGGTATAATCACAGAACCATTAAGGTTTGAAAACCCCTCTAGCAACATCAAGTCCAGCCATCAATGTAATATCACCGACATCTTCACCACTAAATCATGTTCCCAAATGCCATATTCAAACATTTTTTGAACACTTTCAGGAATGGTGACCCAACCACTTCTCTGGGCAATCTGTTCCCCTGCTTAACTACTCTTTTAGTGAATAAATTTTCCTTGATATCCAACCTGAATCTCCTGTAGCACTCCTTGACAACCTCTTTTGGCTTACTTAGCGTTAAGAGATTTGCACATGGTTTGGTTATTGAATCTAAGTTTAATAAGGTTCACATTAATGACAAAGCCATCCTCCTATCCACAACAATAACCTCATTTGCTTAACTCTAATTTCTTTTATATCGGCTTATGCAGGGAGCAGAAGGTGGTGGCTTATCACACAATATCCAGCTGGCAAAAGCTGGATGTTGTGTGATAAGCCACCACCTCAATTATGTCATGGTCAAAACAAATGTGAGTGTTGCAATTGAGACTGAGAAGCATAGAATGGCAGTAAAGTTGTTGAGCCCTGTTCTTTTAAAAGGCTACCAATGGAAAATCCTGTAAAATCTCACTGTAGCAGATAGACCTCACTCTTCTGACTGTGACAGCTATGGGTCTCAGAAATCAACTTTCCACTGGGAGCTCACAGATGACTGGTAGCCAAGGTGCCTGTCTTTCTAAGGACAGTGGCAGGCTGTGTTCTGGACAGCTTGAGCCCAAGGTCTCCGGATTAAATGTTGCTTCAAGACACTCACTGGAGAAAATCAGCCATACTTACTAATGCAAATATTACTGTGACAGTTACTGTTGGAGATGTGAAATAATAAGGTAGGGCAAGGTACATGATCTGAATATGCCCAAAACTAGCATTTCAGCATCTCTCTTCAATCAAGTTTTCAATATAACTTCTCAGAATATGTTTTCCTTTTTGCTTGCTTAGCATAGCATTTTTTGCTCTCCTTCGTAACTTTCAGTCATATACAAATATCAAGAAACTGACAGCTAGTAATTTTCAAAATGGCTTTATTTGGTAAATAATAGTCCTATATTGGAGAAGAAATAAAATTATTCATTTTGCATAAAAAAGTTGGTGTCAATGGAGATGAGTAGTAACAATATGTGGCTATTATAGCTATTGAGCTTTAAAAATAAGTTACATATTTTAATTTTATAAAACCTACCCCCATATATAAATGTATGAATTTACGTATGTATTGCATTGCTGTAATATTCCCTCAATACATAGTTCCTATCTTTCTGTTTTCTACATCTCCCCTTTCTCTTTGCACTAAAAAATTCTATTAATAGATTTGTTAATTATTTGTCATACATACTAAAGTGAACAAGGTACTATTAATAGCACTACTACTATAACGACTAAAATATATAAACTTGTAAGATACTTTTCTAACTATGGTGTTAAATTTTATCTTCTAAATAGATTATTTAGTTAAGTTCTATTATTTATTCTTATTTTTGATATATCTTCTTTGATTGTTGTATGCTTTTATAAATAGATTCTGAGTGATTAGACTGTTTAGTGATTAGTTGGCTGACTTCTTTCAGAAACCTAAACAAAAACAGGTCTAGAGGAAAGATTGTGTTGCAGTGAAGAGGGAGGTCAACTGAAAGAGGAACGGCAGATTGGTGAACTCAAGATAACCTTGATAGCATTTGTATGTCTACTTTATCAAGTACACCACATTGTAGCAGCTAAATGAAACATAATTTTTCAAAGCAATGCCAACTGTAAGAAAGACCTCTCTAGGCAGTGTAAGTTTCCATACACACATCTCTCAAAACAGTGTTGTTGCTAAGTTCTTCACATATATTACAGATTTTTTTGTTCTCAGTAAATATGCTTAAGGACACAGTGAAATGTTTTCATTCTTTGATCATATATAATACAGAAAAACTGTTAAGAAAAAGAAGAGGAGAGGAGAGGTACGGAGAGGAGAGGTTCGGTTCAGAGAGGTTCGGTTCAGAGAGGAGAGGTTCGGAGAGGTTCGGAGAGGTTCGGAGAGGAGATAAATTTAGACATTGCAAGAGGTGGACAGCAACTTCAAACTGATTGTCTTGAAAATGCCTTGTGTTCTATCTCCTAGTTTTGAAGATCCTGAAAGCCACATTTTTTCAGCTTCATACTTTCCAAAAAAAAAAAAAAAAAATTTGCTTTTGCTTTTCATCTAGGATAAAAGAACTTCAGATTTGATAAATTATAGCTACACACAGAACCTCAAGGATGTTTCAGGGTGCGTGATTAGAAATCGGTGCATTTCAATCTTTTTATACTTTCAGTTAAATTCAAGTAACTCCTGACAGCCACATTCATCATCCTGCAGTGTTAGTCTGCAAATGAAGTACATGGGAATGCTTTGTGCTAAAGTTCCGGTGTTAGATAGGTACACATTTCTGCAGCCCAGAAATCATATGCCTACATTAGTGTGTACGGCCAAATAATCACACCCTGCTTTTTCCTGCTGCAAAATTTTCAAACGAAATCCAGTTTGGATCCAGGCAGAGCAATCTCAGATAATTGCACTGCTTCTATATGGAAGCAACTAAGATAATGGTTATATACATAAGTCCCTAGTAGAACACATTCCCAACATAAAAAAGCCCTTACATTCCATATTAAAGAAATGCAAAACTCTGAGGAGCAAACCATGGCATCCATGCGTATTAAAGTTGAAGCTGAAAGATGTGTATGTGAAACCTTTCAGCTGTTCCCCAGATTTACTGTGAATTGACATTGAGGATGATGGGCTAATATTTTAGCCATTACACTGTTTTCAAAGGCTATCTTGGATTTCTTTTTCTTCCAGAAATATCTTAAATAGACTGAAATCTCAGGTTGCTGGAAAGTGTGCAGGTGTTTTTCAAAGGATGCACCTTGAGTAACACAAGCAAGAGCTGGCTGAGGAAGAATCAGACTTAGGTCTAAGTTTGCCCATCCTGTCTGCTGTCAGTTATCCTGCTGCCTTTCAGTCTTGATGCTCTTTTGGACTGATTTAGCATTTGGTAACTGAGTTTATGTTCCAGTTCTGTTATTCTGTCACCTGATTTTTAGCTTCATCCTCTGTTTCTTGATCTTTTTTCCCTGTGTAATCATCTTTGCAAACTTCTGAGCAATCCTTTCCTGCATGACTCCAATATTTTGACAATATTTGTTTCCTCTGAGGATTTCTTGATGGTTTCAATATAGCAAGGAAAAAAAGCAGCTTATGTTACCACACCAGTAGTCTTGCAATCCGCACCATAAAGCTCCTGCAACAATTGTACAGCTAGAAAACTCAAATGTGAAGTCCTAAGTTTTTCTTCTAAATAATCAAAGGATATAGGCACTAAGTGAAAGAATGATGACCACAGAATTTATTTTTGGGTGTAGCATTCTAATTTTGGTCAGAATTCTTAAGTAGAGAGAAAAGGCGGGGGGGGAGGAAGATATAATAAATAGAGGAATCCTTTATTGATTTGAACTTCTGCTCCCCATAAATATTATCTGCAATAATTCCTAGTTAATCTCTGTTAAGTTTTCTCCAAGGTCATTAAAACACTGACAAAAATAATTTACATGTGTGACTACAGTGGAGTATCTCATTGCTCCCACCATTATTAGATGAATGCCCTTTATCTCATATTAAACCCAAGAAACAGAAGAAAATTTTCCAACTTACTCATTTTTTTCATGTAAAGGACCTAATATTTGTGATTTTATGGGGAAATACATCAACTGACCCCTACATGGTTCTTGTGGAAAAAGGGTATTACTTACCATCTATATGACTACTACTGTTAATGTCTGAGACTGTTGCAGCCTTAAAAATGCACAGTTCATTCTGCAGATGGTGATAGCTCTACTAACACTTCTATTGTTAGTTTGAAAGTCAAGTGATGATATGTGTAGGCGTATGTGTGGGAGCAGTGCAAAGAATTACAAGGATTTTCTCCCACACTAACGATCCACATGGAAAAGAGGGCCTTATGAAACAATGTTCTGTTCCCCTGGTATTTTTAATCAGTCTGATATTTTGTTAGAATAGCATTTTATTACACAGCTTGTCATTTTTCTATCTATGGACTATCTTTTTAAATTAAAAAAAAATCCTGTATGGTTTTTCTTCACACTTTCATATGTCACGATTTTAAAAAATAACCTGTGTCAAAGCAGAAAAAATAGCTAGAAAATTAATGATTTATTCTGACACACATGTAATTTACTCTTCTAGTTTTTTTCATAATTATGCATTTGTTGTACCTGCTAGTAATTGGAATTTCCTTAAAAGACAGTGCCTGTCAGTTTTGCCATCTCTGCAAATTCAGTGGTGGCTGCAAAAGAGGAAATATATCAGTATTTGATTGTAAACACATCCTTCATGGTGCAGTCAGATGAGGACAAGACAGTTGACCTGGATAACCCAGATACATACTTTAGCCCCCACAGCTTGATTCCTACAGAGCAATTCCTTTTGGTTCCTACAGCTCATGCAGGACACTTTAGTATCCTGTTTGGATTTTTATTGTTTCTGGTTACACATCCAAATTACCTGTTCACTCTCGGGAAAAACTATTTTCTTCAAGTAGCATATGAATTTCTTCTGCATCATTGTCTTTTTTATTTTGGTTTTGTTTCTTTTTATTTTCTTTTGGGTTTGTGTTTGTTTGTTTGTTTTTGAGTGTTTTGTTTGGTTTTATACACATGTAGATAAACATATATGTATGAGTATGTGTTTATACATGCATAAACAAATATTTTGTACACAGACAAGCATATCTATGCACGTTTATACATATTTCTAAATTTTGCATAGTTTTTGGCTCTTCTTTAGATATTATATAAACTCAGGTAACAGAAAAAAATACTCCATCCAAGTATTTCCTTGCCCTCCTCCTCTGCTCCATTCTTCTACTTTCGTGCCTGGCTCAGGCTGGTTTTTTTTGCAATGCTCAGAAAAAAACACCTTATCTGTGCATTTTGAATAATGAAGGCTCAGAAAATCAGCCTTGTCTTATCTGTAGTACTCTAATTATTTTGTTCTTTTGATGGCAACTGTGATTATACCTGCTGATAAATGTCCAACAAAAACTTATGCTCTATTAGAATTAAATAATACAGCTACATACCCCCATGTAACTATATCTGGTTTAGATTTATTGAGTCTTTGCTTGAAAGGTTTAGTCCAAGTCCATTCAAAATAGTCTTGTCCATGCCCCTTACTCTGACATGAAATATGTGCTTTACTGTTTTATATGGGAATGTCTTTTGGTTTTATTTTTTTCTGAAATTAACATTCTGTCATTAAAAAAGATAGTTTTCTTTACATTGATGTTTCTGTTGGAAAACTTTAGGAAACGTATCGTTCATTCAACCACAAACTTAAAAAATGCAGACAATTTGCAAATTATCTTTTACTTGAATGGCCAGAACCTGAACAGGATAGGGATCTTCTCCTGGTGCACACATTGTTCAGTGGTACAAAGTAACACAGTACTTAAAAGTGATGATACACCTCTGACTAATTCACTGTATATTGCATATCCACCCATTTTGTAGACTAGACTGAATCAGGGTTCTCCTGGTACAGAGGGATTCTTGGGAATTATGAACGTGATAAGAGAGTCATTTTTCATAAGGGAATTATTTCATTTATTCTATATATCTTTTATTCCCCTGCTTGTCTCATTCAGTAGAACTCAATGTCTTTGCATTTTCATAATTAATTGACTATACAATAAAAGATATCTACAAGGCTCTATATCTTTTCTGGCTGAAAGAATTAAACGTAATCTTCATTTGATCCTACCAACTATAACTTCTAACTTTGCATTTAAATTTACAGTTTGAGTCTGATTTTACATCATTGTTTTTTGTATTGCTGTTGACTTGGTGAATGGATTTGGAAAGAGCTTAGGAAAAAAGAAAAACTGATAGGAAAGAATTTTGGATAGTAGGTTAATAATGTTTATGTAAAAATGATATGTAGGGAATATGTGGAGACAAGGTATAATATGGTCCTACCTGACTATGAGATTAGAATTATATCTAGGCATAGGGTTTGTGGCTTCAAGGTTTTTTCTGCATGGTTTCTTGGATTTTATTTTTAATTATTAATGGGGGGGATGTCGCTGTCGAGGCGGTCGCGACACAAAGCAGAGACCTCAAGCAGTCTCGGTTGGCAACACTTTATTTCTGAAAATGGCTAACTTTTATACCCTTTACAACTGTTTATACTTCTTCTACTAGAACAATTGGTTACAATAAATCAACATAATACTATTGGTAGAGAGTTATAGTGACTTCACATCCAGCTGCAAAGTTGTCTTATCTTTCTTCTCTCGATCTCCTTGGTTACGGCCTTGGAGAGAGCTCCTTATCAACTTCTTCTTACTTTTCGGCTTCTTCTTGCTCCTTTAGCTAACAGGCCCGCTGCTAGCCCCTTCCACATCTACCTACTCTGTGAAGAGACCTCACCATCCCCTAATATGAAGCTCAGAATTACACACTAAAGCAGTACAGAATCTGAAAAACATAAAAGCCAAAACCTAAGGCATCTGTACAGGAATTAGTTAAGGAGGCAAAGAGACTTCTAACAGCTTGCCTGCATCTGCAGATGTGCTCCTTGTCATTAGCATCATTAGTTTCCCAAGGAAGCTTGGCTTCCCCAAGCTCCTGATAAACTTGCAGACTACATAAGGTGACTGTCAATAGTGAATCACAGTGAGACAAGGCACCCTAGGCAGGTTTGGTCTCAGATTTCTAAATTTTGAACTCCACTATGGCACTGTTTATGGGTTTTACATTTAACAGATAATCCAAATGGATTTTGGAAGTTATTTCTATTCTACATTCCTTTTGTGCAGGTAGAAACAAGAGGACTTCCGTAAGGTCCCATCCTGTAGGACACTTCACAGGCCTCAGAGCAGGGGGAAAATGTAGGGACATGGGTTTGAAAGATTGTTCTTAGTATCTGTTTAGATAATTAGATATTATCTTAGAGTTATTTACACATGTAAGAACATCATAAAAAATAAAGTAATTTTTCATAGGTTCACCATAGAAAATCCAGTTTTGTATATCCAAAACCATGAAGAAAAGAGCTGGGTAAAAATGAATGGGAAATTTAGACTGAATGTTATGACATCTAAAATACACATTCTTGTCACATACAGAGGTTATTTTAGATTTGCCGAGAAGAGGATTGGGTTGGAGGAGCTGAAGGAGGAGGGAAACATACCTGGTGATGAAAGAATCATCTGATTCTTAGCTGAAATTTGAATTTATTAATTCAAATTTCAGCTGATAAAAAAAGGGCATATTTCAGAGAGCTTGTTCAAAACAAAGAATACAACATGACCAAACCAGAAGCTACTTTTCTTCCTGACAAATTTTGGATAACCATATGATTTTCTGGGCTTTGAGGTAAATGGAAACCTTTTTAACAAGTCAGGTGAAACATTCGAAGAAAATTGCTTTGAAAGAAAACCAGATATGTTAAAGCTCCTGTTAAAGCTTACATAGTCACAGATCCTCCTGTGGTATGAGTGTAGAATACATGTGTCTGATAGTGAGAGGGGGATGGCAAAAACATCACAACCATGCTAAAGAATGAGAAGGAATTCGGACCGACACTTCTAGGACAGCTGCATATCATAAACCAGATGGACATGAAGCAGTAGTCCAAACACATACCAGACAACATAAGCACATGGAGAACAAAATATCTATCCCAAACTGCTTTGGAGTCTTTGAGAGAAGCTGAGATTGCATTCTAGGCTGAAGGAGCAGGTATATGAAAACACAGAACTATACTAGAAGCATTAGGAGTTTTCCCAGATAATATCTCAGGCAAGGGAGGAACAACCTTGTAAATATCACAGTATTCAGCAGCTCTCTTTCATGCCTTTTGCTCATCCTTACATCTATTCAGAAGTTTTAACCAAGCAGGTCTCTGACATGGATGCTGGTGACATACCCAGACATACAAATGCAAGCGGTGAAAGTCTGTATGGGAGTCATGGGCATAATCCAAATGCTCCAGCGGTTTTGAAAGCTGGTTTTGAAAATTGTTAACCCACACAGATTAATAATGCAAAGGTACCACCTGGAACAGGAGGAACTTGTTCAAGTGGTGTAGACAGTATCATGTTTGTTAATACAATTTACATGTTGCAGGAGTTTGCTTCAGTTGATAACTATTCTGAATATCCACACTTTTGACCTGAAAGCCGGACTCAAAAAGGGTGAGAAAGGAAATGAAGGCTCCCTTGTTCCACCTGTGACTCTCCCACAGCTTGGGATCTGAGGAGACAAGAACTATTCTCCTAAATGTTTCTGTTGCAGAAGGCAACTCATGAGTTTTTAATTTAAAAAGATTTGTCTGTGTTTTATTCTGCTTGGCATCACATTTCTGAGTCTGCAGAACTCACTCAGGCTAAAGGTATGTGGATTGTATTTCTGTAATAAAACTTACCTAAAAGAACAAGTGGATGTTTTTTTCCTTATTTTTTCTGAGAAGTATTCAGAGACAGCTGCAAAGAAAGTGATGCTGGAAAAGGTTTCAGCATTTTCCTTTCAGCATTTCATCCATTTTTTCAAACCAGGTGATATTGAGGAATATGAATATTTATGAGAGTGGGATCCAGCAGTGCAACATGCTGCTGAGAGCAGATATTGGAGAATATGCTAATCATGCCATTAAAATATGAGAGAAGGCCAGGTTAGTTTATCAATTTTTAGTCGTATTTTTTATTCTTCATACACAGCTTCTTGAATTTTCATGTTATCGCTTTTGTAAAAGTTGAAAAAGCTGTTCTGTTAGCTGCTGACTAGTAGTGCACCATCAATCTGCTCTATAAGCTCTAAAAACTCATGGATCAATGTGCTGTGGCTATGGGATCAAAGGCAGAGTTTCTGAAGTCATCCATAGCAACATGAGCTGTAATGCACAGGGGACATTCTGCTAACCCAATGATTCGTAAGAGAGAGCTCATGAGTCAGTACAAGTTTCCTTTTCTGATAGAATATGAAAGTCCTAAAACAAGTCTCTTAGTATTTTTATCTCTTTTTTTTTCCCAAACAAAATGTTAATTCTATTTCTGATGTAATTTTTTTTTTCAAATACAATTACATGATAAATTTGGTAAATGTTAAGCAGGTCCTTCATAGAACTAAGCTGGTTTCTCTCTTCTAAGGATTTGGCTTTAAGAGATTTTTAGCACATCAATTTCAGAACAGTTTTACATGCTAAAAATAGTTAGCAAATCTGACTAACAAACCTTAGAACTCCCAAATTTCTTTCTCCAGATGATTTAGCTATTTTAGGTAATACTTGATTTATGTACATTGCACAGCTTTGTATACAAATGGTAAGACAAACTTTCAGAAAACTTTTGCTCTTTGGTCCATCTTGTCTAATTGGTTTTCCATGATTGCTAAATATTGCAATTTTATAATTGTAACTTTTTTGATTTTAATATAATTGTAATTTTTTTGTTTTATTAACAAACATAATGGAACATTATGTGGAACATTAAAGAAGAAATTGAAGCAAAAATGGAGAGTAATCAAAAGATATTTGGTAACACAACAAATAAAGAGAAAAGTTTCAGTAAATGTGAGGGTGCTGTGCATCAGGTTTCCTGTAAAAACCACTAAAAAATACTTGATTTCCCAGGACTTGCCTGTATTTAATTATTTTCCTGGAGATGCTCTTGAGCACTATTTTCTCCCAAGTGACACTTCTCTGAAAGGGCACAGGTTTTCCAGTACAAAATAGTGGGAGCTACCATCTGAAAAGTGGTCATCTGCCTAGATCTTGGAGGACTCACTTAGGACATCAGTAGAAAAGGGTCTTTTCTCCATCTGTGTGTTTATAAAGAATTATTTTTCTTTTAATGACTTACTCTTATCAAATGTGGAAATAGTAGTGTATGTAAGCTTCAGGGGGAAAAAAATTGGAAAAGTTAGAATTTGGATTGCCATCCCAAACCCTTGTCAGTCATCCCAAACCAACCTCCTTCAATGAAATGTGAGGAAGGACTAAGGAGAAAGGGGGAGATGGCATCTCTTCTTCAGTTTGTCTTCAAGAAGAGGAGATGGTGGCTTGCAAACAGGATGCTGAAGGGAAATGAGGCAGTTGTTAGTGCAACTGAAGGGTGCTTGGGGCATTTGGGGCCAATTCAAAGCTCCACTGGAGACTTCCTAAATAAACAAGAGCAACCACTCGATCCCCCTATGACTCAGTTTCTTGTCTATAGAATAGGGAAAATAGATGGTATTGTAAGATTAGATGTACTACAGATTTCTCAGATCGTTAAGGGAGCCCTAGAGAGGTTTCTTTATCAACACTGTCATCCCTAGAGAGGTTCTGAGGCCGCTTTAGCCGGCCTGACAGCATGTCGTCCAACCTAGTGTGCTACCTGCAAAAACAAAAGTTACAGCAAACCAGATTCACCAGGTGCGGTCTGGAAGGGTGTAGTGTGGTACATCACAGCCCCAAATGGTTCAGTATGGTAAGAAAGCCCTGATTTGTCAGTGATTCTCCAATTTTTAGTCTTCTCAAAGCACGCAGCCAGCCATACTGCACATACATAGCAACTGACAGCAGATTTGTTTTCCGCGTATCCCTCAGACTGAGTTGGCTGCTCCCCTCCTCCCTGCCAGGGACCGCAGTCCGCAGGACTCTTGCGAGACCCCCTCTACAGGCTGCGCTAGCTCAGGCTTGCTAGCGCTAGAAGGAAACTTCTTTCTTCTCCGCTTCCTGCTGCCAGCAGCGTTTGGCTTTTCCCGCAGCGGCGCCCTCGGCGGGAGCGGGACTGAGCAGGAGGAGGAGGAGGAGGAGGAGGAGAGGGGCTGGGAACTGGGCTGAGGAGCGGGAGCGGGGCAGCCGCGGCCCCCTCGAACCCGCCCTGGCCGCGGGGTCCCGGTGCAGCCTCCCCTCGTCGCTCGCTGCTCCAGGCCGGGAGACCGGGCAACAGCAGACTTCGCAGTGCCCCAGCCACGCGTCCCTGCGCCACCCAGGAGATGGCTTTCCCCTTCCTCTCTCCTCCTGCGAGTAGTTGAGTGAAGACCACCGCGTTTCCCCACGTCGTGCACACTGCACAACGCCTATGCGCCCTAGCCGGGATACTTCCGAGGTGAGGGGTGTACGGTGCCATAGATGCTCACCCCGCCATTCCGGAGCAGAATAGCTCCTTCGGCCCCTAGTTATGTAGTAACAAGGGGAAAATTTCCTGAAATTAGACTACTGCAGGAACTCTGGTTTTAGTCACAGATGTCATCCGAGAAACAAATTTCCAGGCATTTTTAATCTAATTCACTTATTCTTTATGTAACTGAATTAGAAAATGTGATTAAGCATCGCAGAATCTTCGGCATTGAGCCTGCCTAACCTTTAGTGAAACATGAAACAGAAAAACTTATTAGAAGTAAGAAGAAATGATGAAATCGTCTGTATGGATTTGGTACAATCGTTACCTACTGAGTAGGAGAATTAGAGGCACAAAAACTCAAGAAAAAAGAAAAAAAAAGGAAAAAAATTTTGGATGATGAACTTTACAACAGCTGAAATTCTTCCGCGATTGTTTAGCAGATATTTCAGGGCAGGCACGGAAGAGACACGGTGGGATACTGAAGAGGTGCTTGCTGGAGCAGCACCGTCCTGCCGGCCTGCCCGCGGGTCCCACGCCCACTTCCCCTGTTTCTTTCTCTGCTGCCCTCAGATCTCTCTGAGGCAGGCAAAATTCCAAGGAGAAAAATCAAAGGCTTGAAACCGATTCTCCCTTGCTGTGGCATCCCCGAGGTTTGGGCTTAAGACACCTTAGAAGGAAGAGCTGATCCCCCTCCAGCTTAAGGCTGTTTAACATACGCTCCAGCCGCGCTCCCTCCGCGCCCGCGCAGCGGAACCGTCACAAGCACCGCCGTGCTCGGCTGCACCAAGAGGCGCTTGGATGTGGGGCTTAATCCGTGTTCCACGTACACGCACGCAGTTTAAACAAGATAGCGAAGACTAGAAAGCATCCCGACACCTGCTAAAAGCAAACTAAAACCAGCAAGAAATTTTGTTTTTCAGACCAGCTCCCTGCGCACCTCGGGCGGGAACCTCCATCAGGGACTTGCATGTGCCAGGGACGGAGAGGGACCAGCTTAGCACGGAAACACGGCCGAGCAGCTAGGGAAAGGAGCAACCCCGCGGCGCGGAAGGGGCTCCTCAAGGAAGCACGGGGGCTGGGGCAGTGTGGGCTGGGAGCGGAGGGTCCCGGAGAGCGCAGCCACCTTCGCTCCGGCTATCCCGGGTGCGCACAGGGATGCGCGGTGTGGCGCGCCCGCAGAGCCCGACGGCCGCCGGCTCTCCCGCCTGGCGAGGCGGAATCACCCCTCCGACGGGGCTCCGCTCCTCCAAAACTATGTCATTAACATAAATCAAATAATGGCCGAGAGGGTGAGGGGGAGGGGGAAGAGGTACGCGACTGCTCATGTGTTAAATATAAGTCTCTGACTGTCCTGAACAAAGCGACCGTCCCCTTGGGAAGGGTGACGTCTCTCCAGTAACGTGATTGCTTCTTCGGAAGCAGAAACGTGTAAACGCTATAAAACGCGGTGGCGCGGCGGGCAGCTCAGAGCGTGCGGCGAGACGGAGCTCTCCTCTTCATCCTCCTCCTCCTCACCCTCTGCTGCCGCCGCCCCGGCAGCCGCGCAGCGGAGCAGGGCGCACTCCCCCAGCACCGCTCCGCTCTGCGCCCGCCCAGCCAGACCGACCGACGTCCTCGCGGCTCCGTGAGTAACTTTCTCCCCACCACAGCGGCAACTTCCCAGCGCATGAGGAACCATGTCCCCGTCCCGTACCCTCGCTCCTCTTCGCCCCTCCCGGACCTGCAGGGAAGCCCTCCCGGCCGTCGGGGAGCGGGGAGAGATTCTGAAAGCCCAGGGCAGCCCGGGCGGGACCCTCTCTTGATACCGCTTAAGTCTCTGAGCCCCGGGCACCGCTGCCCCTCGCACCGGGCCGGGGGTCGCCTTCGGGGATGCCAGCTCTCCCCGACCGCAGGCAGCTGCCCCGCCACCGCGACCCCGCTGGCCGGCGGCGTCTTTCGGGACAGGGACCGGGGTCGGAAGCGAGGCCGGGGCAGTCGCTCGGCGGCCCGAGGCGAAGTCCCGGTGCCAGCGGGTGGGGGCGGTCGGGTCGGAGGGTGACGGCTGCGCTCTTCCCTCCGCAGGTGGCGGCCATGGAGCACCGCGGCGCCTCCCCACTCCTCCTCGCCCTCGCCCTCCTCAGCGCCCTCTGCTGGCGGGCGCGGGCCCTGCCCCCGCGGGGCGCCGCCTTCCCTCACGTCCCGCGGTAAGGCCGCGCTCCGCTCCGCGCCCCGATCCGTGCCCCTCCGCCCGCAGGGACTTGCCCAGAGCTGGCTACTGCCGAAGGGGCTGTGAGAAGCGCCGCTCCTCCGCTGTGCCCTCCCGAGAGAGGCGCATGCGGCGCTCGCCGTCGGGTGTTTGCCCGGCATCGGGCGGTGCGCCGTGTTCCCGCGGCGAGGCTGCGGTCAGGCGGTCCCGGCCGGCGCCCGCCGAACCCACCCGGTGAAAGCCCCCGGGACACGCACGCAGCTCCCGAGGCGGCTGCAGCAGCGCTGCCCCACGGGCTGGGTCGCGGTGACCGCGGTGTGCGCGGGGACGGACGCGATGTGGGTCACGGTGAGCCCTGGGACGGGTCCGTGGGGACAGGGCGGAGGGCAGGTTTGTATCTCTGCGGGCTTCGGCCGGTTGAAGGTGCTGTTAGTGGTCTGTGTATCTGAATTAAATCAGATGGCAGAACGGTACGGTTTGCATGTAGGTAAGAGGAACATAAAGTGTAGAAGGACCAATGAAAAGCAGGCAAAAAAGCACTGACTGACTTGAAAAAGGTGTGACTTGAGCTAGTTCATTTTACACAGCAACTTTGCACCTTTTGTTTTTTTTACCAGATGGAAGACTTACATGAATCAGACATATAAATGGTGCTAAAGGTGACTTTAAAATTACGAGGACTTAAGTCTTAGTTTTAGTATGTGACTTTTGCATGTCATCACACGCAGGGATTTCCTACAATGATTTCCTTGTCTGCCACAGAATATCAGAGCAGCCAGAAGGAATGATGCCAAACCACTGCTATGCAGTCAGACTGCCCTTGATAAAATATGACACTTCATAAGAAACTGCAGTTTACGAAAATGTGAAGTAACTGTACATCAGTTTATACAGAACAATTGCCATGATACATTTGAAGAGATTAAAAGATTTTTTTGTCTTCTAACACGAGAGAATAAAAACATGTAGAGATACATGACTGCACTTTTTATTTAGTTTGAAGTTCTTGGTGTATTTGCTTTCTTTGGAGAAGGCCTAAGAACTGTTTCATTCTGCATTTCAATGCACATCTTATATCTTAACTGTGAGGTAAGTACGTCACAGGAGCAGTTTTCACTTTGATGTGGAGGCTGTTAATTTCATCCATCATTTATACAAAATGCAGTTGTTAGGAAAAGCTTCACAGTTGTCACTTGTACTGTGATTGTCATACATTATGCACTGGAATAAATTGCGTTCAGTGACAACATTTATCTAGAAAATATGTATTTGAGAGAAGGATCTGTTATGTCAGTTAATCTACAATTAGCATGGATTCTATCTGTAAGTGATTTTTGAATTATCCAGATTTCTTTTAAATGCCTTACCAATGAAAGTAGGTAGATGTGCATTTTGACACAAGCTGTAATGTTGTCTCTAGTAAAGTGTCTCGTGTCCTCAGCTAGCTGTACTTTACACGGTTTCTTTCTCCAACAGATTGGGAAACAGAATGCCATTTGATGGAGCCAGTGAACCTGACCATGCCCATGGGTCATTAAAGTCAGAATCAGATATTCTGCAGAACACACTACCTGAAAATGAGAAATTCTATTTTGATCTGTCCAGAATTATTGATAGGTGAGTTTCTTTATTATCATAAATACAAAAGATTATGGACTACTTGATTTCTGACAAAAAATCATTCACATTTTCAAACTGAGATTAGGAAAGGAAGACTCAGTTACAGAACAAAATCCCACAGCTGCTGCTTGAATACTGGCAGCAGTAGGGATGTCGGCAGAAATGTTGATTGTATTGCCATTCTGGCATGATGAATGCTTTCACTTTCCAGGAAGGAGTAAAAAGTATATTGTGAAAATCTGAAAGTTATTTTATGAAATTAGTTCCCTTTAATATGTACAATAGTTAAGTTAAGGAAAGCAGTATGTTTGCAAAATGAACGTTATCAAAATTATATGAACCCAGGCTGTATTGTAGAGTTTATTTATTGTCCATTTCAGAAATGCAAGGCATGCTGATGGAATTTTCACCAGTGTCTACAGCCATCTTTTGGCTAAACTTGCTGTGAAGAGATATCTGCATTCGCTTATTAGAAAACGAGTTAGGTGAGGTGACACATTAGGTAGATTTTTTTCCTAGCTGGCTTTATTGGAATTTTTTTTTACCCTTTTGTATCCAAGGTCTCCTTTTTGTGATTTGGAAGTACCAAAAGAGAAACCTATATAATTGTGGGGGAGCTGAAAATCCTACATAAGTATTTAGTGATATTACTAAATGAGAATGTTGCTATTTATTTCTGACACAGCTGTGAGAGGTAAAGCAACAGACATTGCACAGAGAGTGGACAAAGTGTGCTGGAAATATTATAATGATTATCATGCCAAATTGCTAATTGCTTTTTTCGGTAGTGTTTTTACTAGCTTGGTGGATGAGTGGCAAAAGTAAATACAAAGTGATTGATTACTCAGTACTTAACAAGAGGGAAATACACATTGAAATCACTAAATGTTTGCTTTATAGTGAAAATGTAAAGGTGTAATTTTTTTTCTGCTCTAAAACACATTGACCGATGTTTGTGAGATCTGTATTGCAGCAGAATTCAAAAAAGAATGAGACAAATTTATAGAGTAGGGGTCTGGATGCAACTTCCAGACCAATACATCAATCAACCAATGGGCACAGGGTGCTGGATAGGATCACTGTATAGTTCCCTTGTTTTCAAATCCATTAGCAGCAACTGTGAACCACTGTGATGATACCAGCGAGTGCCTACTTCATGTGCTCAAAAGCCGAGTAAAAATTAGGTCCTTCATTTATGTCAGTGCTGCCTTTGTTCCAGAACATACAGTTCCAGTTTCTCATATGCTGTAATCTAACTTAGACCATTTAAAATAGAATACCCTGATATTTCCCAATATTGTGAATGAAGAAAAGACCTCCAGGTTTGGCTTTCACAAGGTGTGTTCTGTCTTCTGAAACCTTAGAAGAAGCATTTATAGCTACTTATGTGATGCTCCACTCTACCTTTCTTCAGTGGCAGACTCCACCTCCACTGAGTTCAATGTGAACAGTGATGAGGCCCTTTAAGAGCTTCTTGCAACTTAAACCAGGTTGTACCTTGGCATTGTACTGAAATATATTCACACAAATTATAAAAATTAGAATAAAATCTGTTTACTAAAAGGTGCAACCTGGGGTGTGAGAATAGGCAGGAGTCATGAAATCCACACTTAACTATTTGATCTGGCAGAACTCCTGGGACAAGGACTTTAGAAATCATTGACTATGTATCCTAATTGCATAGGCCATGGCAAATGAGATGAGAAAACAATCAGTGGGAGGCATTCCCCAAAAGGTGGAATAACAATTTTTGGAATTTGATCCTTGTTATTAAAATACATAGTAAGCTGTGGAAGCAGTGGCTTTTTTTCAGCAGAAGAAAGATCTGAAGTCATAGGTGGAAATGAAAGATTAAATGAAAATTTCATTTTATTAGGCTAATCAACACCATAAAACTTATTTCATTCATTTAATGGTATTTTCTTTTAAACAGATATCGTCTCTTAACTTTTCCTTTGTAATTGTTGTATTGCCAGCTCCCAGGACAGTCCTGTCAAACGCCACTCTGATGCTGTCTTCACCGACAACTACAGCCGCTTTCGAAAGCAGATGGCTGTGAAGAAATACTTAAACTCAGTTTTAACTGGAAAAAGAAGGTACTACAAGAAAGACCATACGTATTCTTTCCATACTTCTATGGCATTAAGACAGAAAAGGTGTATATCCATGTATGTATACAGAGAGACAAACAAAAGGCACTGAACGTTAATGACTTGATAACATAGTTTATAGCATGGTTTTCAAATACAGACAACATTTCTTCCCAGACTGGAACAGACACCACAATCAGAATACAAGAATAAAGAGGAGATGGCATCTGGCAATTTAAAAAATCTTCCAAAAGATTCTTAAATAGTTTTTGTTTAGAAAAAATCTTCTTAAGGAAAAAACCCACAGAGCTATGGAACACCAACAACAATTTTATAAAGAAATATATTGAAAATTTGCCTCTCTGTGAACACACGAAATGAAAATTTGAAAATCCCTGAAGGGCTATATGTCCTCATCAGTATATACATTTTTGTAGACCTTGTATTCTGTTTGTATATTCACTCACTTAGACAACTACTTTTAAATATCATATCTCTGTATTCATTAAACATGCTATTTCATATGTTCTGTAACACTATGGTTTAAATATAAGAAAATGTGCAGAAGCTACAGTTAGAAGAAGGCTTTGCTTTCTTTCTTACTTCTTCTGAGAGCAATAAAACTTGTTTCTGATCCACAACAGCCAGGAAGAACTAAATCCTGCTAAACTTCGAGATGAAGCAGAACTTCTTGAACCATCCTTTTCAGAAAACTACGATTCCGTAGATGAGCTGCTGAGCCACCTCCCACTGGTGAGATGCCAATATTGTCTTTTCTCTTGCTATCTGTAACTTGATCCATAAAATTACATTATTTGTACATGGAGTGTGGTCTATCAGAAAATCAGGATATTCTAGGAAAGGGAGTCATGTTCCTTCACTCATTGTGTCTGAATAAAATAATAATTTCAATAATAAGATTTATGTTACCACATGATTGCTGCTATTGAAAATTCCTAATTAAATGACACTGTTCATAATGCACCTAACTCACTTGGGTGTTTCAACCAGTGAGCACTGCAGCATAAAACCAGAAGTGACTGATTTTTAATTACAAAGATCATTATTTCTTCAGAGAACAAACTTAAGAATATTTCTTTTAATTAAAAAAAATACTGCAGATTTTGTTTAACATCTTTTTCATTAGAAAGAAGTTGCTCCTAGAACTAAGAGCATCAGCAAGATGAGTAGTACTCAAGTACTTAAGAAAATACTTGACATGCAAATCTTGCAGTTACTGTTTTCCATTTAGCTACTACTACTTTTTCTAAAGTCATTCACAATTATTTTCTTTTTAGTTTACTGAAACATAATCCCTTCTACATCAACACTTGCAGGAACAAAATATTGAAAGGGTAAGGTAGAAGCGAATTTGGCTTGATATTTTTGAAAATGTATTATGAAATTGATGATGGGATAGTTTTTGGCATTCAGCTGTGTCTCAAAAAGTAAGAAAAACGATAAAAAAGCTATTCTTGAAGATAAAATTTGGAGAAAGGTCTTTTCTTGTATCATCCCGAACCACCCATCCCTCTGACCCAAAAAAGAGGTTTCCTTTCAAGACTGAGATAAAATGAAAAAATGTTATTTTCCTTTCTGCAAATGTGGCAATTCCTCTAAAGCTCCTGAAGGTTAGAAAGGACATAAACTGCTTATGCCTTGAGGAATTAAATAATTTTTAAGCAACATGATTCTGGAAAGAAATGCTCTCTCTGGACAAGAATAATGCAAGAAATATCTGCTTTTGGATTTTGCAGCTTCTCAAAGTTCTGGCATTAATGAAGGGAGAAAGAATAGTGGTGCAGCAGGTTGTAGATAAAAACATTTTCAGTCCTTTCCATTTTTATTGACTTCATTGATGAGGGAGATCTACCTGTAGGTGAATCAGTATTGACTGTTACTCACCATTTTATTGCAGTGCCCAGTTGCTAATACAGTGTGGAAAGAGCAACCTGAATTTGTGTATCCATTTCAAGGATACAGGTTTTTTCAAAGTGGGCAATTCTGTGCTGTAGCAACAATTTTAGTGTAATCTGCAGTAACATTTTTAGTCCTTCAACCTTTCGTTTCTCATCCTGTGGTCTGGTCTGAGTGTAATGCCCAGCAAAACCCTTGTGAGCAGCCACATCTCAGCTTGCCAGTCCCAAGCACAGCAATTGTTTTGTATCAAGTGTTACTCAATGCCCACTGTCTGCCCTCGTACATGGCTCAACTGCTTGCAAAAGTGACTTCTAAAGCACATCTCTCCTTTGCTTTTCAGGACCTCTGAAGGACACCTGGTAAAGTCTATGACAAGAACAAGCTATTTTTGAGTTCCACATAGTATTTCAAAGAGATGACTTTAGTCATCAAACCAGAACAAATATGTTGTGAAGTGAAAGTTGTGATATATTTGTTTCTTACGTAATAAAAGTTGATATTTACATTGTAAATATTACTCTAGCATTCTCTATTGAAAGCTGTACATATGGATACCAGTTTAATTCATAAGAAGTCTGTGAGTCCATATGCTGTAAATCCTTTACTTCAATAAATTCATTTGAAAATGAGTGTGCAGCTGAAAAGAGCCCATCATGACTAATTAATTGGCTTATTTTAGGTGTGTTCCAACTTCAGAAAAACATGTGTAATAATAAGGAAACATTTCTAGATAGCCACATCAAGAACATGTAACAACATGAAGGGAAGAATGTCCAAAGTGTGTAAAACTGCTTTACAAAGATCTCTGAAGGTTATTGCTAGGAAATGCTTTTCTAGCAGTTTACCAAGCAATCAAGCAACCAGAAAAAATAAGAATTTAAAAGTTTTTGACCTCCAGCAGTATCTTTACTTCTGGTTCATATTTTTAATATTTCACAGCATATAAATTATATTAAGACCAGAAATGTCTCCTTTATTTTCAGTTGTGTTTCAGATGCTCTGAGGCTAACAAAGCACTAAAATAATGCAATCTTTTGACTTGTTTGATGCCTAAAGTCATCAGTTATTCTATATTTAATTGTCTGTAGCTTTGATGATGAAACTATTGCTTATATATAAAATAGACCTGAAGACAGTTTACTATTTTTTCAGAATGAATGTAATTTACAGAATATGCAGACAATAAATCATTTTATTATCATGGCAAGCTATTACTGGTTTGAATCAGTGCTACAGCTACCTGGAACAACACAGGTTCCTGGAAGTGCTGTCTGTACTGTAGTAATAGGGGAAGATAATATTTTTAACTGATTTATGCTATATTATTTTAGAAAGACAACTAAATAAAACCTACAGTCCCCTTTTCTGTAGTTTTCTATTGTTGCAGATGACCATGGAACTGAAAATTTGCAGCTGTTTGAGTCACAGCACTGATGTAGAAAGTAGAAAAACTTATCAGACCTACTTACAAGCTCAATTTGGAATTTCATGTGTATTTATAAATAATACATAGGCACACATAGACAGTGATAAAACTGATTTGCAAGTTTCACTTACAAGTTTACTGTCCTCATTTAGAAAGAAACTTCTAACATGATAAAATCTGAGATTTATGGAGACTGGCTCTCATAAATATGTAGCCCTCCGATTTGCAAATTTTGAATATTGGCAACTGCATGTCAAAAGAAAACCAGCTTTCACAGATCAGGTGCTAATATTGCTATTTCTATCTAGCCTTGACAGAATCTATTTTAGCCTAAGCCAATGAGTGCTTCACAAAAGTTATATTTTCACAAAATACATAATTTTGAAGTCGTCTCTTGAAAAGTGGTTTTCCACTCCCAATTCCTATCATTACTATGAACATCTGAAAGCAAAAACATCTTTGTAAATACTTGAAGGACACTAACAGACATGCTATAATAGTTTTTAGAAATTTTTCCTCAGTGTAATTTGAACAATGTTAGTATTTCTGTGAGATGCAGTTATTAAAAAATAAGTGGAAAAAACAACCAAAACCAAAGCTGCGTATGGTCTTTATACACAGAATCCTTTTAAAATGTATGTAATTCACTCAATTTAAAGTAACAAAAATAAGAATAATCAAACTTTTGACTACACAATTCCAGAAATATTTTTCCCCTAAAATTTTCTTTTAATTAGTTTTTTATTTCCAGCTTACCAATAAGGCATCTGATGGAAGAACTTATCTTCCATGTCCAATATATTATCTTCCTGATATGCCTGATATTTTGTTCTCCACTAGAAATTGGAGAATCTGGAACCTGTACCTTCTCTGTTACATGAAGATGGAGAAGAAAACAGAGACACTGAAATCACATATATATATCTATACACACACACACATATACACACACATTGTAAGAATTCAATAATACCATGGTAGCTTCCTCTAAGGGTTAGCAAATAGTGACAGTCTAAGAAGCATGCTGAATTTTGTGTACATTGTAGCAAAGCCTAGCACTGACAGGGGAGGCACTAACTTAGAGAATAATACTTTTGTCTTGGTATTTGTGTTGAAGGATGGCTTTTAACTTGTTATAGCAACCTTTGACTTTCCATAGGAGATCTAAAGCCCAATTAATAAAAACAGGGAGAGTAGTTAATTGAGAAAGAGGTGACATTGTTCACCTCAAGCCCAGGGGCAAATGGTCAGGGCAAGGTTAAATGATGAAATTGAAGATAAATTGTAACATTTCACTGAATGACACAAATTTTCATCCTGTCAAGGATCTGATATATCCCACCAATCCTAAAGCCCATCTGCAAAATATCTTACGAGTGGAATCAAAACATTTCAATTAGGAGAATGAACACGTCAGCTCCAAAGGGAGTGTCGGGAGAACTGCTAGGAGGAAAAAAATACCCAGGAGATTTAGAAGAGCATCACTGGCAGGGAAATGCAACCACTGGGGAAGGAATAAAACTGTGATGGGTTATTGGGGTATATATTAAAGGAAGATCTCACCCTGTTTCTTCAGAATTTCACTTCTAACACATGGTAGGAATACTTGTGGTCTCACAGGTTAGAACTAATTAGTTTTTGTTTTATCAAATGGGGTTAGCTTCTTAAAGCTTCCCTCCTGAGCTCTTAAAGAAAGGTTCAGAATCACCTTTAAGTGCATCTTCACCAGCACTAGGAGGATCTTTTTTGGGCCTAAATCCATAGAGAGGAATTTCATGCTTGTGTGCATCTGTGCATTCATCATCCATTCAAGAACAGTCAGAATTGTGTGTGACACCATGAGAATTACAAAAGTTGACAAAACAATTTAAGATTACAGCCAGTAAAGCACATTAAAAACTAATAAAACCCTAACTGCTCCTCTGATATTTTAAATGGATTTGAGGGGCTATGAGTGTTTGTTCCACCTGAAAGTCTGAGAAAAAAATTCTGTTTAAAACTATGGAAATGGATAGCTTTGAAACGAATCATAGTTATAATCTTGCGTATAGGCATATTGAGTTCTCCCCAAAGATGTAAAGAGTTGTATGCATACAGGAGTAATTTATTTGCATGCAAGATACTTGGGGTAGGGAGATGGAAGAGGCTGCCAACTGCCTTCAGTGATGTTACTTATGCTTTCCACTACCTCTTTTATTTTTCCTAATTTTTTCTCTCCCTCCTCCCACTTAGCACAGGCTTTCCCACACTTTATTAATCTCACTGTTGCCTTGTAACATTGGTGTATGAATATACCTTTCCTTTTGAGAAGAGCAATTAGAGCAGAATTTAAGTTTAGGGCACAGCAATTAAAGATGTACAGACCTTGTTGGTGGACAGAGAGGAGTATTGTAGAGGACCTGGCACAATCAGATTTGCAGGAGCAGCCTGTCCTGCTCACAAACAGTCTCTGTTTTACCACTGGAGACTTCCCATTTGCTGTGTGACTGGCAGAGAAGACTGAAAGATCCTTTCCTTGGATACATCAAACAGAACACGTGTCCTCCTGGGGCTCATGCTGGCTCAGGCAACTACAATATTTTCAGCTTTTCTGGTCTGAAGCAGCCCCAGACAAATTGCTTGCCAGCTTACCAAATTGGTTTAGAACTGGAAGCAGGAAACCAGGCACCCATCTTTTACACCAATCTTTAAAAATTCCAGAGAATAATTTGATGCATATTCTTCTTCTGTTGTAAACAAACAGGAAAGGTTTTATTTCAGTTTTGCACACAGATACATGCAGGCCACTTAGGGAGGGGAAAAAACTCCAGTTTTTCCTTGTGAGGATAAATATTTTCAAAAACTTAATTAATCAACATTTATAAATAAAAATATGACTGACTACTTAAAATTAACTGAAAGTGACATAAATAATAATCATACAGTAAAAAGAGATACATATCTAAATATCAACACTATCATGGTAAGAAGAATATTTTCAGTAGAGCATATTTTTGGGAAAGAATGAGGGTTGTTTCCATAATGATATAAAAAAAGAGCAAAATGATCTTGTTATTCCCCTTTGAGCAGATTATTTAATATTAGATTGACTTTTGCATAGGATAATATGCTTAGAAGAATATACATGAGAAGGGTGCATAAGATCCATTTTCTGTATCCTTTTCCAGAACTGCTCTAAACATTTCAATGAGACCACAGTATCTAATAGCCTAAGTTATTTCTAAACATGAGATAGAAATGCTTTTAGTATGTAGATGCAGATATTTAATAGTTTTCTAGCCAGAATTTACCCAACACACATCCTATTTTTGGAATGGTGGGAGAGTAGAATAAAATCTAAAAATAGTCACTGTATTTTGTTAGATATATCTGTGAAGACCTTTCTAATTAGGAAATATACTCAGAGCAGCAACTTTTGTTAGTAGCTTATCAAATAGCAAAGCTGTTGACTGGGAGGTGTCAAGTTGTTGCACATCAGCTTTTTGGTAGAGAATAATTCATTTATATGGAAGGCTGGGAGGCTCCGAGCTGTTTGCCTGTTTTATACACCATTGAATTCTTTTTCACAGAAAGTGGTCACAAGTATCTTTGACAGATGTCTTATCACCATTTGTTTCTATTCTAACACAGTTCTTAATCTTTGTTTTTCAGACAGTCCCTCTTCCCATAATCACAGTCAGAACATCTGCACACTGATTTAAGCAAGCAATTTTCTCTTATTAGGGAGTATAGAAAGCAAACTACTGCATTCGAGGAAGAGTCTTCATGAAAAGGCTATGGATATATAATTTATGCAGAAAGACTGAGTCTTGGCTAAAAAAAAGAAGAGTTTGAGAAATTCAGGATCTGGTGTCAATAGTTTTAGTCCCATCTGATGATTCCTTCCACAGCAGTGCATTGTACTTGGAGTTCCAAAGCTGGCATCAGAGCTCTCGTCTTGAGCTTGTAGTAAGAAAGAAGAAACCAGTATATGTGGAGGTAGAGCAGGTGAAGACTACGTCTTCAAAAAAGTACCTGATGTTAAACTCAGTTTATATAGGGCTGTTTGCTCCCTGTAGACTTTTGCTTTGAGAAGAAATAGCCATCTCTTGCTGTCAGAGGGCCTCACATTACATAAGTTCACTCATTAATTTAGCAAACTCCCTCAGGAGCACAGCTGGGTCGTTTGTCCCCTAGTTCTGCTGCTGCGTAGATCTAGCAGCTGTACTTGTTGGGAACCTTCTTTTTACTGGCAGCCTAAACTGACCCACAGCTTTTCAAACATTTGTTACCTCCTAATCTCCCTATTGTTGAAGTACAATTACTCTTCTCAGGGACCTGTATTCCTAGATGTATTTATAGACTGCTTTTCCCTCCCAGCCCTGCTTTGTCAGGCTGAAGAAACAGTTTGTCTTGTCTAGTCTTATAAATGAATCCGTGTTTCTGAGACTGTGCTGGAGCCCCATGCCCAGTGGGCCCATGTTCTGTGATGAGTTGAACACTCCTAAATTACTGTTTGCTAACTGAATCTGAAAAGAGACTGAAAGTCTCTTCTTTATTGCAGACATTTAGGAAAAGTGACTAGTGGTTTTGCAGGTCTGTCTTGAAGATTTTGGAAGAGCTGATTTTTCAGTCTGGCTACTTTTTTGCTGTTGCTTCTCAAACATTTGTGAGTTTTCTAAAGCTGAGAAAAGAGAATCACTTAGCATTGGATATTGGGTATATCTTTTGGAGGGAGTGGAGGGGGAGGCACTCCAATCTAAAGCAAAACTCCATTCTTAAAAAGGCAACTGCCCACATTACTGGGTAGTTTCACCTGGATCTCTGCATCCTTTTTACATGGCTATAGCCTATATTTTTAATTCAACTTCTTTAACCTGCAGCCAAGGGAAATGACAAATGCAGCCCTCATGCTGCCCTTCCATCCTCTGTGATAATGGACAGACATGTGGCAGCAGGAGCAGCCCTGGTTCTTTGCTGACTTTTGGCAGGCTAAGGGGGAGAAAACAGAGATCAGTTCACAACAAAGCCCTAGCACATGATCAGGGAGATTAGGGTAAAAACTCTATATGTCCTCTGACTTGCCCTGTCAGTAGCAAGTAGTACTGTTCACACGCTGGCTTGTCATTCGTATTAATTCTTCAAAAGGAAGATGGAAGAAAGCCAGACAAGCACCCATTTGTGTATTTATGTCATGTATATTAAAATATCATGCTAAAATGTAATGCCAGTGATGCTAAGGGGCTGGGCCTCTCCTTTCATCCATAGCTAAAGGATTACAACAGGGATTACCTTCTGGATCATTAGTCTACTGCTGGGCAGGAATAAAGAAATCCAGCTGAGTGGACTACTTGGGTCATCACTCTTTGATTTATGATTCATACTCTGTTCAGTACAGGTGAGAATACAAGCCCTCAATGTACCCTACTTTCATAGAGAAGGGGTTTGATTCTGTAAAGATCCAATTTAATTGGGTATTGCCCATTTGGTAACTTTCAGGTTCCATTTAAATGTATTTCCCCAAAGAATGGCTAATTCAAAATTTCATTTCCCTAGCCTTAGCACTGTTGAATAGCTTGTTCAGATTTACAATGTTCTGAATGGTTCTGGAATCATATATGAGGTAATTAGATTGCTTTTTGGTGTTGGAACAAACAGAACTTCACCTGGTAAAGTCAGAATGACATTTCAATGGGACTTTTCCTTGCCTATGCTTTATAAATAGGTTTGCAAGATATGATTAGTAAGAAAGTCTATGGCCACTAGAAAACCTGTCCCTGTAAAAAGAACTAATCCATATAAAAGTACTATGTTCTAATTATATTACCTCTTAATAATTCCCTGAGAGAAATCTATCAGAAATTCTGCTTCAAAGACATATTAGGCTTTATATGAATTTTTGTTTGTTGAATGATGCTCCTCAGTGTAAAAACAGCATGCTACATAATTATAATTCATACAGACTGTGAAATTGTTTCCTGTTAAAAAGTGAAGAAAGCAATGAAGGAGAACTTTTCCTGCCCTAGCTTTACACTGTAGCTGCAACACCAGACCACAGCAGAAAATATTATGGTTTCAAGGACTTCTGCATTCTTTCTGGTAAAATTTAAAGCAGATTTTAAGCTGTTATAACCTACATTTTTCCAAGAGCCATGTATCAGTAGAGGAGTTTGACAGGCTCAGGAACCAGAGTCTTCCAAATTCAGCTCACACCATAGATACTGAGTAAAGGGCATTCTTTTTGGCTAACTCTGACTGGTCAAGAATTTTTTTTTCTAGTGTGCATTTCCCTGAGTACCTACTATTATTTTGGACCTTTTATGACTGGACAGAAACAAAGGAATTTGAAAGAACAACTCATTGTAACTCATTTACATCACAAGATACGTCATAGAGTACGACTACAAGAGAGACAACTTCATGGAGTATTATCCATTGTGGGAGAATCTGCTACTGAATAAAATAAGAGCAATCGGAGTCCTTACTAATTTTAAAGTAAATTCTGATATTTATTTGAAGAATTGTTAAACGTTTACATTTCTCTAGGTTCTACATTGTCATCTTCAGAAACATAGACTTGGTTAGGTCTAATTTTCTGAGATTTTCAGCTCAAATCTTGGAAAAAACTTCAAGTTTTTAATGCTTACATGCACTAGTCACACTCTATAAATCTACTAGAGGAATTACCTATATCCAAAATAACTAAAAGAAAAGATTAATTCATATTTTTAGTTTTTGCTGTTTCTTCTATGACAGCTTTTCAGATATGTGTTGATTAAAGACTTTAATTCAGACACTAGTTTTAAGTAAAGTGTACAAATAACAAGTTACCAATGACATCTGGTCTAGCTGTCATTTTCCTTTTGCATTCTGCAGCTTAGATACCAGCTTAAACTGCTAATGTTTTGCACAAGGAAATGGAATAAAACCAAATAAGAGTAAATTGAAAAAGAACTTACATTCTATTTGTACTTGGTAGTGGTAGAAAGTTTTAAGCTGAACCATACAAACACATGCACCAACATTTATTCAGACTTCTTAAAGCTGGTTGTGCTGTAACCAAGGCAAATGAATGTTTTCAATCTTGTTTTCCTTTTGCTAGTATTCCTTGCCAGCAAACAAGAATTCCAAGAAACTGGATGTTGAAGAGTGTCTCAAATAACTTGATTTAGTTAGGAGACAATTTATTTAATTAATGAAATGCTCATCTTTGGATAAAATATTTGGAGAACGTTTGAAAGCAAAGTACTCTTCAGACACATCATCCTTCTATTTTGATGAAGGAGCCAGCATGTCTAAGAGTTCTCTGAATTATTGTGGCTTACAGGAATGTGACCCTTTCTCCAGGTGCACAACTGCTGTAGCCACATCATGGATGGAGCTTGCCGTTATTAGTTATGTCAAAAGTAATTGTGGAGAGTTACATTTAATTACTGTGAAGATTGTGATTTCATGGGGTCCTAATACTTCATATTCCTGGTTAAATTTCTTTTAGTCATGAAGATCTTAAAAATATTTCCTTAATCATGTAAACATAAAGACCTGTTACTATAACTGTAGTATGTAATTAAAACCACTGCCTTTGTATTTGTGTGTTGAGTCTTATATTAAGTATATAGAGTATAGGTACTAAAAAATAGTAGCTTGGTGAACTGGATTTTTATTTTTATTTTAAATATAACTTCAAAATAAAACAGCACCCTACAGTTGATATAATTTCTTTCCATAATTTTCATCATTTCTTTTTTGCTCCATCAAGAATAAATACAAAAGAGAAAAAAAGCATAAACAAAAAGGATGATGCTTGTGGAAGACAAGTTTGTGTAAATTAGCAGAGAATAAAAATGAGATGAAGTTTCTCAATATCACAGAGCTGAATTTATGGAAGCATGTTCGAATTTGAATTTTAAGTTACTACTTCATAAATTTAGTGCATTTATGAAACTAGTAATTTGATATGGTTCTTCTGTGATAGCAAGCACTAGATCTCAAAATCCAAGGGATCTAAGTGCTCTATTCCAAATCAACATATAAGAAAATCACATGTCAGCAAATAGTAAAGCTTTTCACTGTGGCTATCTGTTATTTGTCAAACTAACTGAGTTTCACACTGGGTGTTGAAGAAACAGATTGAGAGAAACTTAGATAGTTGACAATATTGCAGATGTAATAATTTTACTTTTTAAAATATATCAGTAAATGCAGATATGTAGAGAATAATTAATATTTTGGGTCACCAAAGAATCCCAGAGACAGTGAAATCTCATACATATCAAAATATCACCCAGAACAAAGGAAATATACATTTTTAGGTAGAAAAATGTAGCATATGTTACCATTTTTAATGTTGTATGATAAGTAAGATACAATTGGGAAAATATACTTTGCTGCATGTTTATTAATTCATTCAATGTACATAAAAATAAATGCACATATATTCCAACACATCTTTGCATCCATAGCTGTCTTTCTAATTCTTGGCAGATTTTTCTCCAGGGAAAATGATAATTTGAAGGAACCCATGTAGCATAAAGCATAAACGTGGTCAATTAAAGCTTTGTTTTCTGTTACCTCCAGGTTCATTATATCATCAAAGTGAGTCATCGGAATCCAGCTTTCATGGCTCTTCAGAAAATTTCTCATTGAAAAAATTTACTTTTTAAATTTGATTTTGTGTTCTGCAGGAAAGAATACAACACTTGAGGCCTGGATTTGCTGTGGACTTTGCAAGTGCTTGTAAAACCGTAGTTACTCGACTTATAGATCTACAAAAACAAAAGATATATCCAGATCAGATATAATCTTGTTCTTGCACACCCAAAACCCCTCTGACTCTTAGCAGCTGGGGATAGATATGAAAATGGACTATATTACTGTTTTTATGGCTAAGCCAAAGAAAGACCCATATAAAGAGAAAAACTGAATTGAATCCCATTCAAGATGGTGCAAAATACTGTGGATTAGGATAGAAATGCAACATTTTTATATTTTGAGATCCTTCTGTATAATGCTCCTCAGAAATAATTTGCTAAACTATTGTATTGAATTTGTTTATTAGAGAGAACAGATACTTGTTTTAGGCATTGTTTTGCTTCTATTTGCTTTTCTATTTGCATTTCACAACTCTGTTACAATCACATAAACAATGCTTTGTGCCAGGTAACATCTTTAAACTAGAAACTTCAAAATGCAACATGGTATAAGAAAAGTATCCACATCCATTTAATCATAGCAGTCAGGGTGTTAGGTTGATTGAAGTCCATTTGGTAGAGCGCTCAGAGAGTTTAAATGCATTTACTGGGAAAGAAAAGAATGATCAGGTGAGTCAGTCATCTCAAATTATTTCTCATTTATAGTTGTTAGAGATTTAGGACATCTTAATTAGTTTAGAATGAAAATTCCTGCCTAAGAGCCAGTTGTTAACACAGCCTTTGGATGAACTGAAGTTCACAATAAGTCCCTACCACAAGATGAGAAATTATTCTGTATCTAAAATAGCCTCTTGACCTAGAGAAAGATCCCAACCACGTGTTTCTGGGATGAGTCACATACATAATTCAGAGGTGATTAGTTGTACTGGTTTCCATACTCCTCAAGGAATAGGAAAGAAATGGAGAAATTAAGAGAGGAAATGTAATTAATGAGCAATGAGGACTGTTAAAAAGGTAGGTCTGATTGCAGCAAGCAACTGGGAAATCTATTAAGACCACAATTAAGCTGTTATTTCATCCAATCTGGAAGAGTTCAACTTGTTATAATGGCACTCCTGGACAAGACATGATTTTGCAGATGGTGTTACTACTTTAAATGTCAAGGTAAGCCCCCAAACTAAAGGGGAAAAAAAGTCAAATGGCCTTTCCTCAGGTGTTTTTTTTCAAATTCATTTCCTACAGAATCTGAATCTTTTCAGAGCCCTTGAATATCTGCTAGCATAAAAATGTCACTCAACCACGCATACAGATGCTTCCTCTCCTGCTTGGCAGGATTTTCTTAGTAGGCGAGCAAGGATAAATATCACCATGGCATTCCCTTAGGAACACTGCATTAATGTGCATTACAGGACTTTAATGGAGACTGACTTGGAACAGAAGGGCTGCTTGCCTCCTCTAAGATCATAAAGTGCAAGAATTTTACACTTTCAAGGTACAGAAGAAATTACTACAACTCAGTTTGCACTTATAACATTACCTACTCCATGATGATTCTTTGCAGAAGCAGCTTTTATTGACAAAATCATGTACTAACATTGCAGTTCAAGAAGGAAAAACCTTAAAAGGAATCTGAAATATGGAATATAAAAAATAAAATAACAGAGCATCATGCGGTAGATTCCGTTTTTGCATTTTGCAACATGATGTACATTTCTTGTATGCAAGATTGTGTTCAGAAAGACCAGAAGATTGACTTCCATTACCTCTGTTTAAACCCCTAGCTCCACCTGAGATCTTCGCACTAATCTCAAAGTGCAGGTCAATAATTTCTACATGTTGCTAAGAGATATTAAGGAACACGTTTCAGTCCTTCAGCCAGCCTAATACCAAGGAAATTAACAAAAAAAAGAAGATACACTGATTTTCCCTTTCAGTTCATGACGTGTATTTTGAAGGCATATTATAGCATTTCCGCTGCAACTCTTTGTTTAAAGGGTTAAAATACTTGATGATACTAAAATATGCTGATAATATTTCTTGTGATAATTGAATGCATCAACCCTTCTTTCTAACTGTAGTCTCTTATTCAGATTTCACTGGTATTTTGTAAGTATTACAAGTGTATTCTTACCTACACCAGCATACTGGAAAGGCAGAAAAATTTTCAATCAATCTAACAACTGAAAAAAATCACTCCAAACCTTCCGCTTGACATCTGGCTCAATACTGCAAGGGAGATAAACATGTATTACAGGCATTTGGCTAAATAAAGCCTCACTACAGCTTCTCTGGAAGTGATGTCTCTGAAAATTGTCAAATCTCTGTGGCCACAATCCAGGAATTTTGTATTTTTACAAAATGAGATTACAAGATCCCAAAAGTTTCTTAGTTATTTCTGGTTCTCGCTTTAAGAAAAGCTTGAGTCTGAATGCTTTTCCATGGAAAATGTAACATTTGGTCTATTGAAGGGTATTGCTTCTCCTCACAGACCTGGTTTTGTTTACTTCCTCTGTTTTGATTGCAACAGCCCTGACACCAAGATTCTGTAGATGAGTTAACCAATATAGCATGAGAAGCTGAGATTTAAGTTAAATATTTTGAAAGATGCCTGTGGGCAAAACCCAAGATATTTTCTTGGTTGAACATTTGTAAAGTAGGACCAGGAATATACAGAGTGAAATGCAATGTTTGATATTTTCTATACTGGACAGTTATGATAACTCTACAGATTAAATTTCCCTTTCAGGTATCAAAAAGCTGTAATTCAAAATGTATTTTACAATATTGACTTCACTTAGTCATGTTCCTAGAAGGAGTATGAAACTTCTGAATACGCTCTACTATCCGAATACATTTTTAGCTGAGCAGCTGCTACAAATGCAGGTTGTTGATGCACAGTGTTAATTGGTAAGTACTGGTGAAGAATACAGATTAAAAAATAAGCTTACATGAGCTAATAAAGCTGTGTTTGCTTCTTGATGTGAGGGGCATTAAATAAGTAATTGCAGTAATAAAGGTGTCAGATGACTTGGAGAGAAATCATGACTTTTACTGTTTACAGTCTATCAAAGCAAACTGTTTCCAACTGTGTCTGATTAGTTTTCTTCCCAACAGTTGCTTTGCTGCAGGAGGTTTTCTAGCACTCACTCTACCTTTATTCCCTCCTTGTCTCAATACATCATTGCAATTAAAACTTTGGTTTAAAACTGCAGTTTGATGCTTGTTTAACACCAATAATTTTACAGAAATTACACCTGTGTGAAACTAGTTGTGGTTGTGTTCCATTGAGCTAAGCATACCACAGGCAAATTTCAAATTTATTCTTTATCCCCATCATGACCAGCAGTAATATAACTCCAGCAGTAATGGGTTAGATCTTTGGCATATTTTCCACAGCTTCAGGATTTTTGATCAATTCCATCTCTTCAGCAGCTTTAAATAAGTTTTTTAATAGTCTTAATTTAAAAATTACAAGTATCAAGGAGCTGATGGAAAATTTGTCTTATACTGTTTGTTTGTGGATTTGTGTTCTGTTATTTTGGTTTTGGGTTTTTTAGGGGTTTTTTTGGTTTTTTGTTTTGGTTTGGTTTTTTTTGGTTTTTTTTTTTTTTTGGTTTTGGTTTTGGTTTTGGGTTT
>JAWWEY010000001.1:103712093-103763943 GCA_035582745.1 Loriotus luctuosus
ACTTATATTTTTAGTAAAATAAGAACCTGGTAAACAGCCAGAACATGCAGAGGCACCAAATTGTAAGAGTCTGATCCTGTCTCAGATTATTCATGATCAGCTCAGTGTGTATTAATCTAACTACAAAACAAGAACCCAATAAGATGTTCAGAGGTTTTAGTAAGCAGTCAGAAACCAGAACTGAACAAAACAATTTTTTTCTTCAGTATTGTTTATTTTAAAAAAATGAAAATTTTGTTCCATTTTTTATTAGAATATAAAGCTTTGTTGAAGTTTTTTAAAGATTAAAGCAGAAATTAATTTCTATTTCCTTTATGGGGTGGGGACATTTGTGCACGTAAGTATGTTTTAAATTTGCTTCTCTTCCAGTTTTTCACTTTTAATGTGGTCCCTTTTCTTTGCATATCTTAAAATTACAGAATAAATCAGATGGGATGAGGCTTCAAGAGCTTTATAGTCCAGGCCTGTGTTCACAGCGTTGTTAGGTATGAGATCAGACCAGGCTTCCTGGCCTTTTTCTTGAAAGACCTTCAAGAATGATGACTGCCCAAATTCCATGGATCACATTTCACTTCTTAACTACTTGGACCAGCCTGGACCTCTGTTGTCATCTTATTTCAAAAGTCCCATACCTTCTTGGTGATTTCTCATGTGTAGCTCCTCACAGCACAACCAGAAAACTCCAGCTTTCCTCACGGCACAACCAACAAACTCCATCTCTCTTCACAGCAAACACCAACTCTCTTCTCACTCAGCTAACCCACTCTTTTGTAGCACTCGTCTTCTTATTGGACAGAGCTGTGGCCTATTAAGGGCAGGCTCGTTCCTAATCTTTGTTGTTTAGTACAGCTGCAACTCCTCAGGTGTGAGATTGCCTTCTGCACTATCTTTATTTTTTTACATTCCATCCCTGCACAGACCTCCAGTGTTTCCTGCCCACGGTTCCTGATGAGAAATGATGATATCCTTGGCCTGGATAGAGGCAGGTGGCTGTTGGGACCCTGCAACAAGCCCAGCTTCCCTGGCACCTCCTCACACAGCCACTGCTCCCATCCTGACCATCCTGAGGGTCCTCCTGGACTTGCCTTGGTTGATCAATGTCTGGTTTTTTTACTGGCAACTGGATGCAGGACTCCAGATGGAGGGATGGGAGTGCCCCTTCCCTCAGTCTGAGGGTGGTGGTGCTGCTAAAGCAGCCCAGGGAGCTGCCAGGTCATGCCCTGGCTCATGTCCCACTGGTGCCATCTGGAATCCCAGAGCCTTTCCCACAGCGCAACTCCAAGCCTGTAGGTCCTTCACCCCTGGGGCAGGACTTGGCATTCTTGGTTGAATTGCATAAGGCCTTTGTGTTCTCATCCCTCTGACCTGGAGCTTTCTCTGTGCAGAAATCCTGCCTTTAATTTATCCACTCTTCCTACTGCTCCCTCCTGTTTGATGTCATCTGCAAATCTGACGTGCGTCCTTTATGCCACTATCAGGATTGTTGACAGAATTATTAAGCCAGACAGATCCATTCTTGTTCCCTGTTCTGGTGTTGCACTTTTTAAAAAGTGTTTCCTTAAAGTGAAGAAAAAAGATTAGTTTTCACCCTTATAAGGCCTATGGGTTTTTAGCTTTTTTTTTCTTAATTCTTAATTCCTTTTTCTTTCCTTTTTTTCATTTATAAAATGTAAATGTAAAAGGTGAAAGTAGAATACATGGTAAAATGGAAAAAAAAACTCTAAAAAGAAAATCGTGACTTGAAAAATCAAGGCTATTTTCCAAAATATTTACAATGTGAAATACAAGTTGATAGGAAAAGAACCTTGCAAAATAGAAGAGATTTTTCTTTTTAAAAATAATTTTTAAATTACTATTCTTATTTCTTCCAAAATAACATCCCCCTCTGAAAACTGCATTTAAATTACACAATTTAAAAAATGCTAGGTTTATACTTACACAGAGTTGATTAAATTGAGCAAGGAACCAGCCACATCCAGAAGAACTGGATACAATTACTCTGAATCAATGATTGTGATAAAGACAGAAAATCATAATCTGACTAATGAAACACCCTTGATATATTTGTTGGATGAAAATTGCTTCACATACTGTACAGATTGGGGATATGGTCCTATTGTCATTGCCAAAGAATTAGCACAGAATCAAACAATTAGCCAGGCAAGAATGTTACTAAACCTTTTGCAACAAGGGAATGTGCAAGCAATTATTTTATCTCAGTGTGACAAGAGAAAATTACATTTAAACCGTGCTGCCAATAAACACAGCAACTTTCGCTTTTCCAGGATTGGTGCCTCAAGCAAGACCCGAGTGATTCAGACTGGAAAAGTTTCTGAGCGTTTAAAAAATTCATTAATCCTGATTATCTGACACCTCCTCTGATAGATAAAAGTCCTAAAATGATTCCTTAAACCTTTTTTCTGCCAGAGCTTTACTTTGAGCTCTGGAATCACAGAACAGACAGTGGGGAGACCTGAAAAACACCTAGTCTGGTTGTTTGGTGAAAGCAGGGTCTGAGATCAGATTATCTGTGACCCTGGCAAGACAAGAACAAGCATTTTTGGTGAAGGAGACCACACCAGTTCTTGTGTAATTTATTCAGATGTTTAATTGTTCCCACCATGAAGATTTATTTAATGTACCGAGACAGAATTTGCCCCTGTGCCCACAGCATCTTGTCCCATGTTTCCCTGTGCAGGAAGTAGCTTCTCCTTCTCTGTTGATACTTTTGAGGTATTGAAAAGCTGTGATTAGATCCCCGTCCTGAGTTTTCTCTTCCCTAGGCTGGATGGCCACAACTTTTTCAAACTTTTCTCATATGTGTGCTTCACCCATCTAGGGGACCCTGGTTTTTGTCTTTTGAATGGAGGGTGAACCAGAACTGAGCACTCTATTTCATGTCTGGCCTGAATAATCACCTACTGCATATATTCTTACTGATCCATGAAGCAAACACAAAGTTTTCTTCAAGGGCTCAGAGCTTGTTGCAATTGACCCATGTTCACCTTGTTCCTCACAGCCTTCTAGGTCTTTACCAAAATATCCACATGCCAGACATCCATTCCCCAGCTGTTACTGCTGCTTGGGATTATTTCAGCCCAGGTTTGCATTTCTCTTTGTTAAACATCATGCATTGAATGACTTGCAGATCTTTCAGCTTGTCAATATATCCCTGTATGATAGCTCTTCCTTCTGAAATGTCTGCTTCTAATCCCAGTTTGGTATTTACCTACCCAGACACTGAACAGAAGTCAAGACAAGTCACCATTTCCACCTACCCAGCACGGTTCAGATTAGAAAATCTAAAGAAAAAAATACTCACGATAAAAGTCTGCAATCAGGAAAATGCGAGTAAAAAGAATAAATAACAACTGTACAATATGTTTGAAGACACAGCATGAAAGTATATGAAGACTATTTGGAAGGATCAGATAGAATTTTAGAGCTATGCAATCCATTCTTTTATGTAAACAATAATAGTAGATTAATAATACAGAAAATAGAATAAAGACACTGTTGAAACATAAAACTCATATTTGTATTCAGTTATAACACTGTTATGGCAATTAGCCTACCTCAGAAAAATGTACTTACAGAAAACAGGTAATAAATAGGCCATTAAATTAAAGAGAAGGAGAAATGGAGATGCCATGCTTCCTCCAGTTGGTGAAGAAATGGCTGTAAAAATGCCTCTGGCCTTGGGAATGACTGAAATGTTAATGAGAGTTGGTTGGCAAGGCTACCACCCATAACTTTGCTGATGGAAGATGAAGGAATTCACACCAAAGCAAAGCTCTGAGTTCCTGCCTCAGAGCTGAGAAGTTCATGGTGCCTGGATCAAATGGATGCTCAAGCAGCTGACGCTCAACAGATACTGTAACATGTTCTGTCTGGAATCAGGAGCATCAGCAGTGCCCTTGGGATGCCCCACAGCCAAAACAGGCTTTATTTTGAAATTATTTGCACCTTTATCTTTCAATAATTTGCATTCTATGACCTTTATAACATCATGCTATTTATAAGCCAAGAGTATTATCTCACTGAAATATGGCAGCTATGAATATAGTTTAGCATACAGGAATTAGAAGTCTAAAATTTAGATAATCTGTTTATACTCCAAAAATCCTTCATCTTTGAAAGATTCTAATTTCTTTCTCAAATGGCTTTAAGAGCTTTCTGTTTTTTTCCTTCCAAAAAATAGATAACAAGCTCAGAAATATATTTTTATATATATAAAAGCTCCAATTTTAAACAAAAAAATTTAATTGCTTCTCAAGAAATATTCAGACATAAAAGCCTTTAAATTTCTTACACACTTGTACCTCTTCACTAAATTTCTGCAGGTGTGTCTGGATTTTTTTCTTTATTTGAACATTTTCTCTACACCTCTAGTACTGAGTGTTACAACTATGCTGAGAAATGTATTTGGACTGACAAGTGTAAGCACAGCCAAATTGTTTATAAATTTTACTTCTGAATTCTATTCATCATACATTTCCATTCACTAACTTGGTATTTAATTTCCAGTCAGAGAAAACTTTAATAAGATTAATTCATTTAATTTCTCAGTCTTTTGCTGCCTCACTTTGCCTGGCCTCTCAGACACATAAAAATATTAGCAAGAATTTGCTGATTACACAATATAAGTATTGGTCAATTAATTTACTAATAGTAACCATACCACCCAGAGTTTACTTCTCAAAACTGCAATTTTTTCATTGGGACAGAGTTACTACTTGCAGGTTCTCTCTATACAGGTAACTGAATGCCTAGCACTTTTCTATGTTAATGTAAATAAATAGCTGTACTTCTAAACATTTTCTTTTTCAGGAAAGTGTATTACCCACTGGGAACTGTTTTGGCTGGACATAGAGCTGGTCAAACACAATTTCTAGTTTATTAACTGTACATAAAAATTTATTATGGCAGTGTAAGACAATCCAGGAAAAAGAAGAATGCATAGAATTAGTCACCTTAATATCTTTTCTCTCTTTCCTGACAGATATTAAGAAAAAGGGAAGTCTAGAACTAAGACTACAATTTAATAAATATCCTATACTAATTGATTTCAATATTTTATGTTACTGCTGCTCTTCTTTTTAATCAGTAAAGAAAATAATGTTTTATGGATAATTATCTCTAGGGGAAAATTTGTTATATGATCCAATAAGGAAAGAAAACTACACCACTACAGAAAATATTGTTTGGTTGTCATCAATAAACATTCTAAAAAACCTTTGCCATATCTTTAGATTTTCTCATATCGTATGGCTATAATTTTTATCTTCAGAGAGATACATCAGAGGGTTATGTTAGCACAGAATGACAACTATCCTGGGACTTAAGAAACAAAGATTGTGCTCAACTAAGCCAAAAATATTATTCACATGAAAAAATTCCCAAAGCAATGAAGACAAATCCTTGTCTGGAGACAGTGTGTATCTCAACAACAGCACACTTTGCAGTGAGAAAACACAAAGTGTTGATCCTCTAAAAATTCCCTCTCAGCAGTTGTAGAGTCAGAAACTATGCTTAAGCTGTCATTGGTGAAATGAAATGATAGAGAAACTTAAAAGTTCAAAATGTTCCACAATTCAGTAAATAAGCCCTTCTGAAGTATCCACTCGGAGTTCAGCACTGATGGCAATTCACCCAGAAGGAATGGTGTGATGCCAAGAAAAGGCTGCTCCCAGGGATGTGTCCCTGAGCCCCTGAGAGGAGTCACATGCCGGGGGTGTCTGAGTGCCAGAGGTGGGGAGGGACACTGAGCCATGCTCACATTTGTTTTAAGTAAACAAAACAACTATTCCAACAAATGTGAAAGAAATTGAAATACAGGCACAGGGATGGATTTAAAAGTGCAATGTTTTAGTATTTCAACTTTTTGTTTTATTAGAGAAAACCAGAGTGGCCTATCCTGCCAAGATTTATGTAGAATCTCTTGGCATTTGTAGTTAGACTAAGGACACAGCACAACCTGTGGAGAAATAATTTTAATAATTTTTGAAACTTCAAGGCTTTTGATAACATACCTTTTAGCAACTTACAGAGATTTACTGATGTTATAGATAATGCTGCAACTTAGAAGACCTCTGAGGATTTTCAGATTTTATGTGTCACAGGTGTGAATAGCAATAAATGAATAATGCAACATTGTTCAGTAGGAAGACTCTGAAGTAATGAGTCAGCTTAATCTAGGAGATGCTGTTCCCTAGTTTCTCTGCAGGGAAAGGAAATGACACTAGAAAATGCAAAAGGGCAAAAAAAGGAAAGAAATGTGCATGACAGGTCAGAGACCCAAGGGCCTGGCAGAGTAAGACAGGAAGCTTTGGGCAATGAAGGAGTCTGCACAAGTTTGCAGTGATTAACTGCGACAGTGCCTCCACCTCTGGGCTTGGATGTGTTTTTCTGTTGTTTTTCTAGGGACATACCCTGTCTGTGTCTGCTCCCACTGCAGGGACAAAGTCTAGCACCTTGACTCCTCTCTTCACACTCTGCTCTGCATGAGGGCACTCCACTCTTGCTGCAGGCATGCAGTGGCCACAAGGCACTGTCAGGGGCAGTGGGAGCCCAGGATCCCAGGCTGAGCAGCGACTCTCATGTCCAGATGCCTGAGGAGTTACCTGCCAGGAGAAGATGGTGCAGCACTGAGACAGGTTACAGGCTCAGTGGTTACATTGGAAACAAAACCAAGCCGAATGCTGTGGGCTGATCATCCCTACAGCCTAATTTCTAACACATCCACAAGGCACAATTGTGGCTGAAGCAAACTAGATTTCTGCTGGACAGTTCCTGGCCACGATCCAGACAAAAGCAGCATTAGGGGACAATGAACTCCACAGGCATAGGGGAAAAATGTGCACCAGGTTTGTTTCTTTTTGCTGTATGTGGTTTTCTAATAGTATCTGGTATCTTAGCACACAAATGCATGACTTCCTTTTGTTTCAACACTCTGCTAAGCTGTGACATTATGCTCACATTATTGCACGTATTTTGGACTGAACAAACTACTCACAGAAATTACTTACATATTAGAGCCATGAAGCAGCATGTGGGGCATTGCCTTACAGTTGAATACTATGCACTGTGGACATGTATTACCATGTGTTATCATTCATCTAGAAAAGAGCAGAATCCTTTTATTTAGGAGTACAACTCCATCCAATGATTTAGATGTAAAGTCTGTTATAGCTCTCAACAGAGAGCTGGGAAAGTGATTATGATTGAGGATTCTTTTTCAGTTGTGAGCCTGTTCCTAAACCATAAATCAGAACATCCTCATGGATGGAATCTACATAAGCAACATTAACTGCAGTGAGCTGAGGAAAGCAAGGCAGCATGCTCCACAAAAGCCTGAGGAGTCAGGCCCGGAGTCTCATTGTCATAAAGGGATCAGAAAAATAAAGTTCACATCTAGGAATGGAGCCAGAGGAACTGCTTACTGATCCAGGCAAACACACTGAGATTCAGCATATAAGGGCCTGATTCATCAGCTTGTTAAAAATCCAACAGCTTTTACCAGATTGCAAACTTTCAGTTCAATTCCTTCTGCTGAGTTACTGGGCATAGGCTTTGAGGAGAAGAGGTAATACAAATAAATATTTAAATAAAACCACTGGAAATCTTATTCATGCTGCTTTCATAGAATTCTTCCCTGAGTCTGGAATCTCAACATTGGCCAGTGCTGTCACTTAGCAAAAATGTCACAGTATTTTCCGAAAGAAGGGCAGTAAGGGAGCTCCTCAGCTTGAGAGAGCTTCCTACTCAGAAAGACAGATGTCTAAGGGTTGTACAGCTTCCCCCCAGCAGAACTAGTGGCAACAGGGAAAGGTGAAAAAAACTTCCTCTCACCATCTGGTATTCAAATATGATCTTCTTTAGTGTTTTATATGGAATGGAGGCTGAGGTATAAGGAAAATGCTGAGAGGCCATTTCTTTTAACACACACAAACTTCTCAAGTTCCTTTTCCTGACTGGCATATCTCTCTTGAAAATACAGTAATTGTGTTTATTTTCATGATAAGTCAGAAGGCTGGGAAAATAAATTAGCCTTCTTAGACTTTATATATACATACACACATACATATATATATATACATACATAAACATACCCAGTATACTGGATATACTTTCAAAATATAAAAATTATTGCACAAGCTTAACATTATACCCATGTCAGCACACTCCATCTTTCAAATCCCAATACAGGAAAAAAAAAATCAGTTATTCATGCACTACATTCAGCATTCAGAAGCTAAGAATTTTTTCTTGAAGTCAGCCATTATATGGCTCTTCTTTATTCAGTTCTCAAGAGGAAAAGAAAGGCCTGTGAGGACAGCAACAATATGTGTTATGCTGTGTTGAAATTTGGAATTCCTTTGTCGTTCTGTATTAAGAGCAACCATGAGGAAAGATGAGGTCAAGGGGAAAAAAATCCTGCAGGATTCCACAAGGCCACAGCTTCCACTGCAGTGCTGAAGCTCAGACTGTCACTGTGAAAAAGCTGTTAGACAAATACACAAAGGGCATTTTAAAACCATTTTAATAATAAAATATATGTCAGAACCATACTGAAAACTAGACTTTAGCTCAGTGAACTGTGTTTTCATGCATTATACAATGCCAATTGCCATGCAAATAGCTATGAAATAGAGTTAAATATAATTTAGGAGTTCTGTTTTTCATCAAGTAAGTGTCAGAAAGCACTTGGTGCATTTCATTAATGCACCAAAAATGACAATTAAGGTGAGCAAGAACAGAAAGGTTGGGGAACAGAAGAGACCGCTGAAAGTCCAATTTGAATTATGGGGAAGAGATTGCCTTCAGCTCCAAGATTACCTTCATTTCAAAAAATTCTCTGGGATTAAAGACACACCTGGATCTTTAAGAACTCCTTAAGACTCTGAGGAGTGAAACACACTAAAGATTTGGAGACTCTTTGCCATAACAACAGAATATTGAAGCTTATGTTTTTAGGTACAAAGTACTTTCTTATCTGTTTAAATGCAATAGAGACTGCATCTTTCAGGATAAAAAGATATAGTATGACTTTTCTCCTCAAAGCAGTTGTATCATGATTGTCCAGTCATGCACACTATCTGTCTGACAATGTGCTTGGCATCTGCTTTAACTTACACCAGCAACTTCTCTTGGTAGAGGAACCTGCACATGGTGGAGGGACTAATTCACTACCTCTTTGCCTGGCATGAACTTGACTGAAGCAGGCCTGGTACCAGCTTTGCTGTGCCCAAGTTTTTCTAAAGACATTTCAGCAGATCTTTGCCCTTAGATACGCCTCACAGACCAGTATTTCTGCTCTACACCTCTGTCTCACTAAAAAGACAAAAAGAGCAGAGGACCCGTGTCCACTAAGTGTGAAGATGCTGGAAAGGACTCTCCTGTCAGAAAGTTCCAGTGATATGAACCTGCCTAATGCCTTCTGCTAGCAAGGAAACCAGTTATTCCAGGTGCCAAGACTTCTTTTCCAGTTGATTCAAAGAAGCAGAAATTTGTTGCAAGTATTTTATGAAATAGTAAAACAATGCTACCAGTGCAGTGATCACAGAATGACAAAACAAGCTGAATTAGAAGGGAGCTATCAGGATCATTGAGTCCAACCTTTGGCCCTGCACAGAACACCCCAAGAATCATACCATGTGCCCAAGAGCATTCTCCAAATGCTTCCTGAACTCAGTCAGGCTTGGTGCTGTGACCATTCCCTGGGAAGCCTGTCCCAGTGCCCAGCCACCCTCTGGGTGAAGAACCTTTTCCTGATACCCAACCTAACCCTCCCCTGACACAACTTCAGGCCATTCCCTGGGGTCCTGTCAGTGTCACCACAGAGCAGAGATCAGTGCCTGCCCCTCCTCTGCCCCTCACGAGGAAGCTGTAACTGCACTGAGGTGTCCCCTCAGTCTCCTCCAGGCTGAACAGACCAGGTGCCGTCAGCCCCTCCTCACACAGCTTCACCTCCAGACCCTTCACCATCCTCACAGCCTCCTTTGGACACGCTCTGACAGCTGAATGTCTTTTTTATGTTGTGGTAACCAAAAGTGCGCACAGGACTCGAGGTGAGCCACACCAGTGCAGAGTAGATTGGGACGTGATGTGTTAATAAAATAATAACTGCATACACATCTGCAGTTCTTCTCCTTCCTTGAAAGAGGCTTCCACAGCACTAACTATATCTCTAAGGACAAGTGCACAGTTTTTGTGCTTGGTTTGGGGATTTGTTTTTTGGTTTTTGGTTTTTTGGTTTATTATCCACAGAGTTTATCTAAGAGCGGCAGAACTAAAGGTCACAAGTGAATAGGAAAAAACAAAAGCAATGATACAACTCCTCTCCTTCCTTAATCTCATGGGTCCTAGCAGTCATTAATGGAAAAACACATTCTTGTCTTTTCAGATGCCTTTAGAGGCAAATCTTTAGTCTGGATTGTAGCAAGGCAAGGTGAGTGACAGGGTGTGTCTCCTGGCACTCGGCAAAGGCTGACGTGGCACATACCAGCCCTGGAGAGAATTGCAGCTTTGGGCTGCTTTTTGGGGGTATAATGGGCACTCAGTGTGTTAGGGAAGAGTGTTGAAGAAGTTCCTGCTTGCCTTTAATTCAGGCAAAATTCAGTCTCAGCTGAATACTGAGTGAAGCCAGAAACATCTGCTAAAGCTGCCATGGGAACTCTAGTTTGAGAGTAATGTGTGCTGAGACAGGAGAGAAATGGATGTTCAACAGGTGCCTCATGGAGGCTGTTTCAACATCTTATTGAAAAAAAAGAAAAACTTCCTAAAGACAAGTTAAGGACGGAAGATTGTGTGATCCCAGAAGCACTTAAAACAGTTCTAATAGAGCAAAAGTTATTACATAAAGAAGAAATTTCATATATTGGAGGTCTTAGGGGAAATGGATCAAAAATACTTAAAGATCACATGGGCATGTATTTCAAAGGCAAGTTCAGGTAAAAACAAAGTCAATTACAGGCTTGAATGACACAAAGGATGGTGTTAGAAACACCCAACATTTTCAGAATTCGGATGATAAAGATGATGATAGAAATATTTTGACATACAGGAAGTCTAAGAACCATCAGTATGATGGTCAAAGTTATAGAATAGGGTCAGTCAAATATCTCAATCAGATAACAAGTTATGAAAGAGCCATTGGAGCTTCTTGTACACAAGAAACAAAGAAATTAAATTAAATAGAACAAGATCTACAATGATATTAGAGGATAGATATATACTGCTGCGTATAGCTCTATATGCAATAATATAACATTGTAAAAATTCAGCTTTTATAACGTTTAAAAGAACACAATTAAAATAACTAACCTGGAAATGGAACTAGATTGGTAAATGTGGAAAACGTCACAAGCAAAATGAGGAACTGGAAAAAAAAAATCCCTGAAGTGTTGAGGAGTGTTCATATATAGTTGTATTTGCAGAGACTAGATCTCCAAATTTAATTGGAAATTTTATAGTAAAGAGGTATATGTCTTGACCTAAATACAATCTGGAAATATACCTGGTTTTGACTTCCAACATCCTTTAAGATCTAATTTTAACTCAGCCATTAACTGGTGTGGCAGTTTCTGTCAGACAAAATTGTTTCTTCGGTCGTCATTGCTACACAGCATCAGTACTACATAACAAAGAATATTAGTGTCACAGATGAATAACTATGAAATCATTTAAAGATAACAATCTTTAAATGCCAGATATTACTACTTTAAGCAGTAAAAGGGCAAGATATATCTAACAGAAAAGTGGGTTGGTAAGTAACAAACCCTGTGGTTTCACCCTCTGATAACAAGATAGCTGCACAGCCTGTATTTAAAGAAAGCAAATTCCTTCTCACCTTCTTTTTCTGTGAAAAAAATTAAGCAAAAAAAAGAAGTTTGTGCTACTTCTTTCTCTATTCACACTCAAGTTGAAAATAAGCAGCATTTTAAAACACCCAGGGAGTGCATTTTTATTTCTGTTCAGCAGATAAACCATTCTGTGTGAAAGTTTCACTCTGGAAATTGTTATTGCATTCTGCATCTGTTACTCTACAATTTCAGAAGAAAAGATAAACTTATCACCTTAGTTTTTCTTAAGTTTTTTTCTACATTAGGATGTCTATATGTCTCCATCCTGCTTCTTCTCTGTAAACAGTTTCACTGCATTAAATAAGAAAGGACAGGAGAATAAATAAATTTTTCTAGGAGCATAGATAAAATTTTCTCTGCCCTTGAAATCACACTGCTTTTAACCTAAAGGAATCTGGGTGTTTCCACTCTGCCCTGAGCAGCTTTAAAAGTGACAGTGGAAGGTGACAACATAAACTGTTACAATAATTCTCTTAGGAGCTGCCTTGCTGCAGATGGATTTGATAGTAATGTGTTTGTCAGGCTCTAGCACATCAGCTAAGGACAGTCCTGGGTGAGTGTCCTGGGTGCTGTGCATAGCAACTGCACCAGTGAACTGTTCCTCATCTGACCAAATGGGCATGAATATGTTTTATTGCTTAATGAAGAGATTATGTTATTAAATACTCTGGCAAGTTTTATTTTTCTGTTTTATTTTCTGTATTAATGTGAATGGCAAGTATTCATTGTGTCTGAAAAAATGAGGTAATTGCAAAAGGCCAAGGCCATATCATGATCTCAAATTGAACAATTCTGTTACTACAGATTAGATGCCTGGAAATTATTTGATGTTGAGTAAGAAGCAATATCTTTTTCCTCCTGCCCCCTAGTACAAAATATTGAATAAAAACCATTTAATTAAGGCTATCCTCCAGGCTACTGAATTGTTTCCATTAAATGTCCACCTCTCCTGACTTCTGCTCATTTTGGGAAATTAATTGAAAGCAATTATGTCTTAGAACTGTTTTGTCTTTTTGCTTTAATCAGTCGACTCCTATGCAGGTCTCCTACCTCTTAATGATGATATTTTATCTTGTAATCAGTGTATGAGATGTTCTTTATATTGATATGTACTTCAAGCTGTGTCTATTTGTTAGCTTTGTGCAAAGTTAAAGAGCATCCTATTTCAATCTGAGCAGACTCTACATGAAATATAGAAAAGGAGTGTGAGCATTTAGCAGAAGAACTAGCAGAGGTATTATTTGTCTTTATTTAAACATAGTCCAATTTTAGTGGCTTTTTTTTGTGTGTGTGTATCCATACATAAATACATATATACATATATATAAAAATAATGTGTGTGCAGGTGGAGAGGAGCTGAGTGAGAACATTGTGGTTAACCTGTGTCACCCAGGAAAGGACACAACACACTGGTTGTATGTTATGTTGGAGAGAGATAATACCTACACTTTAGATCTGGTCATTGAAAAATGACAGAGATCTTATTTCTAGTTTCAGACACCAATTTTTCCCCCCAAAACTGAATAACAACCATCAGCAATGGATTTTAATATCTTTATATATTAACATATTGTATCTCAAAACCAAGACTCCTTTCACAGAAAGGTCCTTGGAGAAAAGGAATATTTCCCTTGGCAAAGTATTAAGTGTTGCATCTTTAAGCACACATAGTCTTAATGACTGCATTGGACTCTCTGAGTTGTACATTTAGATTCAAAACTCAAAAATGCTCTGAAAGTAAGTAATCTTATCAGGCTAGTATTTGAAAGCCCCAGGTGCTCTACTAAGCCTTACCTTTACTTATATTACAGTATTTTTTTAGTTGTAAGAACTGCAAAAAATCCCTTTTAAAATATAAAATGAAAGTGAGTGTTAAAAAATATCAGCAAGATTCTAAAGTGCAGTGAGACAGGACAATAGACCTGGCAGTTGAGAACTGTCTCAGATGTTTTAACTGTAGTGTCTAAAAATCACTCAGGTGCAATACACTATTTTTTATAATGAAAAGAGATCACTACACTGGGAAAAATATCCCAGATTTAACACCCTAAAGGATTTAAGGATAGATAACACACCAGATGAAGGTTTACTGGAGGTAAGCTGAATGTCCACCCCAAGTACAAATATATGCATAAACCATTATAAGATGAATATTTCCTTTGTGATTCGATGCACATCCCAGCTTAAACTTTGCTTAATTTTTGCAGTGTATTTAAGTACATTGCTGAATCAGTGCCTCAAGTAGAACAATTACATTGATGGCATTGTATCAGCTGGAGGCCTGGAGGTTCAGTTTTCTCCAATACTACCTTTTGAAGCAATTGTACAGGCTTGTTACTGCTAAAGGTACCCAGACCCAGGGGATTTCAGGACATAGCAGGTATTTCCCACCCCCATCTGATTGTTCATAGAAGATTCTCAAAAGAGTAGCTGAGAGAAAATGTCCCTTCTAGCAGTTTTGATGCACATGTAGCATCTAAGAGTAAATTTGGCTGCTGGATCTGATATCAAATGACTGCATTTAACTGTTACTCTGAGAGAAAATGAAGTCTTTGAAGCCTTCTGCTTCAGTTTAAATCAAGTGCACAGTCACACAGAGGACTCTGTGGTCTCTCACCTGCACTACAGCCAGTTGCTGTCCCTGGAGATGCACATCTGCAGCAGCTGACCTGGGCCCCACAGTCCCTCCAGCCTCATGCCTCTCTTGTAGACTGGCACTTGGCATAACCTCTGACCCCTCAGCCAAGCTGGCTTGCTGTTCATCTCTGGTCTTGCACACAGATCACAGAGCGCACACGCAGTTAAAGCAATTAGAAATGGGATTCAGGGAGAGGATAGGATAAACTGTGCTGCCAGTAACCTGTTGGGCATCACTAGCTCCTTTTAATCTCCTTTTCCTTTTATTTTCTCATTTGTGCCTCTTGTACCTGCTTAGCTCCTTCCCCCAAACAATCTTTAAAACCTGCCACAAAAGGTTTTACACAATGCCAAAATACTCTTCCATCCTGGATCTCATAGGCAGAAGTCTATTTTAGTTTACATGATAGTGCAAAGAGAGTTTTTGCTCTGATTCATATTTTTAGGTTATAAACCAGGTTCAGCAGTCCTGTCCTTATTCTTTGATAGTTTTAAGGGCAACTGGTTCAATGTTCTGTAATTTTTACCAATTAGATTGTCGCTGAGGCTACTACAAGTTCTCCACCTGTCACCACTCACCTGGTCCTTGTGGGGTCTCTCTAATCTGCACAGTTTTTCTTTAGAAAACCTAGGAGTCATTCTCCTTCCCTTCAGTTTCCTTTCCTTCAGTTTTGGGCCTGGTGGGGGAAGGACTCTTGTACCACAGGCAAACCTTTGCACTTCCTATTTTCACCCACATGTTACAGTCAGGACTATAATTTCTAAAACATTTTATGGAGTGAGTGGAAGGAGGTGACCTCAGAAAATAACTCCACGCTGCTTAAAGGTGAAGGTACTACTGAGCTGATCTTTATGCTATGCCTTTTGTAGCTGGGGGCACGGTTTGCTCTGTCCACTGCATGTAGGAGATGTAGGGGGACACAATAGAATGTAATCTTACCCCCCAAAGAGTTGCAGCTGGTACCAATTACTAAAGATTAGGGACACCTTTAACTAATAAGAACGAGTGGCATAAAAGGGTGGAGTAGTAGTAGGAGTTAGATGGCTACTGCAAGGACCATGGAGTTACTGCTCAGAGGAACAGCGGTGGGGAGGTATGAAACTCTGAAGCTATGGAATCCTTGCATGATAATAGAATTGCTGTAATATATAAGGCAACAAGGAGGTGTTTTAGGAACCTGTGTCAGGCAACAGAGTTAGTAGTGCACATGTACTTACTCCCAGAACTAGAAAAGTTCAGTAAAAGATACAAGAATCTGAGAAAAGCAAATAGTTGTACAATAATAGCAATTTTTGGTCACTGGCCTTGCCTAATATCAGGTATTTTGGCTTCTGTCTGACATCAGTTACATTTCCTATATACCCTCAATCTGGGCACACATATTGTGAGCATCACTTGTGAACTTCAGGGAGGATTTAGGTCAGAGATTAATGTACTTTTGGAAGAAAAGTCATGTTAATCCTTGTGGTATTGTCTATTGATAATATGTTAATCCTCACAGTATTGTCTGTGGATAATTTAAAGCAGCCAAGAAAAATGAATAAATTTTGCTCTAGGGAGAAAAGCATATAGCAACAGCTTCTTTTTTCAGCCACCAACCTACTAGGCTGATGCTGATACTGTAGAAAACAAAAAAAATATTCTCACTGACCTAGAATGTGAAGACAAGTTTGCTAGGTGAGACAAAGAACCATAAGGGGGAAAAAATGTCCAGCAAGATGTGGTTTTGTGATGTGCTATTGGATGTGCATGCATGTGCTTAATGCTCTCCAGCAGAGGAGAGAAAACATGCATTCCATTTCACTTTTGAGATGGTAGCAGCATCACAGTGCTACCAGTGAAAGAAATGCTTTAAGAGTATTTAAGGGGAATATTTGAAGAGATCTGTTGTGTGATAGAAATACAAAGGAGTTTTTCACTGGATAAGATACCACAAAGCATTTTTAAACTTTCCACTTGTAATTCTGCAGAGGATTAAATTATATTCTTTTAGATTTTATTTTCTTAAGCAATACAGAATGTGCTGCGTAGACATATAAGGGAAAAACACGGGGTCTGCACTGTTTTCTTTTCTATATTTGCATGGGTAAGACCTGAAAAACTGAGAGCTGTTGGACTGCAGGAGAAACCAGATCTACAAAAGAAAACTGTGGCTTTTAAGACTTTTTAAATACAACCTGAAAGTCACAGACTACAATGCTAATGATATCCCAATGCAATTCTAATGATAATTAATGCTATGGTGGCTCTTATTGAGAACTCTTTTCCCCTGCAGTTACTAATATAAGAGGAAAATATTTGAGAAACTAAGGCAACAGGATCACTGCAAGCTGCTGTGATGCAGAGAGCAGCTGAAAGCCACCAAAAAACCATCAGCAACAACACCATCAGATTCTAGAGATGAGGAAGGGTTGACAGTGCAGCATAAGGCTATGTGATAACTATTCTGTCATGTAAGGTTCTTTGAATTTTCGATCATTAGGGCACAAAGTTTACCTTTATAAACTTTAAATGTTCATCCATGCAACGGCTAGGTTTTCAGCTTCAACCTGCCCAGCTTCATAGACAGACTGGAAGAACCTGACTTGGGCTTACTGAGAACTGCTTTAAGTTGTGACAATCTATCCTAAAAGTTTTTTTTTTTTTTGCAACAGTTTTTTAGTAGGAAAAAACTCCACATGTTTTGAACCTTTACCTGTACTGATAATTTATCCTTTGTTCAGTAGTATGTGTGTGCACATGTACAAGTTTATCCGAGTAAACTTGTTTAGGTATTTTTATTATTAATAAATGGTATTAGCACAGTTTTTCCTGGTTTGTATACCTACAGTGCATTGTTTTTAAAACTGCATTTACCATTAAATGTAAATAATACTCTTTTTGAAAACTTTGAGCTTTAAAAAAGTGAATGATTCCTCCATCTTATAAATCTCTACTTTGTAACCCAACAAGATGCAGGGCTTAGATGTTTGCTTTAAGAATGAACACAGGATATCTACAGATCAATTTTTTTAGGGTTGTAATCAACTCTGATTCAATGTGAAGTAGAAATTTTCCAAGGCTTCACTTGCTTTAAGTGTAATAGTTGAGTGCAATTATTTTCCATTAGATGCAAGCTGTCAAGTTCACTCTTAGGAGGCTGTGTATGTCCCAAATAAAAGCTGCTAGAAGGACCCTTTCCTCCCTGCTGCTGCACTGTTTTGAGATTTCTAAATGAACCAATACATGACAAATGTTGTTCACTCAGTATTAGCACAGGTAGCCCAGTGCACCCAAAAGGCAGTAGATTAATTCTTAGAATTCTAGTCAGAAGTCAAAAACAGCTGAAGACAGACTTCAGCTTTGAAACTCATTATGTATGATCCTTCAAGCAGCTGTCCATAGTGAGGAGGGTTTCCTAGTCTCAGCCACTACCATAGCTGATGGAAACAAAAGGAACAATATCTGACTTGAACTGCATTCTTTTACACAGAGCCTGCAGTGGAGCTGCTGCTCTGCCACCTCCTGTAAATGTAACTGTGAGCACCATCAAAAGTGATCAATGGCATGAATTCAGAGTAATAAAAAGACAGAAAGAAGAAGCAGTACACAACCTCATCCATTTTACAACAATCTAACATTTCTGACTGCCAAGGATCGATTTTTTTGTTGTCACATTAACACAGGACAACATGTATCAGCTAACTCATTTCCAGTTTTCTGCTATTAAAAACAGGAATGCTTCCTTGGAATCTATGAGTAAATCTGGTTTCAGCGAGACAAAAAGGCTCAGCTGAAAAATTTTACTGGAATTAGATTTTTGAAACTGTGGGGCATAAGGTATTCTCTTCCTCCTGAATTCCCAGTTTAATTACATTATACTAGGCATGCTGACAACAGAAAAAACATCTTTTCAATAAACGCTTTAAATCCGTACAAAAGAGAGTAGATGTGGAGAGCTCTGTGGGGCCATAGCCTTTTACATAGTCTTTTAAGGTTACTCCTGTTCATTAGAAAAAACCACATATGAATAATTAAGGAAAAATGGAAAGAGAATCTAGCCTTCTGTATCCTAGCTGAACATACCAATGCTTTTTGTTGGCGTGTAGTAACCACTGCCTACTGCAATGGATATTTTAGAAATCTGAGTATGTACTTCTGTCATTTGTTGAGTCAGACAGCCAGAATAGATTTTTGAGTTTAGTTTTGACAAAAACTAAACTAACTTCATCAGTTTGTCAGGCAACTATACTTTATTCAGTCTTATTTAGGCTGATTTTCATCAGGAGAGCTCTCTGTGCTTTGCTAAAATGAGAAAGCAAATCATCAAGTGCAAAAATGAATATGGAAAGTGGGATTTTTTACCTCTTTAAGCAGGGGCATTACACATTAAGACTGGAGTAGGGAAAGTATAGATTATAAGATCTCTGTACTACTCAGTCAGAGTTACTCTTGAGTGCAGGGGATAAGGACCCTTCCTCTCTTTAAGTAGCAAATTGACTTAATCAAGGCTCCATGGAGGCAGACCAGAGCAACTCAACTCAGCAAATTTATCACTCAGAAGGTGCACTATATTGCCTCAAACTGCTTCTCTTGCTTGCAAAAGGACTACATTTGCTAAACTGTGCTATCAGAAATCTGTGGTGTAGAAGCTGTTGCAGAAGAGTGGAGGTTGCTAGTGCAAGTTAGGCTGAGTTTACAGATCCTTTACATCTGGAGAACAGAAACGTGAATCTGTGGCACCAACAGGCAGCAGCGTGACGTGCAACACTTTGGTACCACAAGGGAAGAAGTGACTTTTGGCAGTCATCCTGATGCATTCAAGTTTTCTACAAAATTTCTAGATATATCAGTTTCTGCTTCTGCACGAGCCTGGGAATATGATTCAGCCTTTACAGATGATGACATGTCCCAGTCTAGTTCATTCTCAATTCATTTTGGGTTTGCTAAATTAAGTTTTCCCTCTGCAGCCCCTTCAGAGCTCAGTTCAGGAAGATTCTTCCACTTGTTCCTCTTACAAAAGCAGAAAAAGCAGAAAGTGTGTGTATTTACCTGGATGTTAAGCTTCATTTCATCACCTCTCTGTTACAGAAAAAAAAAATCTCGACATTATATATTAATGGCAGAGCAGCTAGTGATGTGAGACTCATAGGAACTTTGTTCTGTTATTTTTTATTTTTCTTTTTTTCATTTTGAATAAACATTTTAGTCTTCAATCAAAACCTTTTTGTGCTGACAGATGGACTTGATTTTTCCCCAGTTCACAGCAGGTTAAATAAGGTGATAAAATAATTATACACTGATTGAGAAGAGTGCCGATTAGATTGAAAGGAGACTTAATCACATAATTTTTGAAGAGGTAGTTCCCTTGATGTAGCACCTGTGGAGGGGGTCCCCTTTCCTCTTTTTTTCTCATTTTTAGGCTACGTCAGATTTTTTCCTATTGGTTTAATATTAAGGTTTTAAAATCAAGTAATTTGAGATTTTTTTTCCTCGTCGTCTGAGCTCATATTTAGTTAATACATGCTCAAAAACTAAGACTCTGCATAATTTGCCCTCACTGAATGCTAGCTTAGACTTTCTTAAAGCAGTAGACATTGCTTAAAGGTGTACATTTAGTTTTGCCCTTTTTTGTAAGAAAGGAGTATAGAATAATTCCTTGACTTAGAGAGATGGATTAAAAAATAGGTGCATTTCACTGTGATGCTGAAATAAAAGTCTGCTTTGCTGCAGGATACTAAAATACATATGAGAGAGCATTTTCTTGTAATAAAAGCTGGCAGCTGAGCTTTCATTACCTAGTCACAAAAAATGACATCTGGACTGAGACAAAGTCAGGTGCATAGATGAAGAGAGGTTAAAAATCACTAGATCTGAGATAAAAATTGAGGTAAAACCATGACCAAGAGGTGACACATGCCAAAGACCGGGGGAGTAAATTTCCATGCCAAGGGATATAACCCTGAATAACAAAGAATTCAGAATTCTAAGGCCTACAGATAATCTGTTTTCTGTATGAGACTAATCATAAATTTATCTGTGTCAAAATGGATAAAAATATGTGCATCCAAGTCTCAGAGCTCCTACAGTTACACAATGGAGTTCTGCAGTGCCCAGGGGAAACTTTCAGGCCAATATTGCTCGAGGCTAAAATGAAATTAGCAGCATGGGCCTGATAGATCTCCTCCTAAAATAAAGTGGAAGCTTTCCATTCACATTTATGAGAGCTAGATTAGGTCTGATATTTATTTCTGAGATCCAGTACACTGACCATCCTCAATATGGCTCTTTTGGTACAAATCAAATTCATACCTGAGCTTTTAATTTACAGATAGCATAACTCCCAAAGCTGCCATGAAAAAAGGGTTTCTACCCTTTTTTTTTACCCTTTTATATCCAGCTTCATGGATCATAGGTACAAATTGCTTGAAGTAATTCAGAAATTAATATTCTGTGTCTTCTTTGTCTTTTTCTCTGTCAAATATTGTAGAAATTTATTTTGCAAAGAGGTGCACAATAATAAATTTTAACATTACACCTTTTAAACTGAATCACACAGTGAGTAATGTGGTTTGAGATAAAATACAAAGGGGGCTGGGGATTAGAGAGAATGGTTTTTCGATTTATAAGTAAACATTTTAGCATGTAAGTATCAGACCACCCAATAGTTGTATGTATTGCTGGATTTTTTATCTAAGTATGAAAACACATTAATAATGACACTTTATGGACAGAAGAGGCTCCTGTTCCTGCCAAATGTTGCACAAATTATTAATGTTTGTTAGGGTTGGTATTGTACAAAAACCCTGTGTATTATCTTTATTCACAGAAATTAGCATTTTACATCCAGTAACAGCCTCTTAGCATCTAACCCAATGAATGCTGGAAAGGGAGCAGATTGCAACTCTTGAGTTTAATGTTTTATTTTAAGGTCTAGTAAAACATTTCTAATGTATTTTTAAAACTCATTGGTATTCTCCTCCTCACAATCAGTGAAACAGTCTGTTGCTAATGTGGAATGAAGTACTGTTTTACCTGCAGAAAAGATGTCATTGCTTTAAACAGGCTTGGCCAAATCAGCTTCTTAAATCTTAACCGTGCAAGGCAAAAGGCTGAAAGATAGTTTATCACTGTCTGCAACAGGTGTGCTACCAGCCACTTCCATTCCTGTTGAGCTGGCATTCAAGAATTATCTGCAATAATGCAAAGAGAGTCTTAATTTGTAGTCCAACTAATTGTTTCATGGTTTATGAGCTCAGCATTTCAACAAACAGGAACAAAGCCAAATTCTGTTCAGAAACTACCTGCCTGAAAATAGATATTGTAAAGGATTTAACATTCAGCTTTTTGTTTAATTAAAAACAGGAGCATTATTTCTAATATCCCAATTAAACCTTTTTCTGCCTTAAAATCTGGGGGTAGAAAAAGTTTCAAAAATAATGATTTGAAAACAATAGCAGGTAACTGCAAATCTTAGTGTGAAAATGTCTGCTTTCTACAAGGAACTAGAGACAAGATGATGCCTTTCAGAGGATCAGAAAGGAGGAGTTCTTAAAATAAAATTGGGCAAGTTTCATTGACTTATTCACCCAAAGCCTTCAGTGATTGTTTCTAATATCATGTTGCAGTGTCTTTCATCTGCCAGTGAATGCTCTGCTGCATTCAATCACCATAATTCAGGTCGACTCAAATGCAGTTGCCAGGTTCAGAACCTGGAACATCCTCTTGAAAGGCAGGGGTTTATTTTTCTTCTATTTTTAAATGTCATCCAAAAAATGGTCAGGGTAGCTATTTCTCTTAAATTCTTGTTTAGAAATGCAAGGACAAACACAGTAATGAAGGGATCAGGAGGTACATGTGTGATCAGTACAGAATGATCCACTTTTATTTGCTATAGAAAGAATGAACCTGAAAGAGGTTTACAAATTTCTCTGCAACTGTTAGGATAACAAGAGGCCAAATCACAGAAGTAAGGAAGGGTGTGTGCAGTTATGACTGCCATTTGTGAAAGTCTTTAAGCAAAGCTGATGGCACAAGAAAAGAGTAACTGCACTTTGTGATTCAGGGTTCACCTCTTGTGGAAAGAGAATATTCCTGATTCAGACCTTCTCCAAAACACAAGGAAATAAGGCTATAAAATATATTAGTGAGGATTACAACACAAGCTTGTGTCTCATACTTCCATCAAGTGAAAGACCTTCAAAAAACAGTAAATACAAGCCTATTAAGGGAAATCCTCTGGGAGGAAAAAGTCAGTGTGGCTGTTTGAAAGCTAAACACAAAAACCATATTTCAATATTGCAAAGGTGATTAGGTTAATGACATTTAGAAGGAATATAGCTAATATTATTTCTTAGCTTAGGAAATTGAGACACAGATAATTTCCTTATTTGCATATAAATTACATTAAAAATTGTTTAACCAAGACTTTTGGCCCCATAGAACATGAAATTGAATTAAAGGGGGTTTTTGTGGGTTTGGGGGTTTTTAAACATAGAGGAAGAAATCCTCTTGTTGTATTTGTTTCTAGACAACAACTTAGACTTCACTAGAAGTTTGAAGATTCAATATCAGTAAGACACAAAATTATGTGAATTATTAATTCAGGTCCTCTGTTTCAAGTTGTTCACTTTGGATGTCTGTATCTTTCCACAAGCATCATTTGCTGCTTAAGCCACACAAAGGTGGGTGAGAGAAACTGCGAATTAAAGGCAGACTTCCCTATGAGAGGATTAGAACCCCTGATGTGGAGGTGGTCCTTATTAAATAAACTCAAATTAAGCTCTAAAGGACTGAGTGCACAAAATGGAAGAAATGGGGTTTTTAATTTGCCTTTTATGTGGGAGTTAGCCAAAGGCAATGGCAAATGCCTACACACATCTGTCTAGGGAGGGTGCAACACCTTTGCTGTATGCCTGTGTACCTGCTCAGCAGAGACACAGCAGTCTTGACTCTATGAACATATCTTGACATTGTTTGAGAGAACATAACATTTCGATTAGATCATGGTTTAATACTTTAAAGTATTTGCTTCAATCAAACTATTTGCAATTTCTATGTGTGGCTTTTGGAGCGTTGATACATGGTGGCAATAATGCATTCGAAAGGACATATTGCTATTAGAAATAGCATCCTGTTGCAGCTATTATGTCATGGATTTAAAAAAGCACTTAACACCTTTGCCAACCATTATGAAAATTCAGCGATACATTTTCAAGCATAAGACTGCTTTCCCAAAATTGTGCAGTTAGTGCTTTGTAATCTCTTATGTGAATATTTCTCTACACAGCTCTCTTCCTCTTGGTTTCACGTCACTTTCTAATCTATTCCCAGTGAATGTGCTTTCTTAGTCAAGTAATAGTCTGCATCATTGTATACCAGTGTGGACTAGAGATGCAGAATAGAGCCACAGAAAACCACATAAAATTTCTTCCCATTGCAGTTCTGCATCCTTTACCCACAGTAGAATTCCACATTGTCATAACAAAGATCTCCTGGGCAGTGGAGCAGTATTGCCAATTCTGAACTCTTTAAAAAAAAATTCTAGTAGCTTCAATGATCACAAACCTGGGGGGGAAAGTAATTTCATTAAAGGATTCAAAATCTTGTATTTTTTAATTTAACTTCTTACTTCTTTGTATTAGTCTCTGCAGTGCAACTGCAGAAAATTTGAAATGGCTCTTTGAAATGTATTTGAAACTATTTTTTATGCTAGCCCCTTGCTTTCATATTAGGTTTCAATCTAGAAAATATTTAAGTATCCTCACCATAATTAACTGTACCTAGTGTCAAGGGAACTCATTAAACTAAACACTGAAATGTTAGTAATGTTTTTATAAGTTTAGCTGAGACAATTGTAAAAGAAACCCCAAAACCCTCCACTTGGACAGAAAGCTCTTTATTTCAGGTCTACTAAACATGTGTGTAAGGCTTTTTTAGCATTATCATCATTTGTCATTTAGTCAATTCTCACTGTTTTAAAATTAGAGTAGCTTTTTCTGCCTACAGTAATTAAGTCCCTCTCTGACTTAGTACTTCAGATGTTTTTGCTTATACCATCAAAACAGGTATTTCAGATTGTTTGGAATATTGAGCACTAAGAAGAGAAATTTCTTGATTTGCTCTTCATTTGTGCTCCCAGGGCTTTTTCTGTCTTTTTATTTTTGTGGGTTTTTTTTAATATTGTGTCCCTGACCTTGACACTTTCACAATTTTTCAATACTCTACTTCCAAGGGAAATGCAATAGGTATGGTCTTAATACATTGGACTTTTTATTTTAATTTTTTTTCAAATATTAACACTGTACAATATCAACTATGCTAAATAGCCTACACAATAGATCCCTCCAAAACTATATCAAGCACTAGAGGGAATAATTCCATTAAACATACTCAAGTAGAACAAGTATTAGCTTTCTCCTCACCTGTAATAAAAAAACTGGCTTATGTAGATCTACATGCAAACATGACAAGGGAGTTTATGGGGCTATTTAGGTAGAAAACCATATTATTATAATTTCCAATTGGTTAAAAAAATTGACAACACTTCAGTCTCTTCCTCCCTTTAGAAAATTTCAATCACCTTCAAATAACATGAAGAAGGATACTTTAAAGAAATGTTTTAAGTTTTGTATTCTCCTTCACTCTCAAGGACTTATTTTCCCCAAAGATACAAGGTTCTATATAAAAGTAAGGTTGTTTGGACTCACTGGAAGTAGATTTCCCATTCCTAATGAAGTCTTGAGAGTAAGAAATGGCTAATAAAGATGTGATTTTTTTTTCTTTTCTTTCACTTTTGAGATACCCTGAAAACTTTTTTCAAGAACAATGTCTACTAAAAATCAAGTAAAACCTAATTATGCAAGTTACCCATTCACTCATGTACTGGGGATGTTATTAGAACTAAAGAGAACTATTTTTCCCATTCTCACATTTACAGAGTTTCCTGAAAATGTGCACATGCTACAGGCAAAATGTTAACCTTAAGAAGGTGTTGAGACAACAAGAGAGTGAAAAAAGCTAAATCTGCAGCAATTCTAGCACGACACTGGCGTACCTTTCTTTCTCCCATATAAAAGACAAAGAGGTTGGGAAGATGCCATGAAAACTGAATTTAACAAGAAGCCTTCCTTCTTCTATTTTTTACAATGCATTGTATTCACTGGTCAGCAAGAAACAAGGTAAAAGGAGAGAATAAAACAGGCACATTCCAGCATCAAAGGGAAGCATCTGCCTGATTCTGAGCATTGCTGGGACTTCAGTTGTGCTGCTTAAGATGAGGCTGCAGTGCATTTACATGGGACCTCTTTTTCTTGTCTACAATAATTAATTAAATACAGAAGTCCTGCTGTCATTTAACAGAGTACATTTTGATGTTTCAAGAAACAAATTTCCTTATAATTTGCAATAATGGAGAAGGTATATGAAGAACATTTGGAAGATTGTGTGATTCTGAAAAGAAATGGTAAGATTTTAATTATAAAATATTTCTTCTCTTTCCATTTTATAGTCTCAAAAATATTTTGTGTGACTTACACACACAAACAGTGAAGGTGTATAAACTTTCAAGAGGTTCCAAACTGAGGTGCAATAAGAATATTTAATGGCTAGAGGTTTTCAGTTTTCTGCAGATAGCCTGAAGGATTTTTTAGTGACATGTTCAAGCTTGATATTTGCAAATAAGTTTATTTCAATATGTTATGATTTGAATTGCAGCCTGCTAAACCTGACAGTGAGGTAGACTTCCTGGACACATATACAAAGATATTGCTCTAATTTTATTATTTTTTCCTTTCACTATTTTTATCTTAAATTATTCAATTTATAAGGGCAAATATGGTTATTTTTGCACAGTGCTATCTATGACATAAACACTCAATGAAATCCCAGCAATGACTGATCTTGAATAAAGTTTAATTTCTTTAAGTATGTATTGGATTGGTTGCTCTAATATTACTATTATTGTCTTTGTTGTTGTTATTCCATTCTATGTGTCTTTATTAATTGATTACATTAAAATCTTCAGCATTCTAGACATGTAGTAATCATCCTGTCACCCTGTGAGGGTGACTGGGCCCTGGAACAGGCTGCTCAAGAGAGGTTGTGGAGTCTCTGTCACTGGAGATATTCAGAATTCTCTCTGCACTGTGCTGGGCAACCAGCTCTAAGTGCCCCTTTTGAGCAGGTGCAGGACAAGGCAACCTCCAGGAGCCCATTTTGTACTTAGATTTTCTCAGGATTTAACAAATAAAGTTTTTAAACAATCTTGTTTTTTTTAAGAGTTAAAGAATTTGAAGTTTATATATTTGACCTGAGGGAATTGTGAGTGGGTAATGCACAATGAAAGAAGTTCAAGTTAGTTAATGGATTTCTGTAGCAGCACACTTCTTGCTCCCTTACATGCAGAAACTCTGTTGTGGTGAAAAATGGGGAAAGATGAGCAGGGTAGATACAGCACATATTATAAAAGGGAGAAGAAAAATCATGAAGGCAAAGTAATTTACAGAAGGAGTCTGAACTATCACAAAGCAGCAGAGATACTGTATACCCACAATAATGCTTTTGTAATAAATCTGGAGTTCCAGACTGGTCTGACAAATTTTACAGCTATTATACAATGGCAGAGTCATAGAATGGTTTGGGTTGGAAGGAACTTTAAAGATCATCTAGCTCCAACCTCCCTGCCATGACCAGGAGGAACTGTCACTAGACCAGTCTACTCTGATTCCCATCCAACCTGGCCTTGAACACTTTAATGGTGTCACTAGTTCTTGAATTATAATGGTATTACTAATTCTTGGGTTTAGTGTTGACCTGGCAACAATTTTCAATGAAACAAAGAAGTGAAACACAACACAAAAAAAAGGTAGAAATGAGCCTTGGTTAAAGGTTCTTAGGAACATGGGGGCAACATCGAGATTTTTTAAGGAAAATCACTTAGGAGTGGTTGTTTCCTTTATCAGAGTGGGCAGAATAGCCAATGAAACTGAGTACCAAAGTCTAAACTAATGACCTCAGGTTGCCTTTAAAGATGCAAGGAAAATGCATGTCCAGTAACTTGTCCAATACAGAAGCATCTATGAATTTCTGTGACTTTCTGTATTCGGAAATAAAATTTAAGTGCCCAGTATATGAACAGACAAATCACAGAATGTGCTGAGCTGGAATTGACCCCAAAAGGATCAAAGTTCAACTCCTGGCCCTGCACAGGACACCCCAAGGGTCACATCCAGTGTCCAAACACTTCTTGAACTCAGGCTTGGTGATGTGATCACTTCCCTGGGGAGCCTGTTCCAGTGCCCAGCCACTCTCAGAATGAAGAACCTTTTCCTGATACCCAACCTAAACCTCTCCTGGCACAACTTCATACCATAAAAATCTACCAGTTAGACAAAAAACATGGTCTTAAAGCAAACCTTCTTTGTCAAAAGTGGACTTCAAGTTATTTTGGATATTCAGTAAAATACCTGAGAATGAAAGGACCAGAAAAGAGCATTAATAAGCTCGCCCTTCAAAAATATGTTTACGTACTAAGCAGAAATAATATTTTAAATACTTGGTCTGTTAAAAAAATGATAGTCATGACATTTTTTCTCTTTTTTCCGCAACCCCCAACATAAATCACACTGTTCTAATAAAAACACACAGAAAGCTGTAGAGCAGTATCCTTACTAGCATGTCACAATCCACTAAATGCAAGTTGTTCTGCATTTTATCTGACAACAATATGCATTCTCTTTCTTTTATTTTCAGCTTTACTAAATCAAGAGTCTTTTTAGAATAAAGAACATGGAATGAGAATTATAAAAAGCTGATATTAGATTCTGAGCATAGTTGGATGTTTATACAATGTGACTTGCACACCAATAGGCAACTAATATTCCACAGTGAGGTGGAATGTAGAAGATGTTTCATTTTTATGTTTTATCTCCTGTTATATTTCTGTTATTTTTTGCTTTCCAGCAGAAAAAGTTTCTAGAAACACATTGTTGATGCACTAGACCAGAAATATTTCTAATGAAATATACCCTGATCAGGGAAATATTCATATGACTCAATTAAAGCTAATTTCTGCTTGCTCTATGTACAGTACAAAATTAAATTTCTTAGAAAAATTTTAATTTAGAAACTAACAGTAGACATCCTAAAGTAAAGGATTTATATGCAGTTTTAATATTCTCCTCCATCTGTCACAATGGCATGAAAAAAATAATACCAAATATCCCTCTTTTTGCCTTTTTCATTTTTTCATTGAAGGATAGCTGAATAAGGAAATATGAAAAGTTTTCAACAAATTTACAATTCTTTGGGCTACCATGTAAAGACTTACAAAATTTTCCATCTGTCCTAACAGCTGGAGACTTAGTCAGATCCCTGGCAGGAACTGTAATCTTTCCTTTCTAATTTTTTTTCTTTGGTGGAAGATTGAAGAGGTCCATAATTTACCATGATTGCTTTAAGAAACGATGCTGTGTAATGAAACATTCTGGCATATTATTCTTTAAACATGGAAGGAATGGGAAATATGGAGGTCTAACTTGACTAAATGAGAAATAGTATATAATGACAGATCTGAAAATTGCTCCAAGAAATCTTTCAGAAAAACAGAATTATCATATTTTTATGCTAAACATATATATATATATATAAGGAAATAACTATATTTCTCTTTTCTTTTGTTCATTTATGCATTGATACAAACAAAAAGCACAGGAATTTCATTAACTTCGAGCTGGAAGCTGATTGCTTTTTATGGAGCCAGGGGGTGGAAGATCAGGCTACAGCAAATATTGCATTTCTGAAAAAGAAAATATATCACAATTGATTTTTTACATTGAAAATGTATAATTAAGTAATCAAAACTTTCTTTCCAAATTTCTATGGAGTTACTTTATGTTTTCTCTCCTTCAAGTTAAATAAGAAAGATGAAAAAGGCCACTTGTGAACACTGTGGTATTTTGTACCTAAAGTTGCATACCTCTTCTGCACTTTTAGTTTCTACAACCTCTATTCCCTGAAATAATATATATTGGCCATTATATAATTTTACCAAATTTACAAAAATGGTTTATAGAGTAAATATTCAGTCACGTGAAGGCGGCCAAATCTTGCCTTTTGTATTTTCCTTTCAGCACATATATTTGAGAGGCTATTTTGAACATTAGCAATATAAATGTTTTATGGAAATTTTGAGAGAATAGGGGTTCCAACCATTCTCAAAGAAACAATCTGATGAATAAAGAACCAGAGATGAAATTTTTTCATAACTAGAGCAGCATTGTTTTCAATATGATAAAAGCACTGGAATGCCTAAAAGGTCTATTGCTTGTCAGGATACTTTATGCTACATCTTCTACTAAATATAGTTAAACATACCAATTAAAAATCCTGATTAGTGAGGGCAAAGTTTAATTACCTTTTTGCTACAAACTATTTATCTTATACTCACTAAATATTTTATTTTTTCCTCCTAAAAGCTTGAGAATGTTATCATATTTAAAAATGTACAGCAAATACCGGAAGGATCATACTACTTTAGCTGGGAGAAAATATGGAAAATATAACATGACAAGCAAGCAATAATACTTCTCTTTTTTCCCCCCTTTTTCCTTTTACTTTCCTTGCTTACAAAAGGAGGGAATAAGCTTGTATATATATACAAACATATATATACATATAACCCTAAACAGACAGTTGTTTTAAATCTTTAGTGCTTATGTAATAATATTTTTAGTAAAGAACATCTCTTTGTGGCTATTTCTGAAAACCTTCCATAACTTTTAAAGAAATTTTCTTCCTAATGTGAGTGAGGAAAAGCCTTTATATCCATGGATTAAACTTCAGGGATTTAGTATCTCCAGTCAGATCGCAGCCTAATTTCATTTAGAATATAACTTCAGGTATCTTTATGAAAAGATGGTGCAAAAATACAAAAATATAATTTATTATGTTCTTAAGAAAAAAGGAGTGAAATATTAACCACATATGAACAAACTTAGTGTTATTTCCCCAAACACAAACATTTTTCCCTCAATACTGTTTGCTTCTCCTATTAGCAAAAATAAACTCTCATTTTTTGTAGAGGAAAACACTAAAACCACTGGTGTACACTGAATAACCAGGATCTCATGGTACTGAATTTAAGAGCACCACAGCCATGATTTGTAATCATGTATAATTCCCAACACTGCATTGTACAAGGTGTGTGTATATATATGCAGTGACAGACATTTTAATTGGGCTAATTCTAATTAATCTAACTAGTCAGAAAAAAGATATTTCTTGGTTACTGTTTTATGTTGCTGGCAGGAAACACAACTGATACTCATAAATTCAATGTTATGTCGTTTTGGAAAACAGCTCAATGTCTAACAGTTGACAAAAAACTAAAGGCATCTACTATTCCATTCTATGCATTTTTTTGCCTATTTTCAGACTTTATTTCAGGCCTCTAACATTAAGCCCATATAATTTCATTTCAAGAAGCATTAGAACCAGTTTTGCCCTTGGATATTGGGTGTCCTGTAATTTCAAGGATTCAATATTTGATTTAAAAACCCCAAGAAAACAACAAATACATATGCCAAAAAAAAATCCTCACAAAATCAAACCAAAACCCAAAGCAAGAAAACCTTTAAAAGAACAGCCAAGTGTGTATAGGCTTGCTTTGATCTTTCCTTTATCTTAAATATTTTTATAAAACTGGGGGAAGATGTCTTATCATAGAAGAGCCCTGAGATAATGGGTAGACAGTCTAGCATACCAAACTTTCATTGTTACATAAAGGTTTATTGAGTACTTAAAAAAAATTAAAATTTCTCAATTAAAAACAAATTAAAATCATTAGGCATTAAAACAGAATTGTTAATTAAAACCCAAGCAAAGGTCTTCTCTGACAATTTCATATAGATTAAAGCAATGTATTCACATTTCTTAACATTTCCTTAATACTTTACCCTGAAGTAAAAATTTCAATTTTTCAGTCAGGATAAGTTGTTACTTTCCCTATTTGCAGTCAGATGAATAATAGTAAAAGATAAATATTTCAGCAAACAGATATTTAACTGAAGATACAGAGCTGAGTAAAGCTATGACTTAGATTTGTGTGAACCATGGACTACAGGATGTTGTTCTTCTATACCTTTGGTGGCATAAAAACTTTAGTGAGTAGTTCAGACAAAATCAAGCAAAATAATCAAAATAGCTGTTTGATATAAAAACTTAGCTGCCTGGCTTCATGTAAATGAGGTTATAAACTGCTCCTGTGATTCTTCTCCCATCAGAGCTGAAGATGATAGGCATATGGATGGTGTTAAAGACTTTAACTGAAGCAGCTGTTTGCAAAATGAGCACCTGTTAATGGCAAAAGGGTAGGTTCTCACCTTCATTATTTTGAAATGTAGAGAGACATGGCTGAACATTTTCAGTGTGCAATGAAAGCCATAAATCTTTAAGTTCTGCATTTGCCTCAAATGTGCAAACAGTGCCACAGCTTTTTGACTTCATGCACAGACCCATGTGGAATAAAAACATTTAAAAGTAAATCAAGTCATTGATTCTATCACAGGTTTTATGGTTCTTTGTGTATTTGTATCAAAAGTAACAAATGTAGCATGAGGGAAGCCAAATGCAAAAATGTCACAGGACTTGGGATGTCTTTCAGCTATTTATTCACTTAAATTACAGGGCCCAATTAATTTTTGCCGTCCTATCCCATTTTCCTCTGAAGCTGGACTTGCAGCTTTCCATCTGTGTTGAAATGAGGTGTTCGAGGTACTTTGTTTCAATCAGGTGACAATGCTCAGTTCATGAACTCTCCAGTGTAATTGACAGCCCCACAAAGTTAAAAAGGCCAAAATGAACCCAAAGGAACACTAAAGTGTGATGCTGTGTGACATGCAGTCTTCTAGATGCAAACGGACTGATTGTGGAAAACAAATTATTGAAAAACTTTCTTCACACAAAAACACAGTACTAGAATTTACCAGAAGACTCAAGATTCCCTGCCTTTTGCATTCACAGGTGAAGGTCCAAGATTTAGTAAAAAAACAACAACAACAACAAAAACCTCCACTTCTCATCTTCCACTGAATTTTAAACTTCAGACAGCTGTAAATTTCAGCATTTATAGCAAAAGACAGTAAGTGAGATCTCCTTCTCAGTCTTGAATAAAACTGCTCAGTAGATACCTATGGTGTCAAACATAGGTTTAAAGTTCAAGTGCTATAAAATTCTACTTAAATAACATCTTAGAGAGGGCACTGCAGGTTTTCTCGTCATAAGGAATAACAGATAAGGAAAGAAGAGACACGAAGACCTGGATCTGCCTCCATTCCTGGCCTTGCTACAAACTATCTGATTGACCACTGGTAAAATGCTTAAACATTCTAAAAAATAGGGATAATCTGTTTTACCTCCTAAGGCCTAGGAGAAGTTAGGCTCTTACATTACTTAGGCTTTCAAATATGCCATATTGAAAGAAAATTTTGACCCACAGTAATTGATTTGCTCTGTATGTACATGTGTATATAGAGAAAAATGCATGCACAATTGTATTAAACTAACTTCTGAAATATATCCAACCTTTTGGTTTTCAAATATCTTTGGGCTTTTAGAAAGAAACTCTTTTGTTTTGTTTTGTTTTGTTTTGTTTTTTTTCTGGGAGGGTATTCTTGATGTTTATAACAAGAGAAATTGAACATGAATGTCACAGTAGGCATATGTAACAATTGCTACTTAGGCTTTAAGGTACAGCCATGCTTTTTTACACTCCCTATGTTATGTGTTTGTCTGTTACACGATGACCTGTAGCATCCACAAGAGTTGAGGCCAGAATAATAAGTCTAAACATAAAGAACAATTCTAATTGAATGCGGTGAAGTTATTTTGCCCAACAACATTATTTTTTCAAAAATTTTTGCACATTTTTAATGACTACAATCTCAGTTTCTATATCTTATCAGTTTTAAAACAATGGCTGCTCCAAAACCAAACTTCATTTTCTGCTCTTCTGGTTTCAGTGCTAAGCCAGAGGGAAGACTGCCACCTAATGATCTGTAGGTGAGTGCAGGTTACAGCTGCTATCTTTTGGTTCCAAGTTTTTGCATCCTCCACTGTTGGTAGGCTTAATAGACATCCAGGGGTGGACAGTCATTTTTATGGTTGGTTGTATTTGCAAACCCAGCTGTGGAGCTGCTTGAATTAAAAAAACGGAATGGGGAACAGTGAGTAGCTTTCCATTTGGCTTTCTAACAATAAACGAGCTTGAAAGCATCTCAACCTGCTTTTGAAAGGTTTTTGAGTGCAGCAGTGAGGAAAAGTCATCATGGGGAAAAAAATTAAAATCCCGAAGTATCCTAGTTTGCTTTGCTAAATTCATGGAGTTAGGCAAGAAAATTATGACAGAAAGGAAGAGCAAATGAATTAGGAAAATATTACAATCTAATTGTGGGTTTATAGAGAAAACTTCCTCCATCACAAACCTGAGAATTACTTGGTGGAATGAAAAGATAAATACTTCCATGGTACATTTGAAAAATTGCATGCAAATTGCAAAGTTGTATTCAGTAGGAGTCTTATCTCATTGAGACATTGCAGGGGGTGTCAGTCACATTAATACATGCCTCGGGTGGTTGAACGTTCAAGCATCCCTTGTCTCCCATTGCACCAGAGGAATGTGTTAATGAGTCCATAGAACATAATCCTGCCATATTTTAATGCTATGTTAATTTGAATGGCTGAGGAACAAATCCTGGGGCTAGGAAGATCCATAGCATGGAGCCAAATGAAGCCATGCATTTTGTCCTCATCCTCTGGTCACACAGACCTGGTTCTCGTGATGAGAAATTTCTAAAGACACCTTGAGGGAGGGGGAGCTTCTGTGTAACTGCCTTACTCTCAGCTCTGCTGTCCTCAGGGATAAGTGATAATAAGACTGCTCTACTGAGGATTATTTGGGGGTGGATTGAGCATGAATTTTTGGCAACCCCGCTGCTTCACAGAAAAGTTGAAGGATTTTTTATATCTCCTCTTTGTTGTGTGTTCTTATCTAACAATTCCAAGGGAAAAATGAGAAAAAAAGTATTAAAAGGCCTTTGCTGCTCAGCAGTTCAAATACAGCCTTTTAACAAATGTTACAACTCCACTTTTCAAAATGTAGTTTATTTTAAATATCGCAAGAATGAGAAGACCCATTCTGGCTTCAGCCTTCCCCCAGATCTAGGGCAGGCATGACTCCTTAACTGGGCCAAGAATATCCTAACTTACCCTGTGCTGGCTGAAGAGAGATAAGGATTTGGCTGGATCCTTTTCTTGTAAGCAGAGATTGCCTACTCAGAGCTTCCTTGACATGGGGAATACTTGGTTCTACATTGCTGACATCAAATTCTTTCATTATTTTGGCTGTACAAATAAAGTCATCCCCCAGCCCTCCTCCTATTCAGAAGCTCCCAAGGGAGTTGTAAGCAAATTCAGTGAAACATAAGAGGTCCCTGAACAAATTTCAGCTCCATTTTAAATACAGAGAGCCAAACATGGGAGTTTCTGAACAGCACACAGTAATTATGACAAAATACCTAGGTAGGAGAGGTGCAAATCATATGGTATGTCCTTAAGGATATGAAAGGAAAGTTTCAGCGTTCTCAGGACTCCCAAAGTCAGCTGGAAATTTAGATATCATAGCAATTTGAAGGTTCAGCAGCCTGAGAAGGGAATGGACACAAATACTTCTATTCTAAATACAATTAATGGGAAAGACCAAATTGCAAAATTATGGTCACTTTGTCTCAGTTGTCATGTCACTTCTGCATTCAGTAAGGTGGAAGAAGACCTTACAAATCATTTTCTGGAATAGACCTTGTACTTTTTACCACATGATTCCTGTTAACTTTCTTTTTGACCAGGTGTTCTAAGAAATAATTGATAGACATTGCAAGCAGATGACCTGTACCCTCACCATAACCCTGTCTCATAGTCCTGTTTCACCTCTAATTTTCTATCAGCTTCTCCCACAAAAAAAAATGCAGGTCCTCCTAAAAGTGTCCTTTCTACCACTAATTGGTGAAAAATAGGATTGGAATAATATGGAGAAAGGATGTTTGTGTGTATGTGTGTGTGTTTGTTTGTTCAGAGTCCCAACTGTAAGGAGGAAGTTCTAATTTATAAAAATTTCAAATGTGAACTGGGAATTTCCTTAATTTCTTTCTGTCTTTCTAGATCTCTTCTCCTGATACTGAGCACACCTCTTTTCCAAAAAGTCATTGTTTCTCTGCTGTCTCCTACATAACCGAAGACCCTCTCTCTATCTTAGGCTAAACTTGCTCCATTTGCAGTCAAATTATAATTAACCAACCTCTAAAAAAATCAATTAATGATCAAATAGTTGTAACCACAAGAAAAAAAAGAAGTGTATTTGTAAGAGAAAAGGACATTGATTACAATTCAAAGATATCTTAAGCACTTTCAACCACTGCTTGACAAAACAAATGAGATACAACCTTAGCTCTGATGTTTTTTTGCTTCAGTGTCCATTAAATTGGAATTTTATTGGCAGACTATAGCTTAGTTAAGAATTTATTCATGCTATGCCACGCTGTCCTTTTGGCAAGGGGAGAAATTGGAGCAAAGGTTTTTAATTAAGTTTGTTTTTTTTTTTCCTTTTGGCTTTAATGGACAAAGGTGACATTCCCCCTAAAAACTGAGTTCTTTTCTCTTATATTTACCTGTAAAAACATCCAAATGTATGGCTGCAGGGAAAAATTACAGGTACGAGTGTCAAAATTAATAACCTCAAGCGATAAAACTGCTTCAAAGATTGCTGCTTTCTTCACAATTAAACAGTAGTCATATATGCCTTTAGATGCCATCTTATGCAAGTATAATCTCCTGTATCATTCCTTGTTTATATGGGTAGATTTTTAAAAGCCAGTCACACCCTTATTGCCTGATAACATCAAGCAGTGTTAATCTTTGAGGCTAAATAAATGTTATGAGTGCAAACCAAAGTCCAGTCTGGAAAAGAGGGAAAAGTGACTTGATAAATATTCCATATTGTTGAAACTTTCCAATTTTGTTCTCTTGAGCAATTGAAAACTGCACCACGTTGCCAGTTAGAAGAGAGAAAGAAATTTAATCTAGTTATGAGTGATTAAAAGAAAAATTAGCTAAAGTGGCATAACCCTGGGGAAAAGTAATATCTGTTGGGTTTTTTGGATTATGTCCTGGGAAGCAAGCATAAGAGATGCTAAGTCTTTCTCCCGTTCCGGGTCTATTTTCTACCCTCTCTGACTTAAAATCACTCATAAAAGTTAAAACAACTTAAGTTGCAAATTTAGAGGAAATGAATTGAAGTCCCCAAGGAATAATCCCATGCAAAACCAGAAATATGTAATATTAAAAACCTACTTTCTGATTTAAACCATCCATCATGTGCTTTATTATCCTTGGCCACAGGTAGCTAGAAGAAAAGAGTGAAACAATATCTAACAGCTTGTTCTTGAAAAGAGAGGGACTTCACTTGTTTCTCTCCATTTGGAGATGCAGTATTCACTGAAAAAGAAAAGTGGCATTGTTTACCTGAGTTTTACTGATGACCACTGACAGAGCACAATATATGATGGGGCACATTTCAGCAGTGACTTTCCTTATAAACTTCATCAAAACCTTCACTTTATTCTCATTTTTAAATAAATAAATAGGTTCCTTCTATAAGGCTTTGATCATCAAGTCAGATGCAAGCAGAATGTACAAGAAGGGATCTCTTTGTGGGTTACAAAGAAGTGCCCTTAGGTTTATTTTTAGAGCTGATGGCTATTAGTCACAATTCCATAATTGCTCTTCAGGTGTTTGGAGATTTCAGGATATTAGTACTGAGTTCCTATTTTGAAAGAGTCACTGAGTGTGTGTATAAGTACTCTATCATGAAGCATCACAAAAACCCAACAAAAAATATTGTTTTATTTTCCTGTGTTCCTAGGTATGTAAAAAGCAATTCCTGCAAGTGAGCAGGATTTTCTAGCAACCCCATGGAATCCTTGTATTGCATTCATGGCAACAAAGATAGGGTAATTTTTTTTTAGTAATCTGCAGAAATTTTACTAAAACTTTACTTGCAAACACTATTGTAACCATTGAAAAATAACTTTTTTGTGCAATGTTGTACTTTCTAAATTTAGAAATTCAGTTCTGCTTATTATTTTATATCCTCTTTACATATTAATGACAGGAATAACCTCGTGCAGACTTAGGTATCTGTCATACACCTTCTATTTCCAAGCTTTTAATCCACTTTACTGTCTAGCTAAGAGAGTGAAAATGATCCTTCAAAGGTGAGATTCACTTAAGATGTCTACACTAGAATGAGCTGAATCATTCTAATGCAGCTTCTGTTTCTCCCCCATGCCTATAAAGGTAGTCTGGAGCTCAGGATGATGATAACACTCTGATGATGATGATGAGAACCTAAAGTTATGGAAGATTAGTTCTGCCCTAACCAGAGTTAGCATCACAAATTGCAGTGGCAGAAAATTTGTTTTAATTTGTAACAATACGTTGCAAAGTTGTCTTGGCATTGATTCAGACAAATCTTTGAAACCCAATATAAGTATTCAATTTGTGATCCTCTGACAGAGATCAATGTTTTCACAGTCATTAATGATATTCAGTCAGACCTCTATTTAAAACCAAAGACTAGCTTAAGAATGTTTTACTTTTTCTCTTAAGGGACTGTCTTATATATTACATATATATATATATATATCTATATATATCAATAAAATATATATATGTATATGTGCCCTTGTGGAAACACCTGAAACTGTTTCCATCACTGCTGATATCACTAAATCAGATTATGATTTGTATAGGAGTCGAAGCTTGGCTTGGTTAGGTGTTTGGTGTTGAGGAGGTTTTTTGCTTTTTTCCCAATCTTTTTCTGGGGATTTTACCACAAGTATTTCCATGTTAAAAATTCATAAATATGCAGTCAGATATAAACCACAGATCTAGAGTAATCTGACAGTTACATATTGGTCATTTATTTCAGTGGGATAATTTAAATTTAATGTTAAACCACACAAAATAAATATGTGAGAGAGAGGCCATTATGGGGAAGAACTGCAGGGAAATTAAACAGGAGAGAGGAAAAAAAATACCTGAAAAAACCTCTCAATCTGTAATCCTTCAATTAAGTTTAAATCATTCACTGTTGTATCTGTCTGTATCAGCAGGAAGATGCCCCTACTACAAAGCATGAAAATGTGTGTGATATAGTGTAAAACTAGTGACCAGAGATAGTAAAATTATTGGAAATTTACAGAGTATTCATTGACCCATGAATTCCAAACTCCTGTCTCCTGAGAAAATACAATGCTTATTAACAGCTTGTAACACCAAATCCTAATAATACATGCAGTTATAAAAGAGATGTACATTTTTTTATATGTGATTTATGCACTATTTTTTTTTAAATGGGATATTGCTAGTAAGTGTTTTCAGCCTGGTTTGGAATTTTAATTGTCCATAAAATACATTGATCTAGAAAGCATAACAGCAAATAATTCAAAGACATTCTGCTTTTGAACACTAATATTTGAATTTGTCCTTCTACCTGTCAGGTATTCTGTTCAGAACTGAAAATGTGAATTTTCAGAGAAACTTTGTCTAACTTATAGTTTTGCTTGTTTTTCCTCTGTATTTTCCCTATCTTCATAACATGGTTGGCAACAAAGATTGTAATTTCCTAATCATCCTAACAGATTAGTGTTGAATTAACATTATCAGCTTCTTTTGTAATTTTTGCCTTTTGCTCAGCCTGGGTGTGATCAGATTAAGATGAGATAGCAGTGACAGTCCTGTGACATGCTGATCTTTGCATGGAAGCCGATGAAGGTGAGGTTGGGCAGTTATCATTTCTTCTAGAGCAAATTTGTGCTTCTCAGTGGAATACTTAATTTTGAATTTTATTCCTCAGAAGATGAGGAGTCCAGAATCAATGCATTTCCACAAATCCATGTTACCACACGGTCACTATCAGCAGCAAACCTGGGTTTCTGAGGCTCTAACATGGCAAAGCAAGGTTACAGCCATTTTATAGTACCCACAAGTCTGATGTTCCTGGCAACTGCCTACCAGCTAACATTTTTATTTGAGATGTCCTAGCAATTTTGCATCCTCAGCAGTCATATTTATTTTCTCTAACTGCACATGGGCAAATTTAAACAACCTTTTCTTTTTAGTGGTGAAATAACAGTATACCCACAGATATACATCAAGGTAACAAACCTGCTTTGATTCAAGCATCTCAATAAATCACAGTGGATTCAAGTCCTACTGAATTTCAAGGAAGCCTTCCAGGAGTGCCTTTAAAAATGCTAATAAAACTGTTCTGCATGCTACTTGCTGTTAAATATTCAACAATAATAAAATGTGCTTTACCTTTATGAAGAGCTAGAGAAGTATTAACTAACTAAACCTCATGACTCCTATATATAATTCAGATAAATGTATAATTTAATTCTACTCTTCTTAGTGAAATTAACTACAATAGCGAACAAGCCTTCTGCTAAAGAGTGAAGGATTTAAGAAAGGACCTTGGCTTCCTTGATCTTCTTCACCGTTCCCCGAGAAATCACAATTTCCCTCCAGCTGTACTGTAAAGAGGGAAAAACTAAAAAACTTCTTACGCACTGGTTTTAAAAAGTCATTATACAGAAGGACAACAAAGTCAATACTGCTTCAGATACAACATAGAATTTAAAATTTCTTTTTTTTTTAATCTCAAGGCACAATTTTGTCGTCTGTATATTGCATACTTCACAATATGACTGCACATTTAGGTCCATGTTATACACATACTGGAATCTGCCACTACAGGCTGTTCTACACTGCAAAAAAAGTATTTTCTTGGAGAATACAACCCTGTTCTGAGCCTCAGCAACAGCTGATTCCTTGAAAGGAACTGCCATTGAAACCAATGGCTTGATGGCTGGAGAGTGACACTTTCCCCATTGCGTGTGTTGAAGCAAGAACTTAAGCTGACCTCAGTGTATCTATGTCTTAGGCTGGAAATGCAAGATGTGGCTGGGGGTGTGAATTCTATTCCCATCTGTTAGAAGTGAGGCAATTTTCTTCTGCTAATTGAGCCACCTGTTAAAACCAGGTGGGGCAGTTTTCTTTATCTCTTCCACAACCAATCCTCCCTCCAGCAGATATCTTCTGTTAATGGGCCACTGAGTCTCACTACATGACTGATAAAAATGACATCATCCCATTGTGAGATGCTCCACCCAGGGGGAGGAGCCAAGGATTCCTACCTGGATATAATCTGAGATTTGGAACACCACAGCCTGCCTTTGCCCACTGGGCTCCCAGAGGAGCAGCTTTCTTCTCCACTGGATTCCCAGAGGAAAACCAGGCCCATCTCCATCACCACTGGACCTTCAGAGGAAAGCAACACCCTTCTCTACAGCATCCCTGCTTCAACAGAGCCACACCTGGCACTGCAAGAAAGCTGCAGCCACCATTTAATGGGACTGCTACCAACACCCTGACACCAAGGGTGTCAGGTCATATTCTGACTCTGCCAGTGTTGTTTTTTATTACTGCACTTTTATTTTTATTTTTCCTAATAAAGAACTGTTATTCCTACTCCCATATCCTTGCCTGAGAGCCCTTTAATTCAAAACTTCAAAATAATGATAATTTGGAGGGAGGGGTGTTACATTTTCCTGCCTTCCTCAGTGGACACCTGACTTTTCAAACCAAGACAGTCTACTATTAAAAGTGAGGGTATTTTGATTTTTAAAGTTTGGTAAACATCTATTTTCAAATGTAATATGTCTGCTTATTTTTATTGTTTTGTTTTGAAAACCAGGATTTCCTATGTGTGCTGACATCCAACACAGAACTATGTTACATTATGAATATACTTAAATTACATATAAGTAAAATACCTGAATATTTAACTATACTGTGTGCCCTGGAGAGTGGGTGTGAATTGTGTGTACCTCAAGGATCTCCTGTATTTGTAATCAGCCTAAATTACTTAGAGAAGCATCCTCAAACCTTGATATAGTCCAGTTACATGGACTGAAGGGTCGCAAAAAGTGGGAGAGAATGTTGAGCCCTTCCCTTAGCAACTATATTTCACAGGGGCTGTGTCACCACCACTGATTGTGAATCCTGTTTGTTCCAGTTTTGTGATATAAAAAGACTGCAGCAGCGTGTCAACAGGACAGATTTTACACACTGGAAATGAGAGAGCGAGAGCGCGACAGAGAGAGATCTTTCATCTTGCCAATGCCTCTTCATCAACATTCAGATCACATTGCCTTCATTTCAGACCTCGCCACTATCCTCTGCCTTCATTCTTTTTTCTTATTCGGATTCCTCTCTCTTCATGGCTGAAAACAAAACTTTCTGCTTTGCTTTGACAGTTGTCTCTCTTCTTTCACAAAATGCTACACCGTCACTGTTGATCGCATAAGGAACAGCTTGTTGTCCCACTAGAAGAAAGAATCCTGGTCTTACGAAAAAAAATGGCATTTTAAGATCAAGCAAGGCAAAACTACACATTGAAATGGAAGTTACATTTTTTCTAAGTCTCTTGAAAAAAGTTATACAGGAGTGTTCTTTTAAATCTTAGTAATTGCCGATCCTTCATTTTTCATTGTCTGCAGCTTGCTTTCCGTGCTGTCACAGACCTTCAGTAACAATCATGCTAACATTGTAGCATTCATTTCTGCTGTTTATTTCAAGAGAATATTTAATGCAAAAAATAAAGCCAGAAGATGAAAATGTTGGATGTGGGAAATATGAATTTTACACTATGGATAACAAAAGTTAGACAGAATTGTTTACAGATCCACATCAGGAAAAGCTGGCACTCCTACTGAGCTCGGTGAGACCTCAAATCTGTTTGTGCTGTAAAGTCTTCCTGTATCTACGCAGCATTTCAGGAGGGTACAATACTCTTCTACCAAGGCTCTCTTCTTCTTATATAGACTTGAAGAAAGATTCAGAGAGAACAGAACCCCCACACAGCCATAATAAAGCCCATTTCCTTTAACCCCTTTGCTACCAATAATAAAAAGGTCCTGCCATGCTGCCATCACCCACAAACACATTTTTAGTCGCTCCAGATCTGAGGGGATGTTAGGAAGATTTCTGTCCTATGAACAGATTTTTTTAACCTTCCTCAAATACTAGAAGCTCTATTAGTAAAGTTACAGGTTGTAGGCCATGAATAAATTGATTTTTAAAAAAGCCAAACAAAATAAGTAAAAGTGAGGGTGTTTGTACAATTTTGAAAGGAGTGGTATAATTAATATGACTCAGTATCTTTATTAACAGTGCCTTACAGGCAGAAGTAAAATTAAGCCTGAATTTCCTGCTTTTTCAGGATCTCTCATCTTTCTTCCTATTGTATTCATAATGTCTACTTACTTATACCTGGAACACGAGCATTGAATAAATTTAGGAATTCTTAACTGGTAGCAGATTTTACTCCCTTTTTACATAGAAGTAAACACCCATGGAAAATGACATTTCTGTACATTAACCCATGCAAATGACATCCCTTGTCATTTGTTTCCAGATTCTGTGTTGTATTAACCATGCATAATATGCATTAACTCTTTCAATACTGCAAACTTTCAAGTTCCATATACCATAAAAGAGAAAACAAAACAACATATCCATGGAGATCCAGCACAAAGACCCAGTTAGCCCACTGTGTCATCTCTAAGAATGACTGGTAAAAGAAACCTAGGCAAAGGGTGAAAGAAACAAGTGAAGCAGACTGTCTTTCTCTGGTGTGCCCTTCTGCCTTGGCTGCACACAGTTTAGGCATTTTCTGACTGGGAACTTGTAGTCAGATTATTGTTTAATACAAAAGAGAGGCCTCTCCAACAAGAATGTACTTAATCTTTCATAACTGATTTATACTTTGGCCTTCAACATGTCCTGAGGCAATGAATGAATTATAAAATTTACTTATTTGTTATGCATCTGTTTTGAAAATGTCATAGCATAATTTCACTGGCTGCCTCCTCATTCTCGTGTACTGAAAACAGTGGTCCTTACACTGTAAATTTACAGATCTCACATATTTTTCTTTGTATCATTTGCAAACCAAATAGGCCTGCTCTGTTCAGTCATCCTCTACTTGTCTGAGCAAACATGTTCTATTTGACTACTCCCTTGCTAGTTACTTTGCTTAATACTAATGACCAATAAAGACTTTTTTTTTGAGACAGGGTGACCCAATCTTGCATCATATTACAGAAAAAAAGGTCACTGTGGATTTATACTGTGGTATAATGCTTCTTTGCAATTTTGTTTTCACTTCTACTCCCAATCATTCTTGATGTTTTGATTGATTATTGGAAATTGTTTAATATTAATCTGACATTTTTGAGAAACTTTGATAGTGATATTGATGGTTTCCTTTGTGAGTACTACAAGATTTTTGTGAAACCAAAAACACTTTAAACTAGGGTAGTAATAACCATTTTAACACCCTTAGATGCTAAAACATCTCCTATGTACTAGAACAATATCTATATATTGACTGTTTTTCAACTTGTTACTGCTCTATTGACTGGAGTTTTTTTTCTGCTAATTCTCATCCTACTGAATCATCTGCTATTATCAATGATGGCAAACTGCATCTTCTAATGAGTTTGAAAATATTTTTTCTCTATGTTATATGCTGTTAGTGGGTTGATTCTCAACATTTTTCTCAGGGCTGAGTTGCTATAGCTTTACATTTAATTTACTATATATAATTTCCAATTATTTGGCTGTGATTTTCATGTTGGAAAGAAGGGGTTTATTTTAGACTCCAAAAGACCCTTTCCTATTTGTCAGGATCAAGCTAGTCCTTTTATAAGGATCTGATGGGCTCTTTTACCAGACTGTAACATGATGTCTTTGAATAGCATCCTTTGCACCAGCTAATACTTTGCTGTTTGGAGTGTATTTTTTAAAGTTAATTTTAATTAACTTCCATTATATTTACATATTGCCTCTTTTGACAGTAAAACAATATTTCAGTAAGAGAAAGTGAGATTGTTTTGATATCTATTTGGAGGGATCTGGTGAGATTTGCTTCAGGAATCTGCATACTTCACAATGATTACTGTACAGTGGTACTTAAATAATTGGCTCTTGAACTGGGTCTTGTGTACTGTTAAAAAGTAAAGAGCTGCTTCTCTTCTTGTGAGTTCTCTGCTTAGTTGTTCCAAAGAGTAAGTGTTTAATATGTCCTAAACTTTAATCACCATGCTCCACCATAATACTCAAAGTGAGGTTTTATATCCCTATCATTAATTTTTTTTTTGCTTGCGTGCAAAATCTTTCTAATCTCCTTTACAGTCATTTTCCCCACCTTAGGGGATCCATAGTACACCTGTATTGATACATTATCCTCAGCCAGGTTTTGCAATCAAGACCTGTCATACATGTAATAAAGACGTTGATTTTTCTCTCCCCTTTCCCCTGCCTGCCCTCAGTAAGTTATTCCATGTGCAGCCCTGGCCTGTATGTAGAGGCCTTGATCTCCCCATGGCATCCAAATAGCAAAATGAAGCTACAAAACATTGACTGCAGATGACTCTAATCACTTATATTAATAGCTGGGACAAACCTTTGCAGCTGCTAAATTGATGCATTGGTAAGCACAAAATCAAGTTCCTTGCTATGCACACGGGTGCATGTATAGTGGGGAGGCAGAAAATCAACAACACTGAATAATAAACATTTCTTAGGTTAATTAATTTTGACATGTATAGCTTTATATGTAATTGATTCACGAGCTCTGTGAGGTAGATAATTCACACATCTTTGATTTTAGCAATCTCTTATTCTGCTTCATAACTTTCCACAAGATATTTTTACTCAGGAACATTAAACCAGTTAAATTTTAGTCTGTTCCTGTCAAGGTGGTTTACATCTACACAGGCAATTTCTGGACTTCATTTTGTTTTTGTCAGTCACACTCTTTGATATATGAAAGTTTAGTACTTAATGTACATCAGGATGAAAGTAGCCACGGTTGTTTGGGAACTTGCTCATATGGAGCAGTATCTGAGTGAGCACGTTATTGCTCCTGGCAGTCCCACTGCTCCCCTGGCCTGCTTGACTCCACATTTTGGTTGGTCAACCTGCACCAAGGCTGCAGAAGTAATTTCAGTGGTGAGGGAGTGAATGCTTCAACAAACGACTTTGCAGTCAAAGGAAAAAAAAATTGTATTATGCACCCATTAATGTCATGATGACCACATACACCCCATTTATGCAAACAGGACTGATACTACATCTCAGAGCAAGAATGGGCAGGTGCTGACAGACGTCCAGGAGTGCACAGAAATTATATTTATTAAATTGTGTATAGTATCCACATGGATGGATGGGACAGGGCTGCTGGGGAAGGTCCCTGATGCCTGGCCCTGCTACTGCCAGCCATGGCCATCATGGAAATGTCCCTGTCCTGCTGAGAAAAGCTTACAGCAACAGAAGGGTTCAGTGGCTGGAGTGGGCTGGGAAGGAGGTGCTGAGCAGTGTGCTGGGCAGGGGGAGCAGCACAGCAGGGAGGGAGCAGCAGCCCATGGGAGCTGCTCTTTTTCCACCTTCTGGCAATTTTTAGAATGAAAAAAATAAACAAAAATTAATAGATTATTTTTTTTTCACAAAGTAGCTGTATGACTCAACAAAGTTTTGCTTGTGGTCTTGCTTTTTCCTTTAGGGTTTGGATGTTGGGTTGTTTGGAGTTTTTTTTCAGATCAATTTGTCTCTTAAGTACTAACACTTTTCACATTCGTGACTAGCATTTTCTCATGATGAAAAGTGAAAATCCCTGTACTGGAAGCTGTCAGAAGCTGGGAGGGGCATTACATGAGAATTGCTTTTGGTTGTCACCAGCCCTGCCTTTTTCACCTGCAGCCATCCAGCCCTGGCCACTGCTGGGACACATCACTGCCTAAAGGAATACTCTGATAATTTGGGTCACTTGTTCTTGTGCAACTTTTTTTCTGAATAATGCTTGTATTTAAAATCTCCAATTTATGATCTTTGGTTAGACAACAGCAGTGCAAGACTGCTGTAACACCTACTGAAGCAATAGGAGTCTTTCTATAGACTTTATAGGAATTGGATGATATTTATATTACTGAATACTTTAAAACTAAACAGAGCCGCAAAGGAAAATCCCTTATTGCTGCCTTCTGTTACTTCCTTGGGGGAAGAAAAATAAAGCAAGTCTGAACTGAAACATACAGAATTTTTTAAATGCATGAATGCACCCTATCATTTTACTTTTCTCATCTTGTGATAGAGTACTGTTTAATTAAATAGATGAGGTATATGTCCTAAGCAGCTTATGGATGGGTATTATCTTCATTTGAGATACTCTAATGAGAGACTAGGGGAACAACAAGTAACCATTTATTCTACAAAATTAAAAATGGGAAAAGTGATGAACATTTAATTACCTTGACATTATCCTTTGCTATATTAAAGCAGTAAGTTGAAGGACAACAAAGCTAATATATATAATTTAAAATATGATATTTGTATACTTATACATACAGATATGCAAATTTTGTTTTCTTTAATAATTAAAATTCAATTAAATGCATGTGTTAAAGTAGTAACAAAATATTTAGCTTTTATGCAATGTCACTTTTCATCCATAGGTTCTGTAATGCTTTGCTCAGGCCACCTATAGCTGATGAGTACCTGACACAGAAGGTTTGTGTCAGCAGCGAGGCCCTGGCAGAGCTGGGTACCAGATAGCCTGGGCTGTCTGACACACTCTGCCCAAAGCTGCCAAATTAGTCACACAAAAATGGTACCAACAAGAAAAGCACAGTACAACTGTAGCATTTGGGACAACACAGCTCAGCAATCAGCACAGCACACTGTACTCAGGGAAAGGTGCACGTGGCTGTTGTGGGTTGGCACTGTCTGGATGCCACCCACCCACCAAAGCCTCTTTGCTGCTGCCCTCCACTGACCTTGGTGTCTGCAGAGCTGCTCCTCTCACATGTTCTCACCCTGCTCTTCTCTGGCTGTGATTACAGCTGCACAGTAATTTGTTTTTTTCTTCTTCTCAAATAAGTTATCACAGAGGTGTTCCCACCATTCCTGATGGGCTCAGCCTTGGCCAGCAGTGGGTCCATCCTGGAGCTGGCATTGGCTCTGCTGGACATGGAGGGAGCTCCAGCAGCTTCTCACAGAAGCCACTCCTGTAGCTCTTTCCTCTGCTACCAATATCTGACCATGCAAACCCAACAGTGGCTTAGGAAAACAAAAAAATATAGTTGCAATTAAAACTATAAGCAAGAATTTTTGTGATTAAATCTCTTCATTATTAGATGAGTATTATTCCCTGACTAGATATGTACTCGTTAGAGGCAGGCTCCTCTGTAAAGGAAATTGCTTTTGAAATTTTCACATGACACAGAATTAGGGATTATTCTTTCTAAAATATCTTCTTTCTTAAATACTCTTGCCTAGACTTATGAAAGGGACATGTATGGTAATTTGTAAAGTACAATATATAAAGCACTCAACAAATAAAATGCAATTATATATAACGTAAAATATACAAAATTTAAAAATATAAAATATAAACAAGACCCCAAGAACTAGGAAGTTAATCGCATAGCAGATTTCAGGTTTTCCTGTGATCTCTCTGAAGCATTCAAGGCTACTTAGTCTGCCAGAAGTGGACAAAAAGGAACCTGTTTCTAATAAGATCAATGCAATTGTGTTTTGAAAAGGGGAAAAGAAAAAAGCTAGACAAAATGCTGATCTTTTTTCTTTACTGAAACTGTTTAGTGATTAGATTGAGAATGTAGTTTACATGATCAAAGGGCTTGGAAGCAGATTTTTACATGAGCAGGGGTTCTGTTTGGTGTTTTTAGTGGGGGAGTGAAGGCATATTTTGGAAACTGTGATTTCATTACCTTTTAAATCTAAAAATCTATGCTTGTTTTCCATGCTGTCAGATTCATATCATGTCATAGTTCTATTGTATATGCACACTCAGCAAGAGAATGTGCAAGTGCTGGTGTTTTGTGTTACCCTGTTTCTCCCTGCATTTGCTAAGTGGAAAATAAATACTCAAATGGAAACAATATTTACTACCTTAAATCTGCAGGCAGGTAGCAAGAAATCAAGACCTGTCAGTCTCTGGACCCTCTGGACAGATTTGCTAGCAGGGTAAGCATGAGGCCATGATGTTTTGTAGAACCCCTGGCAGCTAAGGGGGCTGTGGATATCAGCTCTTGGGCAGTACCCATTCAAGCAGATTGGATTTACCAACCAAGAGCATTCTGCATGAAGTTAACGTTCTTCAGACCCATATACTCTGTCAGGCCTTTCATTTTAGATATGTATTACTTTTAGAAAAGGAAGCTTATTTTGACTGCACTGTTTCACTTAATACACACCAAATGTGATGATTCTTTTAAGGACACACACTGAGGTATATAGGAGGATGTGGTTTGTGCCTCTTCCCTTCTTCAAGGGACACAAGGCATCAAGATCACACATATGGTTCAGGTACAAGATACACTACTCATTCATATTAAACTTTTCAGCATGCACTGAATGCCATGGAATTAAAACAGACAAGATTATGCTCTTCTCTGGTGAAATTTCTTGAAAACACAAGTCATGATGAGGAAAAAGGGGATCCCCTTCTATATTATAAAACCCATACTTATTATGGGGAGGATGAAGCCAATTACAGATTAAGTATGTGGCTGAGAAAAAAAATTAAATTTAAAATCTCTTATGCTTGTATCCATACAACTGCATTGCTCTCCATAGCAATTCAGTAACTGAGAAATGAACAGAATCTAGTTTTTTTAACCCTAGGATAAATTTAACTCAAGAACACAGGTGGTTTGTATTCTGCACACGTGAATGGTCTACAGCTTTTCTGTGTTATTAGTCTGGTTTCAGCCATTTTAGCAATTCCATTGTATTTTGTTCACAGCTTTTAGCTTCCAACCTTTTTCATTTTCTGTTTCTTCTGCCAGACACTTAATCAGCCTCTCTGGGAACTTATATAGCTCCCATGACCACTGTGTAAGAACACCTAACAAACATTAATGCCCTTTTATCTTCACTGCACCCTTATGAGTAGGAACAGTGTTAATTCATATTATACAGAGAAGGAACAATAGGACAGAGACATTAAATGGCTTGGCTATCAGTGGAAGAGTAATCTGTAAAGCATCAGGAACTGAAGGCACATGGTTAGGGCTAGCCCAAGCACCTCCTTCCTACTCTCTGCCCTTTGCAGACTATGAGCAGCCTCAAGCATCTGTCGGTCTGTCAAGGCACAAGGAAGACTCTTGGAATTCCTGTGATGGAGGTGCCTGTGCTGGGACTGTTGTCACATCCCCGTGGTGAGAAAGCAGCTCTCCCAAAGGATAATGGTGAGAATCAAATTTGGGAACCCCTCTGTCTTTCCCTCTCACTCTGTCAAACAGCTAGGATGCCCAGGCTTCTAAATCAAGCACCCAAACCTGCTCTCTAAAGTATAGGGTATGAGTCACTTAGCTAACACAAAATGTCCTATACTGATCCACAAAGAGATTCCCATAAAGTTTCTCATGTCTCTTTTACCTGCCCACGCATATGGATCATCCATCATAGTAGTATCTAAATGCATGGTTTAACCAGACACACGAACTTTTTTAACACTGGATTTTGACTACTGGTTGCTGCACTCATTTCTAGTTTCATCTATTTTTTTATCTGACATGAAGAACACCATTCTGTTATAAGGAGAGATGGGGTGGAGTGTGAGCAAGTTCCACAAATTCTGCAACAGCTCCCACCCCTCCTGCAATCCACTGACTCTGCATGGCACATTATCTGCCTATTGATAATCCTTTATCATGGTCCATTGTAAAATCATGTTCTCCCATGGGCTGCTTTTTCTTTTCTCCCTTCTCTTGTAAGATATTGGGGATTTAATAACTGTAGCAGTTTGGATTCCTCTTTGTGGCCCTACATGGAACCAGGATGGATGAAGAGGTAAGTGAACGTTGCCTAGTTTCTTTGTCCTGGTTTTGGAGAGTGTTATTTACAAAGAAATAAACAGATACGTAGCTGTACACTTTATCTCACATTGCTCAGCTATTTCCTGCGCCTCCACACTCCCATCCCATACAATGGGTTGTAAGAGTTCAAAATGCCTCCCATCCAACCCTGTACCTATGCACAGGCAACTCCATCTCTTCCCTCTGCGTGTGCACCTGGAAGGTAAACGCAATGGAAGAAGGGGTGCCTACTCCCCTGCACCTTTGTGCAGGAATGGGAACAAATGTATTGAGGGGAGTGTCAGAATTTGAGTTATGTTTTATAGAACATTTGTTTAGTATAATAAACATCTGCAAATGACTATTTATTTCATGAAGTAATTAACATTCCTAATTAGATGCACCTTGCAGCTGCTGTTAATCTTAATTGGCAATAATGCAGTTACATTTTGATACATATCTTCAGAAGAGTTGCAGAAGAGAAGGGAAAAAAAATAAAGACAAAAATCTGAAGGGAAGGAAATAAAACTGTTCCCACACAGTTCAGAGAGTTCGCACAAAGAAGATCCCATGGCAACAGCGAGGCCCACAGTTTGCCTTATAAAAATCCAAGAATAGATAATGTATCATCTCTCCTAAAACACTTCGCTTGGGAAACCGGAGGGGAAGAGGGGGGAGAAAAATAAAATGAAGCACGGGAGGTGAAGCGAAGCCGGCTGACCCCCGCGCGTGTTGCGCGTCCGGCGCTCCCCTCCCGGCCGTGCCCCCGCAGCTGCCCCGGCGGAGCGGAGCCAAGCGGAGCGGAGCGGAGCGGCCCCGGCGCTGCGGACCGAGGCGGCGCGGGGAGGCGGGCGGCGCCGGGGCGGAGGGAGAGAAGGAGGGAGGCCCCGCTCCCCAGGAGTTTCTCCAGGATCCCTTCGGAAGGGCCCTCCCCGGCGGCTCCCCCCGCAGCGCGGCGAGTGCGGCGGTGTCCATCGGGTGGCAGTGCCGGCCCCTTCCTGCCGGCCCGGCGGAGGGCGCGTTCCGCCGAGCGAGCGAGCGAGCCCGTCTCGCAGGAACACAGGGATCGTTTATGCACTGCAGTTTCTCTCGCCTCTCTCCCTCCCTCTCTTCCTCTGCTCCCGAGGATATTTTGGGTGGATTGTGGTTATCAATCAAGACCTCCTCTTCTTCTTTGCTGATCACTTGTCATTTTCACCGGGGATTAGTATCGTTCGGGGCAAGCGGACAACTGATTTTTTTTTCTTTCTTCCTTCCTCCATCCAAGTTAAGATGGTTGCAGCCTGTGCTACAAGACAGCAGAACAATGATTT
>JAWWEY010000001.1:103764038-103781501 GCA_035582745.1 Loriotus luctuosus
CCCACCCGGAGCGTTCTCCCCACATTCGCCCAGCACCAGGAAAGGAACCCCCTCCGGATCGTCGCTCGCCGGATACTTGTGCGGGCAGCCGGGATCCGGCGCGCTGGGCGCGGAGCTGCCCGCGGGCGGCGCGGGGGCCCCAGGCCGGCCGCCCCCTTCCCCCCGCCCCCCCTCGCCGCACCTGGATGGTACCTCCCGCCGGCGACGCGGGCACTTTCTGAACTAGGAAGGAAGGGGCGACTCGGGGGGGGGTGGGGGGCGCCGAAGTCTGTATGGAATTACCTGCGCCCCCGGCGGAGCTGGCAGCGGTGGATGGATGGGCGCCGCGTCCGCGGCACTCGCGGCCAGCTGAGCCCCAGGAGTAAACACGGGGCTCCACCGGCCGAGTGCGCAGTGTGGTGACCGGCACTCGCCTCGCTGACTGATCGCACCGGAGGAATATTTCGGGAGACTCCTGGGGGTAAGGTCATTTTATCCAGGCAAAAGCCCGGCATTGCTAAACTTGGTGGCGGGTGACTGAAATGGGCACTTTCGGGATTGCTGCATTACCCTGATGCGAGGGGCTCCAGCCGCTATTGGCAGTTGAGTGGAATAACTGCAGTGGGTCTTCTGGTGAGTGCTTTTTGCGATAAATTAAAAAAAAAAAATCTCCTCCCTCTGTATTTATGCATCCTCTGGATTTGGGAGAGTACTGTAAGAGCAAGGAGTCCTTAATTTTCCCTCTTTTTATTTTTTATTTCCCTGATTGTAATATGTTTGACTGGAAAGGTTATGTGACAGCAAAGGAGCTCTCTGTGATGGAATCTAATTAATATGAGATCGGATCCCATCCTCTGGTTAAATAGATGTTTCCAACTCTGTGCAGCGTTCTGCTGCATTTCATAGCTGCAATGGAGGTAGAGAAAATCTGCTTTTCAAGTTGTTAAACTTTAAGGTGGTGATCCTTATTGATCGTGGTACAGTGCACTGGTGCTAGAGGGGTTAAATGCCATTGGTAATTTGGGATTACAACAGTTCATGTAAATCCTGCAAGGAAATTATAAACGGAGGGGTGCTAAGGACAAAATCTCCTCAGCTTCATAGTAGAGAAAGACCATAAATGTCGCTAGCCTGAAAATATCTCATCCAGCTGCTCTTACAAAATATCTTTTTTACCCAATAACTTACCTACTGAAACCTCGGACCACGTGCATGGGAGTTGGAAGATGTGCAAACAGAGATGCTATCTTCGGTATTTCATACATACATGCATCTGGCTGAGGGACTGTGTGGGAATTCATTCCTGTTACTTGTGGTGTGAAACGAGACGAGAGAAAAAGGAAAGATCATCTTCTTAAGAACAGAAGCGAGTGAGGGAAGCACTTCAGCCTTTAAAGATTTAAAGGGATCCGAGCAATGCACATTGGTAATCTCTCTCTGCAAAATCAGTTCTGATAAGAGGGAATGGGGGAAGGTTGAGGGAATCGATAGTGATGACGTTGTGCAGTGCAATGCACTGCAATGCTAAAGTTACATAGTGTGTGCGAAAATATGTACCCTTATGTACTGCTGGTGAGTTCATGCATAATGGATGGAAGAAGATATGCAGATCTGTCTGTAGGAAGATGGATGTATTTGTGCAAAGACGGTGATTATGTAACTTGATTACATCAGTGGCATCAGTCGCCGATAGTGGAATAATATTCTCCTATAGCGTATCGATCACTTGGCTTAACTTTGTAGCGCTCCCGGCAGCGAGGGATGGAGACCTGGGCAGAGGAGGGGAGATCCTTGCTCAGCTCCTGACAAGGGGTTTGCCTCTTGCAGGCTGCCTTTTGCATCAGCGTGCTGCTGGCGGAGTTTCCCCGGGACAGGGAGTTCACGGAGGACGAGGAGGAGGAGGAGAAGGAGGGGGAGGCTGCCGAGGGCTGGTTCAGCCACACCCGGGAGAGGCTCCCGAGGAGCCCCGGCCAGGCTGCACAATGCTCCCATTGAGCGGCCCCGGCTCCTTCGCAAGGTCACACCGCAACCTGGGACTCGGGTGCATGGCAACAGCTGAGCGGAGGAGGAACAAAACCGAAATTAAAATTGATCCTCCTCCTCCTCTGCCCTGGCCGTCGCCTGGCTCCGAGCACGGCGTTCTGCTGACCTCGCTGCTCCGGGCAGAGCCGGCGCCGCTCGCCCGGGTGTGCGCGGCGCCCAGCACCGACAGCGCCGTGTGCTGTGTCTCTCTCGGTGCGAGCAGCGACTGCTCACAGCTTTGGCAGGGCGCTGCTCCACTGTGTTACAGTACAGCGTGACTGACGTGCGGAAAAAGTATTGTCAGATACAACAGCTTCATACACCTGTTACATTTGCAGGAACCCAAAAGGTGGTCTCTTAACGCATTTCAGGCGTCTTAGAAGTGAGTGGGTGAAGAGCAAAGGTTTAACAGGAGTCCCATTGGTTTAACTCAGGCTTTTTTAGCAAATTGTCCTCAAAGATAGCAGTATCAGGATATGCCTTAATGCCCCTTTTAGAATCCTGAATCACTTTTCCTATCTGTTCAGGGAGAGAAGGGGGAAGAGCACTCCTTGAAGATAGATAAGCTCACAAAGGCACTGCTGAGGGCCCATACCTCTAACACATGCATTTTCTGAAAAATGTAAGCCTGATGAAATCTTAACTCAGCTGAAATGAGTGATCTTATCGTCACTGACCTGTGTCCTTCCCCACTTCACTCTGAATCCGTTCCAGCAAAATGTCACTAAAATACTTTTGAGTTAAGAAGAGGTGAGGGCAGAGTGGGTTTTACATCTCTTGATAAACATGATCTTCACATACCTACTAGATTTAATGCACTATCAAACTCACAGTAATTTTACCCTACAGCAGCCTGAAAAATCATTTTTTCCTGCCTCCCTGAAAACATCAGTATTTTAAAGTAGATTCACCATTAGTTCATGACTATATTCATATTTCTGAAGGATAGGTCTGGGCAAGCACTAAAATATCCTGCTAATGCAGTTTAGAGTTTGACATTCATAGAGTATACTGAGTAAATTGGGAAAAAAAGGATATGAAGTTAACTCTGTTTCCATCCTTCAGGGGTCAGAATAACACTATGGCAACTCCTATGCATTGCTACAGCTCTTATAATTTTCAGAAATGTCCATTGCATAGTCTCCCCCACACAAAATTACAGGCATGCTCTTTCCACTGATTGCTTACAGGACCCCTTGTGACACACAGGCCACATACCTGTACCACCCATCTCAAAGGAGAGCACAATTCTCTCCAGAAGGTGTTATAAAACTGGTGCTGTAGAGGAGTAGGCACTGCCAGTGTGGGAATGTATCACATGGTACACGTAAAGTGGCATGCAGCATGCAAGGATTTGCAAATTCAGGACAATAGGCAATGGTAAGGAAGCAAGTTTTATTTTTAGATTAATTTTATTGTTGTAGTTAGCAATGCCCACTTGGTAAAAATAGAGAGTTTCAGCTCCAATGCAACATCTCTTCAGTTTGCACCAAATGTAGCTTTTTTGAGAGGAAACTTTCCTTGCTGAAGTAAAGCTGTAAATCACTCGGACAAATGAAGAGAAAATGTGAAGAGAAATATTTACATAAAACACTCCCAGGCTCCAAATCTCAGACCACTGAAAGCAGCGAGATTTTGGCCACCCACTCCTCGCTATTGCTGGAGAGCTGGCTTTTAAAGAAAACAGCAGTGCATGTAGAATAATCTCAGTGCCTTCCTCTGAAAGAGCAGGCTTCTGGCTGTCATTGTCATAGAAAACAGTAGACTTGTTTTACTGCAGATAGGAAAATTTGAAACAAGGCAGATCTTAATGAAACTTTTTTTACTATTCAGTGATATTCTTGTAATGTATTCAGAGTACTTTCTGTGGCCATTATGTTGAACCCATGTATTAGGAAAAAAAACAAAAAAATGGATAATCAACTGAGGCTTTCCTTCAGTGTATTTGCACTTACAGAGAAGTGTTTGAATCTACTTCTGTGTTTCATAACAGCTGTGATATTTAGCGGCTGGGAATCTTTTTATTTTTATATTTCACACTGCATGATAATATATGGCAATTGAAACATGAAGCTCTGATTAATATGATTAAAAAGTAGCAACTTATCTAATGGTGCTGAAGTTGTAAAGTTTAATTATAGAAGCACCATTTGCACAGCTATAGGTAAGGTTGTGTCAGCATTTCTATTATAAACCCTCTATCCTGTTTCCATCCATTGTGTCAGGGGTCCATGAAATAAGAAGAATTCACAGTAGGGACCATGATGTCTGTTTAGGTTACTGACATGGCCTGTCAGGTCAGTAATCCATGTGTTTCTTTAAGTTTTTATCTGAATACCTACAGCAGCACCAAAGCAGCCATTATGCTCTATCAATTCAAGTATATTCTTTTATTTCAAAATGTAATTAAATATGCAGTGATGGACCACAGTGACTTAGTGACTCAGGAGGGATCATTTAACATATCATTTTTTATGCACTTTCATACAGTTTTCCTACTCCTAAAACAAAAGCAGATTAAATGCAGCAATTAATTTTTTTTGGTGACAGCTTAAAATTAATTTGCATTTAGGTGAAAACTCTTTTGGGGGGTGGAGAGGAAGGAGAGAATGATGAAGATGAAAATTTGTGGGTTTTGAATGTTAATATTCAAGCTTTGCATATTCCCCTGAGGTAGTCACATATGGAACTCCATCCTGCAGAAGGGGAAAGTACTGTGTCATTTGTCACAGCTCTGTAAGACCTGGGCAAGGAAATCAGGTAGTGCTGGCTCTCTGTTTTAACATAGAGCACTCAGTTTTTCTAGGTCTCACTGTACCTGTGTGTTATAGGCACTCCTAGGTCAGTTCATGGTGTTATACAGCACACTATTTATGCCTCAATAACTGGGTCTCAACAAACGAACCAAGGGCATCACTCAGTCTTACTGCTGTATGTGCTTTAAAGTTTCATGTTTGTTGGAGCAGCACACAGACATAAGGATAATCCTTAAACAGTTGTAGCATCAACTGCAGCATTTACTCACAAAGATTTTTCAATTGGGAATGAAGGAAAAGAAAGGGAGAACATGAAAACATTTAGATTTTTGCCACTACAGTAGATATTGTTTCCATTTTATTTTTTACTTCTAGAAATAATTTGGGAAATGCTCAGTGTAGCTTACAAAAAGAACTACAGAAAACTAATTCATGTGTTGAGAAGACCAATTCCATCTATACAAATCTATACAATCAGCAGGCACACAAGGGGTAGTGGTGTCAGAAAGTTTTCTGTTCTCTGGTCCTTTACAGCTGACCATGGTGAATAGAGCATTGTGGAAGAGGAAGAAGATGGAGACTGCAGAATGGGTTAATAAAAGGGGAGCAAAAAAGCTTGTAAATGTACAGACAGTGGTGAGGTATCTTCTCTTTTTTCTGAGATGGAATGTATTTCTGTATTCGTCTTGTCTGTTCTGTTCTTTACCAGGGATACCCAGCTGCTTAAAGTTACTGCAGTTCCCAACTCCCACTGCTCTTTTTTTTTTTTTTTTGAAAATCCTTAAAATCTTCAGTGCAAGGGCCATCAACTTTTTGTTTTCATGTTTTCATGCCTATTTCCAGTCACACAATGAGACGGTGATCTCTCAGTTGGAATAACCTGAGGTCTTTCTCCATAAAATAATAAATTAATGTCAGGAACATGAGAGAAAGAATGTTTTCTGTTAGATGAAAAGATTGAAAAAGCCTATAATTTTATAAAAGGTTGATAATTTGCAGAAATCATACTTTGTTCTGACAAAGTACATACTTCGAATTTCCAACTAGGATTTCACAGTACTCTTACAAGACTGACACCAAGGTAGTGCAGCTGCTGTGCTTGGAGAGTCAGTAGCAATTTCTTTTCACTCCAAACCAAAGGTTTAGACTCTTTCAGGGAAAATGAAGTCATAGTGATGTGCATCCATTGTCATGTGCAGGGAAAGGCTTCTGCTGCTGGTTGGGAGAGGGCTTAACTGCTCCGAGTTCCCAGTGGGCTTAACCAGCTCTGACCTGTCTGAGTTCCCAGACCGTTTGCATCTGGCTGAGAATTGCTGTGCCTGAATGGTGTAAGGAACCTGCAAGTACATCTGTGCCTTGCCTACATCCATTTGACAGTGCACCTTTACTGGATTTGACTCTGAGCTCAGATCATATGCCTCAGGGATAATTCCTACACCAAGATCTGTTGGTATGATGGAAACCTTGGGATAGAGCCACAATGTCTGCACAGGAATGTGTTTGGCCAGGATGCTTTTGTGTGGCACTGATCCCTGGCAGCAATTTTAGCCCTGTGTCTGTCAGGTTGCTGCTCAGTGCACAGAATTTCAGGATGGCAGCAGAGCACAGCTGTTACCATACAGCACCTTGGCATTCTGCATCTTCGATTTTCCTTTAATGCTTTCTGTCTCTTCCCACATTAAAACTTTTTTCTCCCTCTCCCCTCCACCCCCCTCCCCTCCCCCCCCAAACTTTTTTTCTTATTTTAGAGTAAAGTAACTGGAAATGCATGGCATTTCCTTTTCAGCAAGTTGTGACTGTGATGGAGATAACGTATGCTATCTGTCAATAAGATGTGTGTTCAGTATACACACTGTTTTTTTAATTCAACATCTCTTACAGAACAGACAAGGCCTGTGAACTTTCTCTTAGACATTTCTTTGGGGGATCCCATAGCTGAAAGTGGTGTGCTTACACCAATGTTAAATCAGGCTGGCTGGTTGGCCCTGTCTCTCTGCACATACATATATATTTAGTTATCATAGAATATGCTGAGTTGAAAGAGACCCATCAGGATCATTGAGTCCAACTCATTGGCCCTGCACAGGACACCCCAAGAGTCACACCATGTGTCTGAGAACATTGTCCAAATGCTTTTTTGTCTCAGTCAGGCTTGGTGCTGTGACCACTTCCCTGAGGAGCCTGTTCCAGTGCCTGACCACCCTCTGAGTGAAAAATGTTTTCCTGATATCCAACCTAAACTTCCTTTTACACAGCTTTAGGGCATTTCCTTGAGTCCTGTCACTGGTCATGAGAGTGAAGAGATCATCACTGCCACCTCCACGTCCCCTCAGGGGAAGTTGTCACTGCAGTGGGGTCTCCCCTCAGTCTCCTCCAGGCTGAACAGACCCAGTGCCCTCAGCCCCTCCTCATAAGGTTTCCCTTCCTGACCCTTCACCATCCTTGTAGCCCTGCTTTGGATGCTGTCTAGTATGTTAATGTACACTTTCAGGGATCATTTCTGTAGCTGGTCTCTAGAGGAGAGTTATGTACAGATGCACAAATACAGGTACCTATGTATGCCTGTGCAGGCACATGCCTTTACCTGTGCACTCACTCTTACACCCAAAGGAGACTGAAAACAAGCCATGAAGAGGAAATACTGTAGTTATTCCTTATGCTAAATGGAGGAAAACAAGCATCATTCAAACAAGCCATGAGACAGTAACTGTTTTTTAGGGTTGATTTAGTATTTATTTTTTTAATTATCTGTAAATGCAGCATATTTGAAGACAACACAAATGCATTTTGGAATATCAAAGCAGAAATATACTTTTAAAGGACTATCGAAGGGCTATATGGTATCAAATGTAATTTTAGAAATCTACATGGTAAAACTTTGAAAGATACAATCTAAATGTTTCCTGTATATCTCTCCTAACTGAACAGGATACCATAAAAAATCTTACCCATTGTTGTGAAGAAGCTCAACCAGGGTATTTTCTCAGTTCATAGTAGAAGAAAGTTTTATATGTGTTATAGAAGAAATGTAAGACTTTGTGTAGTATTTCTTGTATAACACTTAGAAACTCTTAGAAACAGTATGAATAATCCATCTGCCTTTGGTAACTTCTTATGCAGAAACCTATTAAGAAGGAAGAAAAGACCAGAATCACAGCCAAAAAAAAAAAAAAAAGAAGTCTTCCATATGAAAAGATTCCCATGTGAAGAAAGAGATGAAGGTTTTATTTATTCAAAAAAAAAAAGAAGATACAATATGGAAGAACAAATGATGCAGGGAATATTGAAGGCTATGGAAAGATACTTTGGCTTATCTTATACATTTTTTTCCTGATGACCAGTGAAATTTAATTGTGGAAAATGTAAAATGAGTAAAGGAAAACACTCTTTTGCATAGTTTATTCAAATCCTTCGTCTCTCATGGACAAGGATGCACTGAAGGGAAAGCTCTTGTAGAATAGAATAGCTAGATAAAGACAGAATTTTGAAATGTTGCATTGTAATAGATACCCAGGTAAGAAGATTATCAGGCTGTGTAACAGAGGGCTCTCACCTTGTGTACCCCAGCTGTGGTGTAGCCAGTGGATGTATGTGTCTGTCATTTCTGAGGTGTTAAAGGGTGCTTCATCCAAAGGATTTCTTATTGGCTTCCCTTGGAGGTCTCCTGTCTGAGATGGACTGTGTGTTCTGGAGACTACAGTTCTTCACTCTCTGTTCATTTTACAAACCCAGCAACTGTAGTACTGCTTAATAAAGATTTATTAATGTTGACTGAACAGCCTAATTTTGCTGTTTAAGTCCTCATTACTAAAGTCCTGGCCCAAAACACAGTGATGGAAATGGAATAAGCCTTACTGCACTCTGTAGGTATTGGATCAATCTTCAGCTTTATCATCTAATTTCCTAATTTTTGTTATTTTCTGTGGGAAAAACCCCTCATACTACTTATGTTTAATAGGTTAACATTGATTACAAAAAGAAAATCTTGTAAACTTTAACAGAATCCAATAAAGCTTATATTAAAGCTATATTATTGACAGTATAAACGGTCTTGGTAATTTCCATCATTAAAGGATATGCAACCCCCATATTTTGTTCAGTCACTGAAAGGAATGTCTCATTTCTTAAAAGGTTGGTACACCATCCCTGGTCTCTGGTACTTTTAGTTGCTGTGATGGAAAACTCAGATCTTTAAAATCAATCCCTAAAAATATATGCAGTGTTAGTGTACATCCTGAACTAGTTCTTTCTAAAAAATTGTCAGGTTAATCAAAATACAGATAGGTTTCAGTCTTTAGTTAGTTTAACTTACCCTCCTTCATATTGCTTCTTCACTACTTGATATGTATAATGATGTATAATATATTTCTTATATATAATAATGTAAATTCTGTCAAAGGACAGCCACATGGCTCAATGGACAGACACTCTACTTCTACTTCTGGGTGCTCACTTACAAGGGACCTTCCTTAATTACTGTTTTCTCTAGATTTTGTCCATTTGTAGTATCACTTAATGCTTAAGACCTCCATATTAGCTAATGCAATGTATGTCTTATATTTCTTTGGTGTCTGAAATCAGGCCCTTTCACTAGTTCCAAATATTGCTTCTCTGTAAAATTTTGCTAAATTTGTCCATACTTCAGTTTCTTGTCTCTGAAGACTGAAAGACATAAACACATTCTGCCTTCATCTCTTTTTAAGTGCTTTATCTATTTATAATAAAACCTCTTTGCTTAATATTTCTATTTTATTATCTATGAAGTAGGGCTAGAGAAAAAGTTAATGCCAATTTCTTCTTCCTGCCTCAGTGGAAATTAAATTTTTTGCCAGCCCTTGGAAATCATATAAAGTATTTCCATTCTTCCAGACTCCAGAAAATAAGTAATTTCCATTTTGGTTGGAGGGTGGATTTTTTAATATTTTTTTTATTTATTTAGCCCCTCGATTTTGGGAGGATTGAATCAAAAGATGCCATTTTAGACATAAAATTTTAATGAAAACATTTTTTGTTCAGTAGAAAATTAATCAGGGAAGATATTTTCAGAGTACTTAATGCAAGTTCTTAGCAGAACAGGACTCTCAGCTAAGGTCTTTACATGCTAAATAATACAAATATGAAAATAGTATTGTGAGTCATACTACTGGGGGTGGCTGGGTCAGCTGCCTGTTTCCTAAATATTAATCAATCTTTTTTAATTTGAGATTACTTCACTATTCATCTTCTAATTTTTCCCTGTTGCCTGAATAATTATATATAAAATATGGATGGTCACGAATCAAATGTAGCTTGTGGCTTTCCTTTCTGCCAAGGTTCAGGTGTAACCCACCTGGTTAACAGAACAAAAATGTTAATAGTGATGGTTTCTGGTTTTGATGCTGAACTTCGACTCTGTGTTGGCTCTTACTCATCAAGTCTTAATCCAGTGCCCGGGGTGTTGTGGGAAGGGCCGCTGTTGGTCTCAGCGTGGAGTGAATTAGATTTGGGAATTTTAAATCTTAGCAGCGAGGTTCTCTTGTTGCCTGCGGCGCGCTCGCCTGTCGCGCAGAGCCATCACCTGCTGCATGCCCGCAGGTCCCGCCCGCCTTGCGGAGCGCAGCCTTCCCTTCCCTTCCCTTCCACCGGGAGCGGGGCAGCTCCTGTTCCTCTGGGAGATCGTCCCAGCGGTGAAGGCATCTCGGGTTTCGTACATGAAACCTCTGCTGTTTTTTTCAGGTCTTGTTACTGGAATTGACGAGCCGTGCTCAGTGCCATCCTTTGGGCTAATTCCAGCTGACGGCTCTGGACCAGGGTTGGACCGCAGAGCTCCGCCGTGACGCCGGCGGCATTTCCCCATCTCAGCAGGAATGCCCCAGCCAGCGGGCTCCGTGCCCGCCACAACCTGTCGCCTGGAGACTTGTGGTTTCCATAGCTTTGTTTAATAGAAGACATTTTTGTCTGCTCTGAAGATACTCGTGCTCGCTGGTTTGGAATAATATTAAGTGAAGCAAGGGTAAACCGATTTCACACAGAATCTCCTGTCAGAGCTCTGTTTTGTCAAGAATAATGTGAGAGTAACTCCAGCGAAGCTGTTTCATTCGGCTTGCCAGATTGAGTCCAATGTGAACCTTCAACATAGATATTATTGCATTAATTTTAATGAATAAAGATCACAGACTTATTTAATTAACATAGCAAAAACCACTGTCAACAAGCAAAGAAGTTATACTGCACAGCCGCTCTAATGCAATCACAAGAGTATACTTTATGGCTATGAGAATATAATTTTCTTGTTAAAAAGCTTTGGTGTTTCTTTAAATATATAAAAATACAGGAAATGTGTAAATAAGGCTCGCCAGCCATCTCAAACACCTCGTGTTAAAATTAATCTGTTAGCTATAACTTGTGTTCATTTACATGGGTTTCAGATAATACTGGTGTATATAAACAAGCATATATATAAATATAAGTAGAGGTATGCATGTATATACATAACTTTTGTTATAAAATCATAGGCGTTAATATTGAAAACACAACCATTATGCAATTTTTGTATGTTGTTTTTACCATTATTTTTATCATTTTATTTGCATGGTTAAGGACTGTTTAACCACTAGAGTTTTACTTTTCTTGTGCTTTTCTGCCTGGTCCAACTACATAGAAAATGCTCCTTTAATTGGTTCTTAGGGAATTCAAGAGCACTCCATTGGAGGCTTGCCTCCTCCACCAAGACCCACTGCACAGTCCCACCTGCGTGTACCTACACATGTTCTTCTCTCCAAGCTCCCTCAAGCATTGCCACAAGAGCTGGTTCAGTGTTTCTGGAAGTCAAGGAGTCAAGGAGCCACCTGAATGGCAGTACCTTGTCATGTGCAAGACAGGCTGCTGCCTCAGTGCTAGTCCTGAATTCATAACTCAGAGGGAGTCTGTGTTTCGTAATAGGGGAAGCTGTGGGCAGTGCATCTCAGTTTGGCAGGAGCTGCTTGCTGTGTAGATGGCTTTAGATTACTGCTGGTGTCAAGATTTCAACATATATTTGGTCTGTTTAATCCCACACTGAGATAGAGTATGAAAACCATTGCTTGAAAGCAATATATGTGTGTATAAATATAAGCCAGACTCTAGTTTATCTAATAATGAAACCTGAATGCAGGAATGCAAATGTATAATGCAGCCCAAAGTGTATCAGGGTGTATCAGTGCCACCTGAAATATGTAAATAAGAGACATTATTGCTTATTTGGCAGGGACTGTGGTTCTACGGTCCTCACTTTTACTGTCATTTTTATTGACCTCTCAGAATGCTCTCAAATAAGCTTTCAACCTTATGCTTTGTTTTGATGAATGAATTTTCAACTAGAGACAGTTTACTGTAGAATTATCTTATATTTTTTCTACCAAGATTGGCACAATATTCTTATCTTAAAAAAGATGGTTTTTTTCTTTATTATTCTTTTACTGGAAATTTATACTATAAATTATACTACTACAATACTAAGGTTATTGTAGGATAGAGAAAAGCTACAGTAAAAATATAATAAATATAATACAGTAAGACTGTGTTCATATAATAGCAATTTTTTGCACCCATAAACTTTATAGTTTGTTTTGAGGATTATCTATTAAGACTCTAATTAAAAAGAAAAAAATAACTCACATAAATTCCCCCCAGAAAAAAGGGAAAGGACACACCAGAAAGAAAAATAAATTTTTGTAATTGAATCTAGATACCCATTTATTTAAGTCCATAACTTGTTTTAAAGTACAGACTGGCTTTCTGCTTATCTTAGAGGACAGACAGACCCTCTTATTATTTAAAGCTTATTTTAAAAATAGCTTCATTATGAAGGATCACAATTTTTGCTCAGTCCTTATCCAAGAATAAAATTAAACAAAATATGCTGTCAATCAACACTCACTTTCCTGTAGATGGTCAGAAATAAAGCAGAGAACCATCACTGATCTCAGTATCAAAACAGTATTATATGCTTCCAGGGATTTCCATAAAATTTAGTTTATGGAACTCGAAGGTTTTATAACAAGAGTTATGAGAGTTTTACATATGGAATAACTGATTTTAGCAGGAGGTTGTGTTCTGTTGATGTCAGGAATTCTAGCTCACTTTTTCTGTTACGTGGTATGTGTGGTGCATACTCATGGTGAATACACACATGAAACAGGAACTAATTTATCAGTTCCCATGAGAAAATGGCTCTGCACACCTCTTTTATTAGTGAAAACTAAACTTCATTTGAAAATAAAGGCATAGAGGAGAAAATATCCTTAAATGGTCCTTTATTTTATATGCTGTGAGACACAAATAAATCCATGAATTACCTCAGCAATGTGGAATTTATTTATCAGATGAGACGTTCTAGCTGTCACCAGTCACTGACAGTGATTGTGACACCCTGCTGCACACATTGCTTACACTGTACAAAAATTCTCTATTTATGTAGCACGTTGTTCCTGAGATTTCATACCACAGGTGAACAATTAGCTGTATACCTGCCAGTTAAGATAACTGAGCTCTGCAATTAGATTGTGTGACAGGTTTTGATGAAATTCAGCCTCCTTCCAGAGGCAGACTGTGAGCTGGCAGGGAGGGTGTGGGGTGCCCCAGGTGGGTGGGCACAGGGTGTGCAGGCAGTGCAGCAGGAAGGGTGCTTGGAAGGGCACAGGAGTGGTCAGCAGAGTGCTGCCTCCCCATCTTGTGCAGCCCTATGTCCTGTGCAGCAGCTGACAGGCATGGGGAAGGCTGCTCCTAGGATGGGTATTAAAGAAAAGCTGTGAATAGTGAAGACAGAGAAATGCTTGGTGTTGGTCAGTGTCCTTTGGCATGACTTTGGTTTGATCACATCATTTCTGTTGCATACATCATCCCTGAGGAGAGATTCTGCTTCCTTGGCCAGTGTCATCCCTTGGTTTAACATCAGCTCCCAAGTGAAGGAGAGTTGGGCTGGGAGGCTGTCCCCCCACTGCTGTACTCTGGGGCCAGCTGGCTAGGTGGCAGGAAGGGGGACCAACCTGTGCTGGTTTTGGCTGCAGTACAGTTCATTTTCTGCCAGTGGTGGAGAGCAGTTTATAGCCACATTGCCTGATGCCCATACCCTCTCAAACAGATTGCCTGGGACTACAGTACTTGTCATTTGGCTTTGGGTTCCTTCTCAGCCACCTGTGGTGGACTTGTTGTCTTAGTTATGACTCTTAGAGTTGATTTTTTTAATGTAGGTTTATGGAGTTATTTTTAGTTTTGTTTGTGTGAAGTACAGCCTCCCCTGCTTTGTCGTTTTTTCAGACACAAAAAACTGGTAGATATTTTGTGTCCTAGGCTACGTGCAGGGATAAGCTTAGGGGTACGATGGTATCAGAGGACTGAATGTTCAGTACAGACCAAACCTACTTGTTACCTTGGTGTTAGAGGCAATCTGTGGAGTGAACTGCCTTCCCTCACCTGTTGACTCCAGAGAGCAGCAGCGAACTCACACCCTGCAGTGGAGATGATCCCTGTGAAGAGTTTACTCAAGGGCTGAGCTGCTTGGCAGTGCAGACGTGTTGCCTGACGTGGATTCCCAGGAGCAGAATGGGGTGATAGCATTTCTCACCTCCCTGGCACACTGAGGGAACAGACACATTAGAGACTGTGAGATGTGAAGATATGGGAAGATGTGGTGTTTTGTGGTGTGATGAGGGTGCAAATGACAGACTCCTGTCTGAGAAGATGGATGAGTTCCCTTCAGTAAAGCATTAATATGTGCTGTGTGCTCTGAAATGCGAGCTGGTTGTCACAGGCTCTGCAGTTGTTCCTGGGGATTTTGTTATGCAGATGGTACTTTCTGATTATCACATTTTAAGACTCACGCACACATGAAAGGGAATAGTGAAATGGAGAGGGGTAATCTTACTGAATAAGAAAAGCATTTTTATAAACAGATTTTTTTTCCCCTGAGATGAATCAGCTCACTCTTGGCCTTACATCTTGAAGCTCAGTCTGGCTATATCTGAGTTTATGAGATAGCTATACATCTTTATTTTTTACTGCCCTTTGAAAAGCCCCAGAACACGACTGTCATCACTGACATGCTGTGGAGACAGGTCTATGCAGAGCTGAGTACCATTCCCCCTGCCTGTTTCTCTCTATCAGGCTGGTCAGGTGTGTGCCTGCTGCTCTCTGAGTCAGGACTGGGAAGGCAGATGGGTCTCCAATGCAGGTCCCATTCAGGGCATCACTCTGTAACACAGATACTCTTCAGAAGTAAGCTACAAAGCTTCTTGGTCTTGTACACTCCTTTCCACAAATTGCCCTGCCAAAAAAGGGCTGGTGAAACAAAGGTTTGGTGAAATAATCCCATTTGACACAGCCATACTTTCCATTTGTAGGAGAACTGCACTGCATTCAGCACTCAGCAGACCATGTTTGTTCAGCAGATTTCAATTAGAGGTGTTAGTGCTTTTAGAGGCCAAGCTGGATTTCTTCCAGAACAGATTTTTTATTTTCCACTCCATACATAGCTCCACAAAATGCCTTTGTACAGAAAAAATGTGCATCTGCCTATACCCTTAGAAAGCTTTTGTGATTAAATTGTGGAAGAAATTGTTTTACCTTGCCCTATCTGAATTGGAAATACTGTCTGCATGTGGGAGGAAGCAGACATTGTAGTTCAGGTTTGGATGGGAATAGGGATCTTAATGTTGGTGAAGGAATTACTGTGACTTCCTTCTATTAAAAGATTGCCCATAATCTCCCAGTTTCCATTTCTCTGTGTGTTGTGCATGCTCAGAACCCATGCCATAGGGCTTACAAGGGAGAGAAATTGGATTGGGGCAGCTGGGGAGCACGAGGTAATAACAAAACCATATTGGCAGCACTTTTGACAGTAGCCATCAGCTACCACTTCCTTCTCAATTTTTCCTACGCATCACTGTGCAGAAGGGATTTGAAGGAACAGAGAATGGAGTTCATTGTCTTTTTAGTCTGCTCAAATGATTGAGGAAGGCTATAAAAAGCCACCTCAGGCCTAATTTCGTAGTGGCCAATTCTCACAAATTGTCTGTAGGAAGAGCACAAAGCTTCAGCAATGCCAGGCCACCTGCAGATTTCACTTAAGAAGAACACAGCCCAGTTTTCATTGGACTATCAAAACAATTAACTTGCTCTAAGTCATGATGGTTCTGTGAGCTGATTTTAGCTACAAAAGAATAAATTCCTGCAAAAATCTCTATGAGCCTTTCAGAATTCTGTATCATAAATTACACCCCCATCGGTGAAATCTCAGTTTAGAAAATAGAAAACTAAGCTATCACTAATGAGGAGTTAAACATAAGTTTATACTGCACAGTATTGAGCGTATTTAAAACATTTGGACTCTTAGTTTGAATTTGGACTTCTGACCTCATATTAATAAGCAAGATTTAATTTGAAAGGTTTTTAATTTTTAATGTAGTTTGTGTCATTTTACTTCCTTAATAATCAGAAGGTCACATGGTACCAAATGAAACACCTTATGACAATCTAAATTGAGTATATCATCAGTATTACCTTTATCAGTCAGAAATAATTAATTGAATAGTGTGTATTGCTCATAGATCATGATGTCTGCTTCTGAAAAATGCATTGGCCTATAAATTGTCCTCCAGTAGCTATCCCCAGACAAGACAGGAGTTGCCAGAAGAAATTTGTAGAAAGATGTCTTCGGAATGATGGGTGTTTGCACAGTAAAGCTGAGTAAGAAGGCAGCTATTCAAAGCCTCTTTTTAAAGGTTTCCTGTTAGATCCTTTTTTAAAAAATACAGTTTTCTATTTCTAGCATGAATTAACATAAATCACATATGAGATGTATTTAATTTCTTTATTTCTGTCTAGTTATTTCCATGTAAGACAGGACACTGTTGGAACATAATACTAACCACCATGTGAATTTATAGTTACATGTTCCTGGTGCCACATTAAATTTTACCCAAATACAGTAAAATTGTTCAGCAGATAATTCCTGCAACAGCTTATCTTTGTATTTATTTTTAAAGGTTTATTTTACAGTGATCCATAAACCTTAATTTCCAACTGTTTATCATTTGTTTCTCAGGATATACTCCAGTTTTTCATATACACACCCATTCTTAGGAATAGAGGACAGGGCCTTATTGTTATGCAGTGCCTACTCTCCCTTAAAACTGTTTCCTTTTAGGCTTGTCCTTCTAATCTGTTTTCTGCTTTCAAGGCCAAAATAGTTGCTGGACAGCTTAGATTCAATGCCCTTTAATTGACATGACTTTTCCTCTGCCTCATGTCTGTTCTCTGATGGTACACAGAAAGAAATCATAACTTCTCTGATATTTATCACAATAAGAAAGCTAAAATATTCCACTCCAATTAGAGTTATGTTCCTGTTATGTGCTTTAACAGCTGCCTTTTCACTTGTGGTCTGAGTTCTTTTGGAGAGTACTGACCAGAAGCCTCTACATTGTGCTAGAGGATGTCTTGCTGGTGCTGGTGCCATTTGCAGTAGCTCTCCCACACACCTGTCTTCAAAGGCAGATGCTAAATTTGCAGTTTTTCAGTACTATGTCACTCTGATTTGTTGTGGGATCTCCACTCATCACTTCGGATGTGCGGAGTCTCCCAAGACCACCTCGAAGGCAGAGACCGCGTCGGGGGGCTCGGAGATCTTGGCCCGATGCCCGGAACACTTGGTGGCTGGATTTCGATCCTGCAAATGATTTACCACCTT
>JAWWEY010000001.1:103781601-103836452 GCA_035582745.1 Loriotus luctuosus
TCTTCTGCTGTGATGTTGGCACTTGGGGATTGGTTCAAAGTAAAAATGCACTTTCTAACATAGGTGATAGACATTGGAAAATAAAGGTAAATATGGTGTACGTAGTTTATAGTATAAAAGGACAGCACCGCCTCGGAGGAGGCCGGAGTTCATCGTGGCTGTCTTGCTGGTCAGACCTCTGTCCGGCTGGCAGAGAATTTTATAGATAAGATGTAATAAACAATCTGAAGACCGAACATCAACGAGTCCAGTCTCATTCTTTGGAGCCTGGGGCCGCTCCCCGGACCACCCAGCTCTTCTCGGGACAGAGAGCAAACAGCCGACCCCGAGAATTTGTCACTTAGGATGCTGTACTCACTGCAGGCACGTTTTCTGACAGCTGTGCTTTGCTCTCAGTCTGTGGCTGCCCCAGCTTGTGATGCTTTACCACTCTAATAAAGTGTGTATTTAGTGCTGAGAATCTACCTAGAATCTGAACAGTAGCAAAAAGTATTGCTCTCTCTGCTCTGGTAAGTGTCCTTAAGGGTGGGCTTTCTTCTGGCAATGTGGGGAATGCAATTAATTGTTCATAAGTTGGCTTAAAAATTTATCCTGGTACCAGAAGGACAGAATATTTCAGTGCTATTTCATAGCATATATTATGTAGGATATCATGGTAGCTACTAGCATGGAGGTATGTAAGATTGAACAGGTCATTCTTGCTCATGGAATCTGAGTACATTCACTGGATCACCAGAAATAGTGGTATGTGTGAAGCTCAGACCTCACTGAATGTATCTTACCTTCCCATAACAAGACACTATATTTCTCATTGGTTCCTATAGTTATCAGATACTATTTAAAAATCCCCTCCTCTCAGCTCTAAAACCATGCCAGAGAATTTTAATGCAAGTCACAAATTCAGCTAAGAAAAAATGTATTGTTTTTTTTACTTCAGACCTACAGAAACTTCACATGGCATATGTTTAGAATGCAGTACTCAGATACTTCATTATCAAAAAGTCAAGAAAAGGAAGAACAATCCACGTGGCATAGGAGCAGTACTAGCCTCCAAAAAAAAAGAAAAAAGGATTCTAGGAAAGTCAAGTGATGGTAAAGTGTAATATCAGCATAATTTTAAGTAATAAACCCCCAGGATTTGGCTAAGTTTATCTGGGAGTAATGTAAATGAGCCTTTGTAGAGCAATTGGATGTTTAGAGCAATTGTAGAGCAAACCCTGTGTTTAATGTCCTAAATACTTTGTTTGTGGCTCCTCAGCCTTATGGCCTCATCATATACCAAATTTTTGTGAAAAAACACTTCAGCTTACATGCAATTAAGCTTTACTGAGGACGTAAAATTACAGTATAGCCAGTGTGAAATAGGATCATCAATGATGGTGACATCTGTCAGACACAAGAATAAAACTTCATTATGAACCCCCAGCCATGATTGTATCATCTCATTTGCATAACCAGTGTTAAAAAATCCAGTTATGTTAGGCACTTAGCATTTCAGAATGGCCTTTAAGCACAGGAGTGAGGCTAGGAGGGGGCACCAGATAATTTTAAATTGTAGGATTAAGATGCCAGAAACCATCTGGATAAGCAGCCATGCCTGCAGTGGTGAATACAGCAGATCCATGGACCACTTCAGTCCCCCCCCAACCTGAAACATAGCTCTGCCAGGGAGAGCACTAGCAGGGGAGCAGGGGAATGGCTGCAGATCCAGCATTTGAGCTTTCTTCCTGGCTTTATTTCCTTCTGTATTGTTGCAGCCAGGGAGTCTAGCTGATTGCAAAAATGTAATATACAGTTAGTTTAAAAAGGACTTCAGAGCACCAACCCCACACCACTTACACACCAAAAGTTCCAAGCTAATAACTCCCAACATCCTATAATTAATTAGAATAAAAAAAGCCCTAGAAATTATGATGTGCCACAGAAAGAGATCAGGAGAAATCAAGGGCATTAAGGGTGTCCTAGTATATATATGGTGCAGTGGCGAGAGTATGGACATAAAATCCTTTATTAAAGTAAATTAAGAAGTTTAAAAGAAGAAATTACTAAAGCTATAATATAGGAACAAGTCCCATGTTGCATAAAAATGGTATAATTTTTCTTCATTAATGTGTAAGATGGGAAAGGACAGATAGGAAAAAGCAGTGCAGAAACAATATGTTATTAGCTACATCAGGCAAAAGGAGAGCCAAATGAGGCACATCTAGGTGGGGAGCAGCTTCACAGGCTCTTCTGTCTCACCACTGGGCATGTAGTGAAAACTGCTTTTCTTACTAATCTCAGGTATATTTAACCAGCTAGGCAAAGGTGTATTCATCCTGGCACAAGATGTAATAATTGCCCAAGGAAGCAGCAGGAGGAGGAAGGATTGCTTTAAGGCAGTTGCAGAAGTCTGAAGGAGCTAGCCAGGGGTGAAATGTTATTTCCAGAAGAGCAAGGCCACTGAGTGTTCAGGCTTATGCCTTCTCCCCATCGCCTTAGGTAAAAGTGCTTGGCACCTGCTAGTAGTAATAAACCCACATCACATGAGTCTCCCCAGACACCACCTGAAGAAAAATGACAGGAAAGAAATAGATGCTTGTTAAATTTTATTTTGGTTTGATTTTACTTTGCATTGCAGAAATTAGTATTGTGCATTTAGTGAAGTTAATAAAGGTGAGGTTAATGTATTCAAAACATTTACACGGAATTTTGAATATTTTCAAGGTAAACAGAATACACATTTCTGTATCACTAGAGAAAACAAACTACACGTAGAACACAGGAAATTAGTATGTTTCCCCAAGCAGTAATTTTACAATATTTCTTTTCCAATTTCTAAAAAGAGAGCATTCATATTGCTCCATGAAGTAAAGTTTAAACCACTCTTGTATACAAAAAAAAGTGAAATGTTTTATTTTTGATGAAGTATGATGTTCTTTGTACGCATGATTCCAAAGAGAATTCATGCACTTTTCTCTCAAACAATTTCTCCAAAATTCATAAAAACAAAGAACAGAAGAACAACTGAAAAATATCTGAAGAACCACTAAAAAAAAAAAAACCAACAAAAAACCTCAAAGCTATTTAGTTTTGTGCTGGGTTGGCCCTGGCTTGATGCCAAAGCTGTTCTGTCATTGCCCTCCTGAGCTGGACAGGGAAGAGAAAATAAAATGAAAGACACATGGCTTGAGAGATAAGGACAGGGAGAGATCACTCACACGTTGCTGTCATGGGCAAAAGAGACTCAACTTGTGGAAATTAATTGGATTTATTACTAGGTGAATCAGAGTAGGATGTTGAGCAATAAAACCAAATCCTAGAAAACACCTTCCCCTCACCCCTCTCTTCTTCCTGGGCTCAACTTTATTCCTGATTTCTCTGCTTCCTTGCTGCTAGTGGCAGGAGGGAACAGGGAGTGGGAGCCGCAGTCGCTGTTGGTCCTTCCTCCTCAAACTCCTCCCCTACTCCAGTGTGGAGTCCTCCCACAAGGGGCAGTCCTTAATAAGCTTCTGCAATGTGAGTCCTTCCCGTGGGCTGAGTTCTTCACAAACCATTCCCCTGTTGATCTGTTCCAAGGGGTGCATTCCTTCAGGAGGAGGCTGCTCCAGTGTGGGCTTTTCTCTCCATGGGTCCACAAGTCCTGCCAGGAGCCTGCTCCAGCATGGGCTTCCCACAGGGTCACAGTCTCCCTGGGGCATCCACCTGCTCCAGTGTGGGGTCCTTCTGTGGGACAGGAGGATCTTGGCTCCGTCATGGACCTCCATGGGCTGCAGGGGCACAGCTGCCTCACCATGTTCTTCCCCACGGGCTGCGGGGAAATCACTGCTCCAGCACCTGGAGCACCTCCTGCCTCTTCTTCTTCACTGACCTTGGTGCCTGCAGGGATATTCTCTCACATACTCTCATTCCTCTCTTTGGCTGTTGCTGCACAGCATATTCTTTTTTCCTTTTCTTAAATATGTTATCCCAGAGGTGCTGCTGCTGTCATTGATTGGCTTGGCCGTGGCCAGCAATGGGTCTGTCTGCCCTGTAGCCAGCTGGCTTTGGCACTGGCAGCTTGTCAGAGAAGCCACCCCTGTGGCTCCCCCACTACCAAAACCATGCCACTTAAACCCAGTACATCTGGGTCAGAGTGAGTGTTGCTCTGGGCTGAATGGTAATTAAGCTGAGTGTTGGAGAATGTTCTCAATTACATGAATTGCAGTGGGCTCTGTCTGCCTTAGCATTTTGGTTTGAAGCAGTAGCACAGTCTTGAAGGAAATCCCTTGGTTGTTCCCACTTCCCACATGTCAGTTCAGTTTCCAGGGCAGCTTTTTTATGATGTGAAGCAGGTGGCCCTGTAGAGCAGAGCACTGTTGGCAGCTCCCTTCCCCTCTGCAGCAGCAGAGTTCTGATCCCCATCAGGCATGTGTGGGTAAAAGCCCCAGGCTGAACTTCGAACCAGCCTGGAGCTGGTTCCAGGGACAAGATAAAACCTATTCTGAAGTGCAGTCAACTACACAGTGCAGTAATCAGGGTTTACATGGCACGTGATGTAATTATTGTTTCACTCTCTTCGCCAGGAATTTAATTAGCAGATAATATGGAAGGGGTTCGGTTTGGTTTTTTGGGTTATTTTTAGTTGTTGCTGTTAAAAAGTGGGGGAAAGCCCAATGATATAAAACCAGAATAAGTGAAGAGAAGGTAATTTATGTGGATACTGGTAAATGCATGAAGGGTATCACATGCAGACCAGTAAAATAAAGTGAATTGAGTTGAATAAGAAGCACCTTTACCTTTCTGGAAGAAATTACTTTCCTTGTAAAAAAAGAAAATGAGTAAATAAGTAAATTTCAACAAGATACTGTGGGCTAATCTTTTTTAAGTGCTCAGCCCAAATTTTTTTTCTGGAGCTGCCATTGCTCCTGTTAAAACAGTAACATCAGCTGTGGGCATGCACATTCCAGCCTCCCCATCCAGCCCTTCCAGGTTAAAGGAGGTTTATGCTTCTTCAGATGATCTGTAAATCTGACAACCAAATTTTCTTAAGCAGAATTTGGTTTAGGAATTTGACCCAGTTTTGCAAATAGTTTTAAAAGAGCTGAAATGACATTTTGGCTCAAGAAGAAAAGAAAGGAAAAAAAACCCTGAAAATAGGAAGAGGAGATTTACACATTTCATAGCACTATTTTGTCAGGTTTTGTAAGAAATGTATTATATAATTCAGCCCTTTAATCCATAACAAGATTAAAAGTAATTGTTTTCCCATGTTTTGCTTTCCTCTGAGGCTGGTTCAGTACATACCCCATTGTTTGTGTAGTATTGCATTATTTAGTAAAATCCTCAGATATTGAACAGCTGTTTGTTGGATTTGACTTGCAACATTGGAGTTATGGCACTACAAAGACAACAGATTTTGCCAGCTGTAATTTCTGTACAGATGAACTATGATATTTGCAATAATATGTTGCTGGCAAAATTGTGTCTGCTTGTTTTTTGTTTCTGACTGTTTTTAAAGTAGCGCCATTTATTAGACCTAAGAAATTTTGGAGATGTGTACATCATTGTTATAATGAATTTGCATTTATTGCATTATACATTTCATATCCAAATCTAAATTTGGAGTTCTAAATTGATCTGTAGAATTTAAGAACTAGTTGGTAGTCAATGCTGCCTTAATAGCAAATGGAGTCTTTACAGTAAAAATACAATGCAGATGTTAAATTTTACATTTTCTTCTGTAAATGTATATTACATTACTTTTTCTTTTTCAAGTGGCACTTGTCCCTGTTATTTTAATTGCAGTAATTGCAAAGTAGAGTCCAGACAGAGGACTGTAATTTAATGCTTAGAATTTATTGACATAAATTCTGTTCACTGCTTACCTCTAAACTGTAATTTGTCTTAATAAGGTTAGTTGATGGTCATTCCTTTACTGAAGGGAGGAGATGTTAGATTAGTTGGAAGATGGTGACTTGAGGAGACTTCACCAGCTGCACAGACAAACAAGGCTTACTTTATTATTGCTTTAATAACAGCTACTGAGCCCTGAGTACAGAGCAGCTCCTTGGCACCTCCTTCCCCGTGTGCAGGGCTCCCATTAAGTGGTCTGCTCAGTTACCCTTCATTTCTCCAGCCTGTTTCCCATTGCTTTCCAGCCATTCTCTAGTCTCACTAAACAAGTTCCTAAGCAGCTACAATAAAACTCTTCATAAAAGATAAAAACCATCCAGGAGGTGGGTGCTGCTCCATTGGATTGGCTCGCAGTGCAGCAGGAAAGGGGCACCCAGCCCGTGCACCCAGCCTGGTGAGGGAGCTGGCAGGAGCCTGTGTGAGTAGGTCTGGGTTTAACACTCCATGGCCTCTGGCTGGAAGTGAACTTTGCACCCCCATGGAATAGCTCCAGGAGCCAAAAAGTCTGCAAGATTGATTCTCCGTGTATTATTTCCTTTTGTTTAGTTTCTAAAGAAGATTTTGCATTAGCTAAATAAACTGTGTTTGCATTAGCCAAAAAAAAAATAAATTTACCTGTATCATAAACTCTTCACCTTTTTTATATTGTGTTGATTTATTGCTTAGTACTGTCAGAATCATGACACCCTGGTATGATGTATTTCCAAAGAGGAATTTTAACCATGACAACCATTTTAATTACTGAAAGAATGCTAATTAATGGTAAACAAAAAGAAATATTTTTAAAAAAACATATTTTGTACAAAAGTAAGGAACAAAATTTAACTTCATGAAAGTCTTGGAGAATAAGAGTGAAAACATATTTGAGTATTGCACAAAATATTCACGATAGTTCTAATGAGTAGGTTTTTTTGGTCTTGTTCACAAATCAAAAATAGAGAATATGTGCTTAACTAATTAATAGCCATTCAGAGAACTCTGTACTTGATCAATATTCTAGACGAAGGTGGATTAATATTCATTGTGCTTCACAATGAGGAATCTAGAAAGAGGTGATGAATCAGTTTGCAGTCCTGGAACAAAAGATGACACTGTAGCAGTCTGAACTTTGCCAGCCTGTCTCGGTTCATAATTCCTAGTTAACTCTTTTTGATTTTTCGCTGTAACTGAGGTTGATTGTAACTGTTGAGTAGAATAAGGGATTTTGTTGTTGTTCTTGCACGTGAAATGATTCAACAGGTTGCCAAGTGCTCTGGCATTCATGCAACAAAGCACATGCTCAAGTCCTTAAATGCCTTCCCTCAAGCCTTCAGTTGTTCTTGCTGGTTTGAGTTAGGCAGATGAAGAACATTTTTGCTGAGGATATAAATAAATCATCCTAGCATGTTTCTCTGTAAATTGGTGTGCTGGATTAAGCTTGTTTTATTTACTTCATTGCCTTAGGGTGAGCCATTTGACAGAACCGCTGTAGCTTCTTTGATTTTGATTAATCAAGGATGGGGATATTTTTGGTGGTTTTCTGTTACTGTCACAAAACAGAGCAGGTGACTTGCAATATCCAATCCTGGAGAACATTATTTTTTTTTAGTATTCAGTTTGGAAAGAGCTTGTAGAAGACTTTCTCAAGTATTTCTTACTGAAGTTGCATTTTATGTTTAAGGTGGTCTGTTTATGCTCTCAAAAATGATTAAAATATATTATTTTCAAGGGTTTTTTATTTGTATAGCTAAATGGGAAATGCAATACATCTCCCTTGATGATAGATATGAAAACTAGTGGACACAAGTTCTACAAAACTACAAAGTTTATTTTAAATTTTGTTTCCAGACCTCAAAAAGGTGCAATTTTCCTGATCTAACCTGCTATGATTTTTTTTCTCTGTGCCTTGAAATAGCCCCCATTATCCTGTTATTAAAAATCTTGAATGACACCTGCAGTTAGTTGTTCTTGCTGGTTTTATCATCTCTATGCTGCAATAGTTTGCCATACATTTAAGTCTGACAGACGTATATATATATATATGTGTGTGTGTGTATATATATATATACATATGTAAGTGTCTATGTTTGCTGTTGCTTTTTCAATATATATCTGTCTCTTTCCAGAGAGAGTGAGGCAGTGAAACAAGGTGATGGAAAGCAAAACATGAGGTGAAGAAGTGAGGACCGTGCTGTGTGTGCCTCCTTCACTCCACTCGACAGTGTGAGAGAGGAAGGGCTAAGGGCAAGCCGTGCTGTGATCTGAGCTGGAAGGAGACCAGGCTCACTCCTCCTCCCACCCAGGCAGGAGCATCCCCAGGAATCCCCAGAGCTCGCTTGTAGCATGACAGATGATGTAGGAAAAGACAGTTATAATTGAAACAAAAGACAGTGTCTGTCAGATGCATTTATTTATAGATTAGGTAAATATGTTCATCTTTTCATTGATGTCGTTGAAGAACTCTAAGGATCACTACTATTAACATATGAATATCAGCTTGGCTTTCATGTGTTGGCTTGGAGCCAGTTCTGTGAGTTTTTAATGATGCTGCCAAGTTTATAAGGTTCTCTCATGTGACTGAGGTTATTCATGTGGATAAGTGGTTATAGGGCCAAGGAAAAGAGGTTCAATGGCAGAACTCACAGACAGTGCCTCCAGCCTGGCTGCTTTAACAGTTATTGGTATAGCTGATAGTATAATTAATGGTAATTGATAATTAATGGCACTTAGTAAGTGAGAGATTCCCTTTTTTTATGCAGAAAGAATATACTATTCAGGTTTTGTATTCAGTGAGTTTCTGTTTACCTTTTATCAGTGGTAAAAGAAAAAAATATGAAGATAAGTTAACAAAAAAGATAGTTGTTCCTTCCTCCTAGTAATTTAACTGGGTTGCAAGAATTAGTGCAACGGTATGGCAGAGAGTTTGTTTATTTGTTTGTTTGTTTTTATTGTAGGCCAGGTTCACAAAACAGCTTAATTGAAATTCAGTGCAAGTTAGGTTTCTTTTGTGTGGGCCTAAGTTGGCAATGCTCATACTGAAAGGTATCTGAGGATGAGGACAAAATGTAGAGGGCCTGTCATGACGGTGCACCTCATGCACTAACAATAATATTTGAAGAAAGAGGATGTTTTCATGTATGTTTTTACTAATGTTTTATTGTTGGCATTTTGGAAAATAGGAAAATATATTTTTAAAAAATCAAACATTTAATTGAGATGCTCAGGCACTCAAATATGCTCATTTAAAAATTCAAACAAGAACATGGAAGGGGTCTTCAAAATTTTCTCCATATTATTTTTATTCTACAGCATATGTTTACAGTTTTTTAAATGAAAATTTATAGCAAAAAGAAAAGAGCAGAACAGGTCAAGATATCTATGCTGCAACAGAGAAATTCTAGTAACATGCACAAAAATATTAATGAATCATTATGCTTCATTGGTTCCAAATTTATGGTAAAGCTGCTTAGTAGTTTTTGTTGTCCAGGAATATACATAATTATCCTACCTTATCTACAAGTTCATGTAAAATTGGATCAATATTTAGCAACTGATTTAAAATATGTACAGGGCTTCATGGACAACAAGGGGCTGCAGCTTTAAAAGACCTGCAATTATGTAACTTCTACAAGGTACCACACAGACAATTTTGAAGTAAGCAACCTCATAATATTTTCCTTGATGTTTATTGATGTTTGGATAAACCTCTTTATTATTCCCGCACTTGGATATTAATGCTTAAGTTTTCAAAGCATCCAGTGTGGAATTTATGAAACTTTATGAAAGGCAGGTCCTTCATGACTAACAGGTCTCCTTCTATGATTTGGTGACGCTTGGAGAATGGGAAAAGGCTGTGGGTGTTGCCTAACTAGACTTCAGTATAGCATTTAAAAGTGTGTCCTACAGCACTCTCCTGGAGAATCTGGCTGTTCATGGCTTGGTTGTGTTCACTGTTGGGTAAGAAAATAGTTGGATGGCAGATCCCAGAGATTGGTGGTAATGGAATTACATCCAGCTTGGGTCGGTTCCCCATGGCTCAGCACTGGGGCCACTCCTGTTTAACATCTTTATCAATGATCTGGACAAGGGGATTGGGACCACCTTCAGTCAGTTTGCAGATAACCCAGACTGGGCAGGAGTGTGGATCTGCTGGAGGGCAGGAAGGCTCTGAAGAGGGATCTGCACAGGCTGGATTGATGGGCCGAGGCCAGTTGTGTGAGGTTCAACACTTGGACCTGCACTTGGATCACAAACCCATTAAATATTCCAGGTTTGGGGAAGAGTGCCTGAAAAGCTGCCCAGTGGAAAATAACCTGGGGAGGCTGGTCAAGAGCTGACTGATTGTGAACTGGAAGGCTGCCCAGGGGCCAAGAAGGGCAGTGGCATCCTGGCCTGAAACAGTCTGGCCAGCTGCACCAGGGCAGGGGCCATCTCTTTGTACTCAGCACTCTTGAGGTTGCACATCAAATCCTGTGTTCAGTTTTGGGGCCCTTCTCTACAAGGAGGACATGGAGGTGTTGGAGGGGGTCCAGAGAAGGGCAGCAGAGCTGGGGAAGGGTCTGGAGCACAGGTCTGATGAGGAGCACCTGAAGGACTTGGAGGGGTTTAGCCAGGAGAAAAGGAGGCTCAGGGGGGACCTTATCACTGTAAAACTACCTGAAAGGTGGCTGTAGTGAGGTAGGGGTTCTTCTCCCACATAACAAGGGACAGGACAAGAGGAAATGGCCTCAAACTGCCCCAGTGAATTTTAGATTGGGCCATGGGAAATACTTCTCTGAAAGGGTTGTCAAACATTGAACAGGTGTCCAGGGAAGTGGCTGAGACACTTCAAGAGTGTGTCAAAGAGGTGTCATGTGTGTCATGATTTAGTGATGGATTTGGCAGCGCTGAGTTAACAATTAGGCTTGATAGATCTTAAGTCTTTTCCAACCTAAGTGATTCTGTGAAATATTACAGGCTAGAGTTTGTTTTACTGTAAAGAAATCTTACATACCAAGCCAAAGCATCATGAAATTGATGATGCAAAGGTTTGGGAAGAGGGAGATGTGTCTCCTGTTAGTGACCTAGGCCTTAGAGTGGTGCTTCAGCTGGAACTTATAGCATGTAGTTTATCAGAATTTAGATATCTTCTGCTGTTCTTTTACCATGATGTACATTTCTGAATAGGCTCTGGGGTCAAAGAGGGTTTCCCACATCTTCCTAGAAAGTGCCAGAAAATGAAGCTGGCACTCCTAGGTACTGATTGATATTATATTTATAGAAATTGTATGAGTAATAGCAGGGATTTGTTCCCACAGTAGCAAGGTAAGACTTTCCTCCAGGTTTAAGGAATTTTAGAAAGAAAAGTGGATTCTCAAAGTCCTGTAGTTACACAGATCATATCAAACTCAACACAAAACACTGAAATGTTTTTCCTCAGGCTGAGAGATGCTTAGGTAAGGTGGGAATTAACCTCTCCCAAATGCAAACATTTCTAGACTGGTTTTTTTTAGGAGATAATCTAAATTTTATTATTTGCTTACACCTTGTGCATAAAGGGGTTGATTTTTGATGTTTGTTTCCATCTCTCACCACTTTTTTAATCAGCTTGCTGTTTATTTTGGGCTTTCTAATTATTTCCCTTATGAAAAATATGTACTTCTCCATGCCAGAACATGACAATTGCAAATATTGAACTATCTTCTTCCAGATAAAACTTCTATTTCAGCATATGTTAACATTTTCCTGTCTGCCATTCTCTATGGCTCATTTTGGTTTCAACATATTAAAATGCCCTGCTTGATGTTTTACACAGGGCAAATATGATTTTTAATGGGGAGACATCAGGATTTCAGTACAATTTCTATTGTTTGCTTTAATATCTGAGGCTTCATAGAAGTATCAGACCTGACTGTGAGTGTGGAAGAGCCAGTGGACCACACACTCCTGTAGGGAACAGTGGCTCTCCAAGGACAGGGTCCCCAGGGTTTGGTGAACATCTTAGAGTATCCTCACAACTGTCATCCTCCCAGCCATTAGGGCTTGAACTTATAAACATAGAAAAATTTATTACAACTGTAGGTAAAAACTCCACTTTGAGAGCTGGCAAGGTGAACATTTTTTTCCCTCTATTGATCAAAGAGCTTTCATCAGAAAGGATTATTTCCATCTAAAAGAGTTATGGCTAGGATCCAGAAAAGTTTATGCTTAGCTTTCTTTGCATTCTGAATCAACATTGGCATATATGTGAGGGTAAATGTGGGTATAGATAGATGGTGAAACTAAAATTATATAAAAATCAATATATGTGCATAGTGTTTGCAGAGACAAGATGTGGGAGACAGGTAAAATCCTTACAAACTCCATTTTAGCACAGAATTGTAGAGTGGTGTGTGTTGTAAGAGAACTTCTGGGGTTGTCTAGGGCAATGTCATAGGCAGGGATATCTTTGAGCTGATTGCCCTTTGCATCCTTTGTTCCAAGAAGCACAGGATGGTTGGGGTTGGAAGAGAGTTCTGGAGGTCATCTGGTCCAAGCTCTTGCTAAAGCAGATTCTGCTTTCTTAAACACTGCAAAAAAGTGAATCTTCTGCAACAGGCCTGACCTTTGTGTTTATGTGTGTCACCTCTGATGAGTTTTCTGAGATAATTTTGGCTACTTATTAGTAGCTTCTGCTGACACTAAAGGTTCAGTACAATTCAGGAAAAGCCACATGGTTCCATTCTAAACCCCTCAAATTAACTTCAGGATAAGGTACTGTTACTGTAAAAGATAGTAAGTAAGGGAAAGAAAAAAATATCTATATTTTGATGATCATAAAGAGATGAGGAGGAGAGGAACAGACTGACTTGCATATTCAGGAATGCATCTGCATAGCTGGCAATTCAAAAAATCTTATTTCTAGTTTAAATCCAAGAGGCTTTGACCTGAGCCTATAATAAGAAAATTATAGTCATATCACAATATTTAAATAACTTTTCAGACTAGACATATCTTTTAAGTTGTGAATACAAGCAGCTAATTTACAAAAAATTAGAAAAAAAGGTAAACTGCATCTCAGCTGATAGAGATGTTCCTCTATTCCCATGGCTACACCTTTCCATGCAGAATTCCAGGGTTTGGTTTAAAGGTGACTCATCTGACTTATGGCCTTCATTATTTTACTTTTCCATTCATTAGTTGACATATCTTTAAAACATTCAAAGCTCAACTTCTCTGATTTCTCTCAATAGGAATTTTAGTGATGATATCAGTTATTCCTACTTGCTAAGTTTTTTAGAACCTGAGTTTTAGAGGAACTTGCTAGCCAGGGTTCCAGTATTTTCTCATAGCATTTACCTTTTATTGAATAAAATACACATTTTGAGTGGAAAAATTGTCATTGCATCCCCAGGTACTTCCTGCAGTGATTTCCATTGACTGGAGTACATGAGCTTGTGAAAACAGAGATGATCGACTGCACTGAGTCAACAACACACTCATTATACTACCAGATGCTTTTATTTTCACATAGCAAGAGGAGCATTATGGACCACTGCTTTCTTTTTCTCCCAGAAGGATTTTTCAGTGTACTTATAATTCCAGAAATGAATGCTCTATTGCATATTTAAAGAAATTCCTGTCAAGACCTTCAGAAATACAGACTGTGCTACATAGACACGTTCTTTATGAAGGTACCAAACTCTCAGCATTTGTTTTAAGAGGTAGTTCTGGGGAAAACTACCAACAGCAGCAACAACAAACAAACAACAACACCCCTTCCACACCTTCTTCCCTCATGACAATAATTTATTACCTGATTACTGCTTTTTGTACTCCATCATCCCTCATGTCTCTCTGTATGAACACAAATAACACCACCTGAACATCACCCCTGAGAGGTTATTTCTGTGCTTTCCCTGTGTTTACAAACAAAGTGTACTGTTTTCCCTCACACATATGTTATTATCTTTCTCTAAGTACCTGTTACAAATCGACTGTAATTTATCAAGTGCCTGTAATGGATGTTGCGTATTTGGATATAGTTGGATTTCTAAAGGTCATGTTTATTACATCTTTGGGAAGCCTGTTGTAAAAGTTTATCAAAGCCTTTCAGATCTGCTGATAGGTGTGGGAATATCACCAGATTACTAATGCATTCTGCTTTTCTGCTTCTGCTGGTCTAGTCAGTAAATGAGAAATGTGGTACTTTGTACTACAGCTTGAAGCTAAAGTAAGAGGTACAGAATGAACACGTTCTAAAAAATAGGCTGTGTTCTTCTGAATGCTAAGAAGCAAACACATGGATTGAAAAGTTATTTTTTGAATAAAGATATAATATTTTCTTTTTTTTTTCTATTCAATTGAAAATTTTTTGTGGTGTCACACATAAACTTTTAAATGTTTACTCATTATTCTTACTATCCTGGATTAAATTCAGCTTTAGTAAAAGAAATGCCATCACATTAAACTAAGGAAGACAGGGAGAAATATAGATTTCCACATCTGTTAGAGAATTTATAGAAGTCATTAGAGCTGTAATAACATATAATTATATAGTTCTGACTGCAGTCAGAATCAAGACAAGTAAATGCTGGTATGCTAATAGCATTTCCAAAAAAAAAAAGAAAAAAGAATCCTAGTTTTTTATTCCTTCATGCTCATCAAACAGGTCAGACAGTCATGGATGGATGCAACAACAGATGAAGGTGTGAAAGGTCCCTTTTTGCAGAGTAGCCAAACAACTTGTCTGTGTCACTGTTCACTTGGAAGGGAGTGTGAATGTTTCTAGTATTTGCTAGAAATGGAACCAAATTCAAAATATGAGCATGAAAAGTACGTTTTATAATGTTTAACCAGAAAGAAAGAAGTGTCACTGCCTTCTTTACCTGTAGAAGGGTATCAGATTTATGTACTTATTCCCACCAAACTGAAGGCATTTTGGTCTTACACACTGCTGCATTGCTTGGAGCACTTCAGAGTGGGCTCTGAGATTGGCTGCTTGTGATAGAGGATAAACTATTTACAGTTATGTTCTTTCTGCTTGGATCTGAGCTTAATATTGGAGATACACACATGAAGTAGTGTGAGAACTAAGAGCACTAAGAGCAGAGCAGTTGTTGCACACCACACAGAAGGCAAGTATATTTTCATTTCTTTTTCATGCATCATTTAGTGCTCAAGGCTTTCATTTTGCATATCTCTTAAGTAATCAAGGTTTAAAGATAGAAGGGAATTAAGAAATAAATAAAAGGAGGCAACGAAAGAAAGAATGAAAAGCAAGCATGAAGGAAAACATAAGTGAAGTACCAATAGGAACATTGTCACTCTCTTGCACTCGTGTCATGTATCCTTGAGTTTCAGACATAATTTGTGTATCTTGTAATTAGAGGGGAGCAGAAAACAACAGCAGGCAATTATATTCAATCCTTGGGAATTCCTGCTTCTGCCAGTTAACTGGTATGTGAAAGGATTTCTAAGACTGAAAAGCTCACTGGAGGAAGGATCACAGTCAGGTCTGCCCTGGCAATGCCATGCCCTTTCACTGCCTAGGGAATGACCAAAGCAATAGTGCCTTTATTTCTTACAGTAGTCTTGCTAAAAGACTCATCTTAAATCCCCATTGTAATTTTAAGGTGCTGTTTAATACAGAAATACAATGCTCTAGTATGACATTATTAGTGCTGGCTGTTGTCATCAAACACAAATCTCTTCTGGGCTGAGCACATCAGACCAGAGAATAGATAAATGTAATAGAGACATCATCTCTCTGACCACTGCAATATCTTTAATAGTCCTTTGTTTTGTGTTATGTCTCAGAAAGGATCTTTGAAGGTAAAATCCATTTTCCATCTTCATCAAAGTCTTTTATAAATTTTTTCATCTGTACTTCATTTGTGTAGACTGAGTTCTAATAAATATTTCTGATTTCTGTGTCATTCATTTTGGAATAAATACACTAAACCCATATATATAACTATCATATTAAAACTCTTATTGCAGCATTGCATATTTCTAAGATTTTTCAAAACATTAACCCGGTGGTGAGAAACTGAAAATAGCACAATACTTTGGAAAAAACAAATGATCTTGAAACTTATGTTCCTGCCATGGAAACCTGGTGTCAAAATTCACGAGACAGACACTTCACCTCAGCTGTAGAGAAAACTAATTTGGTGGTAAGAAATCACAGAAGCACAGAGTGCTGTTTGGAAGAGACTGGTGGATGTCAACTGCTGGATCTTTGCTCCAGCAGGGTGAGTTGGAGCTATGTCCAGATGGCTTTTTAGTACCTCCAAGGCTGAAGATGCCACAGCCTCCCTGGGGAACCTGTGCCAGAGCTTAGTCACCCTCAGAGTGAAAGGGGTTGGGAGAACCTGCTGTGTTTCAGTTTGCTCCTGTTGCATGCCCCTTAAGGAGAGCATGACTCACCCAGACACCAGCATTCAGGAGATGTATATGATGAGTTCTTCATGCTGTGCTTCAGGCATTCATAGAGAACTAACATTTCATGTTCCTTCTGCATAGGTAAAGGAGCAGGTACTGTGGAGCAAGTGGCTGAACTTGATCACTCATATCCTGAGTGGTTTCCTGCATTGCAGGGTATTCTGAGTAATAATTCCTTAGTGGTGCTTCTTGAATTTAATCTCCACTGGATAAAACACTGAAGTATTGCTTGTAACAAAACCTGAAATTCTGGGCTTATAGATGTGTACTGTGGTTAAAAATATTATCTGTCCTGCCCAGTGTGTTGTATATAGTATATTTTAAAAATATGGGAATTTTGTAGGGGAAAATTGTCAAGAAACACCACAGTTTGGTGATTAAGCCAATCATCTAGCAGGACAGGGATGTAAATTCAGTCTGTTCTCCAGCTTAAGCAGAGATAGGGTCAAAGCCTGGTTCTTGCCAGTTTTTGACTGCAGCTTCCATATTTCAACTTTAAAATCTTACCTTAGTTATGGTCCCTAAATTCAAGAGTAGACTAAGAGTTATATGTTCCTCTTACCTTATCCTGCATGCAAGGCTTAAGATTCAGGAATTATCTTCTTGCATTCATGAGGAACCTGTTCAGTTAAATCAGGTGTGCAGACACTGCTAGGCCAGAGGTGGCCAGGTGGGAAACTCTATAAAACTTGGTTTACAGTGACCGAATATCTTTGTCAACTGGGCTTTTTTATCCTGTTTGGTTCTGCCTTTTGGTATGGCACCATCTACCTTCTCTCCAAATACACAGTGCTAAAATCCTTTCCAGCTCTTAACACCTTCCAGGTCTTACCAGCCAGTCTCCAGATACCAGCTCCAACCTCCTGAACAAAGCATTTGCCAACAATACAGTGTGTACCTTGCTTAGTCCCCCTTAGTTGTAGAGTTTGATAAGACCAGAACAATGTTCATGGGCTGATCACATATTTGTGTATAGGGTCTCTTATAGGGTCTCTTGTTTCTATTCTATGTTACCTTTATGGTTTTTTGTCAGAGTTGACACAGTTATTGGTGATATGTTGGTGTAGTTGTGTAGAAGTATGTACTGGATCTAGCAATTAATGGAAACACATTCCTTTATCTACAAATCACCTACAGTATTGCAGTGTCAAATTTTAGAGACACCTCCATTTAAATTTATATTTATGAGATATGAGTCTTTTGAGGTTAAACAACTTATATTGTTGTGACAGGAAATATTTATTAATGGGCTAACTTTTTGAAAAGGTTCAAAAAAGTCTTGTGACCTTCATGGTGACTGATGGGTTGCCAGTCAGAGCCCTTCCCTTTCCCTCCTTACACCACCCCCACCAACAGAAGACCTGTTAGAAGCCAGCTAAAAAAAGAGGCAATGGGATGGGATTCAACTCCAGACTTAGATTAGGTACTACATACAAAGCTCTTCTCCAGTGAAAATCCCAGTAGAAATGCTGCTAGACCATTGCTGAATCTAGAAATTAAGTGGAGCATTGTCCTCTCTGGTCTTTCATACTTATTCATTCTTACAACTTTCTTTGGGAACACTGCCTACCCTTTCCTTGACACTATTTAACATTTGGAAGAGAACATTTTCCTAATGACAAAAAGGAAAATTGTCTTACCATCTATTGAAGAGATGTAACTTCCATAGAAAATGATGGTATCTTTTTTTCTGTATAGACATTGCCTCATGCAGCCTATACTTAAGTAAAGGAGCTATGCAATCATGAGAAATGTAAGTACAAGGTGAAACAAAAAAGTAGAACTAGTCTTCGTTATTCCTCAGCTATGAAGCCTACTCTGTGGTCTTCTCATTAATGTCAAGGCTGCAAACTAGAGAAAAGCTGAGTAACAAAAAAGCTATTTAATTTGTTTTGACTGAAAACAGTTCTTTAAATTATTTAATTTCATCCAAGCTGTTTAAGCACTACTGGAAACAAAACATGCTAAGAAAAGCTTCATAATGTTTCAGTTCAGATTAGACAGTAAGGAAGCATCTTCTTCCTTTAAATGTGGATATATCAGAGATAGAACACAGGGGGTGGAAACAAAGACCCTGCATTACAAATTTGTTGGGATTAATCATGCCTTTCCTGTGAAAATGTTTTAATATAGTTAAATGTGAACCAGTTTCAAGCAGTTTTGTAGCTATGTGATTTATGTTAGATAATAAATAAATGATTGTAATTAGTGGAGGACTGAGCATTTCAGCACATCTACCTGAGGGCTAACAGTCTGAAATATAAAAATACTCCCCCTGTTTTGTAGGTCAAGGTGTATTCAATCAACCCAGTAACAGCCCTGGGTGTTTTTTTATAACTGTATAGTCCTGAGAAATGATCAGTAATCTCTAGGTTGGGGGCATTATCTAACATTTTACAAGCATATAATGCATTTGTACTTTCAATTGCCTTCCATAAGCACTATTTATGTAGTGGCAAAAATAAATAGTGGCACTATTTATGTAGTGGCTTCTGATGATCTTGCTGTTGTCTTTACTGTTAAGGAGCCATAATGTAATAATTTCTTTTGAAACTATGAGGGTTCTTTTAAGAATTTAAAGTGAAGAATATTCCAAGCCACTATTAAAAAAATGGCCCTGGCCTAATTTTGGAAACCTGGAAAACAAATACAGATTCTAAATGGGATTTTTTGTAAGGTAGTCTTTGAAGTTACTGTGGAAGTGCTATGGTTTTGAAAGGCTTTTTTTAACTTCAAATAACTAAGAGTACTTGTGTTTAGCACATAATGTATCTACATCATGAAGTAGTGTTTTTTTAAGAAAAAGAAACCATGAAAGAGAAACTGATTGAAAACCAAAGTCACATGTCCAATATTTAAATTTGATTACCATAGAAGTTTCATTAGGATGAAAAATATTTTTTCTTTTTCTGTTGATATTATCTTACTGGATGAATAAGTTTAGCAAAAAAAGATTGTACTTTTGAGTGCTTAAAGGTTGGGTAAGGTTCTTGGGGCTTAGAGGAATAGGGACAGAAAGATTCAGTAGGTGGCACTCTTCCCTTTGAATATTTTCAGCACCAAAATCTCTTAAGTTGCTTTTTAAAGCTGGTACCTTTTAAAACGACCTTACAATAAAGATGTGCCCTCAAGTGGTTGTTCTACTTTGAATGGGAGACTTTAGACAAACCATGCTTGCCCTAAACAATTATTATATCATAAAATTATACTTTATTGACTTCCATTTCCTCAGTTGTGTCAGTTGGTTATCGTTCCTTTTCCAAAATATGGAGAGTCATTGTTCTTCTTGAAAAAATGGCTATTTTATATAGTTATAACTCTCAACAGTTATTGCAAGGAATTTAAGAAAATGCAGGTCCTTGTAACACTATAGTCATGATATCATGTACTGGTTGTTTTTTAGCATCACTGAAGAATGAATGGATTACAAAAGCTCAGTGGTTTTTTTGTCTGGATAGGACTTGAACAACCTAGATTCACTCTTTCTTAGGAAAAAAATAAATTCACATTTTCTTAGGAAAACATTTGTGTTTGCCTCAAAGTAATCAAAATGATCTGACATTTGAGAGCTGACAAACACTTCTCAAAACTAACAAAAATTCAGGCTTTTTTCACAGACCTGAACACTTGGTAGACAGTTGTATTTTTATTTAACTAGACAAGCCGTAAAAGACAGTATGTGTATAAATAGAAGATGCTTGGGACTGGTCAAATCAAAGACACAAAACTTTAGTGCTGATGCATGTGTTCTCAGAAATGAATGCACATTTACACACATACAGCTTTGAAATATTGCTCATTACATTTTGTTTTCTCTTGTCTGTTCATCTCAGTTATTTTACTTGTCATGTATTTACTGGTGCTGTAAGAGGCAAGAAACATACAGCTTTCCTGCCCTGGTGCACGCTGGGATGAGGTGTGACCCAGTGGAGTGCTCTAGGAGGAGCCCAGAAAGAGGTCCCAAGGTACATGAAATGTCAGTACAAACCATAATCAAGTTTCCAGCATGGCCCTTGTGTATTGCCCAGTCTAGCTCTTCTGGTAGTTGGTAACGTTCACAGACTAAATGTGGCTGTTGGGCTTTTTCATCCATGACAAATCTTTTGCAGATTTGCCATTTCATTCCCTTTTGGTGTTCTTGTGGCTTAACTGAATTACAACTCCAATACTAATAGTGCTGAAGTGAGAATGAGATTTATTATACAGACACTTCTCTTTTACTCCTCTAGGCATTGACATAATTTCGCTATTGAAGAGCACTTTTTTTTTAAATTCATATTTGGAAAATGTCTTCTCATTACTATGATTTGCAGTCTTACAGTTTTATTTCAAGGACAAATGCACACTTTTGTTCAGGCTAATTTTCCAGAGACAATGTTCTTCAAAGTGAGATTTATTCCTTCTCTTGTACAATTAGTCTTACTTAACTAAGTTTCCATTTTAAGACCTATTTTCTTCCCTTCATATGAATGTTTAAGAGAAGTGAAGGATTAATGAATTGAATAAATGTAGGAGCTGGGCTAGTCTGTTTTTACTCCTAGCAGTTATTTTACTAGCAGAAAATACTCACTATATGGTCAGTGAGGTACTGAAGGAAAATAGTTGCTTTCATGCTGTAAGAATTCAGAGTTCAATATACTTGTAGTGCCTTTCTCTCTTCTCTGTACAAAGTGATTAGATACCATCTTGGCACTGTCTGGGAAATAGGAAAAGTCGAGAATACAACTGGGCAGTTTCTAAGGTCTGCTTCATACAATGCTGTGGAGCTTTCTCTGACAGATGATTACGTTTTGGATGGAGGCTGAGGTGCTGACCTTGGCCTTGGACAGAACCTGATGTGATTTAGGGCCTGGATTGGTGGCACAATCACAGCTGAAATTATTTCCCCTTCTTAAGAAAGGGTAAGTTGGTGTCAAGTTATCTTTATTGTTAATCATTACTTTTTGAGGGTAAGGAAGAAAACTTAAATTGGGCAAGTTGACTCATCTGTTACAAGTTTTGAAATACAACAAAGATGGGAAAAAATCCAGATAGCACATTTATGGTTTTTTGGAAAAAAAAAAAAGATTACTTCTGTGCTCTGTGTGATACTGTCCAGTCACTGAATATTCACACAGATGATTTTCTCATGTAGGAATAAATGTTGAATTCAAAATGGTCCAATAAGAAATAAGCTTTTGCATCACAGGACACTTTGCTTTCTGTTCTCATAAATGCTCCTTTTGCTGGCATTCTCAACCTTCAAGTCCATAAGCAGAAAAACATGAGATATTACATAAGGCTTAGCAGGTTACAAGTAATAGTAGTCTAGAATTCTAATAGATAGTATCACACTTCCCAAGTTGAAATGCATTCCTATAAAATGTTTAAAATCCAATTTTAATGCATTAAAAATATGATGTTGTTTCCTTTACCCTGCAATTTTTTAATATATGATAAACATACTTCTTTTACCCAGGAGTTTCATAAATGGGACTTTACCAAGATCAAGCATCAGAGCACTGTCTGTGTTTGCTCTTAAAGGAGATTTCAATTCATTGCCTTCAACACACTGGTCTTTGAGTTTGTTATGAGGAATAGCTGGGGTATTATTAAATCCTTCTGTTTGTCACAATAAAAAGAAAACTGGACTTACCTCTGCCTTTCTGTAGATGTTTCAAAGGGTTGAAATTGTAGATTCCTTGGAATGAAGTAGTGTGTGAAGCATTTCACACTTCATAAAAGTGCCCCCAGTGATTCGGAGAAGCTGGTTAAAGTCAAGTCTGCTTTCCTTGCATTCACTGTCCATTCATTTAACACTCACTATTTTACAATCTACCTGCACAGCACCACAAGTGCCAACAATGTCAAATAGTTATCTAATGTTAGATTTGACAGAAACTTAACCTTAACTTCTGCTATTACCCCTGATGGCTTAAATGAGCACCTGCTTGAATCTGTTTGGTCTGAACAGATATTCAAGGGTGCATATGTTTGAACCTGGAGAAAATGGAGAAATTATTATGAAATGAAGACATGATGTGTCAAACATCTGACATATCATGCCACCAGCTGGAAAGCAAAAAAGAAACTTGGCCTGTGTCTGAGGTATTTTGCTTCACATCAGTCAAACAGCAAAGAAAGCAACCTTTCATTTGGAATCAGCAAAGTTCTGTGTCAACACTAAGATTTCCAGGCTCACTGAGGAGCTGATCAGCAGTGCAGCCAAGTCACTGAGAAGCCCTCTTGAATAGTTGGCACCAGACCAGAAGAGACACAGAGTTTGGGGAGTTCTGAGTTACTGTTTTTTTTTTTTCACTAGAAAAACAAAACTACAAAAAGGCCAAATCTGAAAATCAGAATCCAGACTACTGCTTAAAGTGCACTAATCCATATTTTGTTCATGCTTCAAGTTATCCACATATAATAAATCTACATGAGAGCTAGCTAAGATTTTCCTTTCTACTATTACTGCAGCTACTTATTTCAGGAACTAAATATTGTTTAAAACTTAGAAATGTAACTTACTTTAAATTCAGAATTTTCAATATTCCTGCATGAAAGAGAATTATTCTGGTTTATATGAATTGCGTTATTGTGCAAGAAGTGACAAACTATTCCAGATGGGATACTTGATTGGAAAGGGCACTTAGTATTCTTTTTAATTAATCCTTATAATATCTAAGTATCCGTAGTCAGTTGATTTTGAAGTTAAATGTAGAAATTTGCGCACAGAAGTTTCACTTCAGAAAACACAAATTCAGCTTTTAATTTAGGTCACTTTATCTCTGCTTCCTTCCTGTGTACTCACTTTCAGAAGACTGGAACATAATGTGACTCAGCTTGACTCTCCTGGCAGTATCTCCTCAACAGAGGTTCAGTGTTAAGAGTGTTAAGACATTAGCAGGTCAGAGCTGATGAGCACTGATGGGGCCCAGCAAGCATTAGTGTGTCTATCTGCTTAAAGTCAGAGTTATTAGTGCTTTGCTTTTTATTAGGATAAATTCATTCTTCTTCCTATTTATCTGTTGTTCCGGTAATTAACTCATAGTGATACTTCTATTTGCTAAATGACCCTTTTTTTGACCTAATTCTAAGTATTTCTGCAAACATTGCCCCTTAGTCTGTGTTCCAGATTAGCACCTAAAAGAATTTCTGCAGCTTCCTGTTTTAACACTTTACCCGTCAAATGATTATTTCTGCTTTTAACTGGATTTTTATCCTCAAAGTGGGTCAGTGTCATCTGCCAACCTAAACTGCTTATATGCAGACATGCATGCACAAATGCAGGTGCATTTCCATGTCTGACTTACCTGTGGAGCAAAGCATTGGGTAATAAAATTGATTCAGAGAGCATGCTCTTCAGTAGCAGGGATTTAAGCAAATATCCAGCATGTCACTTCTCACAGGCCTTCTCTTCTTCACTTTTCTGACATGTGCCTAAAGGAGTGATCAAGAGACAAGTGTCTCTTTGAGGAGAATAGTAGTAAAATGACATAAGTGAGGAGAGGAAAAGAGACATCAGATGATACTTCAAATAGAAGCTGAAAAGCTGCAGACTGCAGCAGCACGAAGCAACGTTAGTACATGGTTGCCCTACGCTGAAAAAAAGAAAACTTCAATAGAGCAGTGTCAGCATGAAGTAACAAAACAGAGTTTGCCCAGTGAAGATTTTATTATTTCTTTTCACCTTGTCTCAGGGACAGGAGAGAGCACTCTCCAGCTTTTCAAAACTGAGGTTTTGCATCATAAAGAACACTTTTTTTTCCCCCTATTAGTTAATTTTCTCATTCTGGAAGATAATGTCAACTAGATTTGTATTTTTAAAATTTTCTTTGTTTATTGTTTCTTTATCTTCTTTTTTTGTTGTCTTTTTATTACTTAAAAAAAAAACTGATTGAAAAGTTGAAACTCATCTTACCTAAATGCCAAAACTTCATCAATAAAAGCATGTTCATACCAGCACATGTAAAATAATTCAAATTTTTCTGAGTAAAGCTTTGAACAATATTTATCTTTTCTTTGTTTTAAAATAATCGAGTTATAGTACTTTGTTTTTTCCTTGGGATTGATCTACTAGCTGATTTTTTTATATTTCCTGTGTTTTTACCTATATATTTTCACAAATATATTATCAGAAGGTTTACCCAGTTACATATTGCATATTACATGTCTTATCTCCACGTTCCTTTACATCTGGGCAGCAGGGACACAATGTAAAGAATAATACATGGCCTAAAATACCCTTCTGTAACAATTCATCAAATTTCTATAAAGTACCTGTGGAGTTCTAACAGCTGAGAGTCAGCACAGTGAATCTGCTCGCTGAAAGCTGGTGCTCTGGGCTTTTAGAGCACTGTCTCTCTTCATTGACAATTCACTTTTCAAGATCTCACTAGGTTCACACTATTACTGATTGTTACCACTAGCACACGACTGTTACCTGAAAGCTATCCTTCCTATACTTATAAAGCAAATTATATTTTCTACAGGTCTTACTCTTGATTTAGTTTTTCACCTTGTAGTTCTACATAATTAGTATCTCTGTGTTTGCAGAATGCTACGTAAACTGTTTTCATTAAGCCTCTGGTTTTGAAACCAAAATGGGCTATGGTTGTCTCCAAATATATTTGAGTGTGCGAGTTAAAACAGTTGAAATGCAATGGTCTGAAGCCATAGAATAATAGAGTAGTTTGGGTTGGAAGGGACCTGTAAAGATCATCTGGTTCCACTCCCCCTAACTTCCAAACACTTCCACTGGACCTGGTTGCTCTAAGCCCCATCCAGTCTGGCCTGGGGTGCAAGACCACATTGCTGGCTCATGTTGAACTTCTTGAACATTACCAAAGAATCCCTGTGTAATGTTTTTTAAGTTCATTTACTAAAAAATGAAATATATTAAGTTCATTTGCTAGAATAAATTGAAGGAGTATTTTGATAACCTTCCCCCTGCAGACTGTGGATATGTCCATGTAACCACAGTGCTGCTAAAGGGTACTTCGAAAACTGCAGTACAAAATCAGCATCACACAAAGCATTTAGTTCAAAAGAGAAGAAAATTCTAAAACATTCATGCAGCCTTATTTCAAATGCTTAAGGTTTATTGTGTACTTTCTTCTATGTTCAATCAATTTTATTCCAGCAGAGAATCTAAGAGGTGAGAAAAGCACAGGGAGAAGCTTCTTCACAATCCCTCCTATAGCAATAGTAGCTTGAAATTGGGCTGGAAAAGAAAATGATATCCCTAATCCTTGAGCTATGAACATAAATTAAAGAGGAGCTAGGGAGGAAAAGGTATTTTTTTTACATCCTTTCTTTCCTTTATACTTAGGAGACTCATTTTTGGAAATAGGCCTTCAAAGACTGTTTGCAAGAACAGTAACTGTAGTTTTTAAGGATATTATAACTTTTTAAGTAGGCGAGGTATATCTCATTTCTTTTGAGTTCAAAGTACTGCTTGCAGAGGTCTTTGCAAAAATTTAGTCTCAATTTCTTCATTAACAATTTGCAGCTGTTAGTTTTCTGAAAGACTTAATTTGGAGAAGGTATTTCCCTACCACTTTCTGCTTGCGAGTGCTTAAACTTTGTTAGTTTCAGAATGTTTAAAATACTGGCATAGAAACAGCTGAACTTCTAAGTGTTTCACTGAAACTTACTCCACACCCCTTATTGCCTGGAGGATGTTGTTCAAGTTCAAATTAATTATACTTTAATGCTAAAATAGCTCCTACTCCTACTCTACTTTCCCCCAAGCTGACTTAAAGATAATTTGCATATGAAGATTTTGTAGACAATATAGTAAGATTTTCATCCTGGTAAGAGGTTGCATTTATTGATGGTTATGCTCAACATGTTTGGTATATTCTCTTTGGAGTTTTTTAATATATGTGATAGGTATATATTGGTGTTTGGTTTTTCAGTGCTTTGTTCTTGTGCAGATGCAATGGAAGCCCATGATTTTCACACTGAATTTTAGCTTTTTAAGCAGAAGTAAAGATGAAGGGTCTAATTGCTTCAGCACTGTAATTAAGTCTTTCTGGTAGGCATGGATACCTCTCAATTGTAGTTCATTGTAAATACATGGATTTATATTTGATTATTTGTTTGTTTGTTTGTTTTTCCTGGTCAGTTAATATATGTAATAAAAAGGAACATTTTCAAAATATTTAGTTTAGCCAGTCTGAAAGGTCTAGCATATAAACATCTGATTAGAAGATTGAGGAAAATCCACATTTCTATATTACCAGCTTTAAGTCTTCGCAGCCATTGACTCAGACAGTCAAACACTGAATGACACAAACTAAGGTGTGACTGTTGCAGTCAGCAGCTTTATGATCATCTGCATGTAGCCAAGCAGTCATGTGTCTATGGAATGACCATAAATGATTAATAGAGCTGAAAAGGGGGGCCGTGTGTCTCCGCAGATTTGTTTCCTCTACTCTACTTTGAGCAAGAAAATCCACTGCTCAGTTTTTCAATGTTTTATTCTATTGTGTCTCAGCTCATAAATCTATCACTGGATCTCTTACTTGTGAAGGCTGACCATTTTCTGTTTATCTGAAATGCACTGTATGCATAGACACACATTGTGCTTGGACAACATTAATTTTTTATTTCCTTGTGTTTAGTGAGTTCAATTGTTTAATACACAATTTGAAGAGTTGGTTTTCTTTTTTGCTTTTTTTCTTAATCTATATCTGATAGATGAAGCCCATTTACTAAATTTACTCAGCCACAGTATTTTCCAATGCACACTATTTTGGTACTTCCAGGCATATTTACAATCTATTCATTGAGTGTTTGGCACATTCTGCTGATTAATCCTTGTCATGAAGCTCAGTACCTACCTTGCTCGACTGGATTGCTGACTAGGTTAGATACTATGGCACCAATATAATCCATCCAGAGCAATCCAGAAACTTTCTTTTCTATTCCACTTAATTCCATATTTTTCCCTGTGGGGGTGGGGAGGCCCTGGCAGAGGTTGCCCAGAGAAGCTGTGGCTGCCCCAGCCCTGGAAGTGTCCCAGGCAGGATGGATGGGGCTTGGAGCAACCTGGTCAAGTGGAAGGTGTCCCTGCCACTTGAGTGGATGATATTTAAGGTCCATTCCAACCCAAACCATCCTGGGATTTCATTATTCAATGAAAGGGCAGATCCAGGAATGCCTCAAGGATGCCATCTGAGCCACACCTGTGCTTGAGCTTCCAGCCCTGGGGGACTCAGCCCTTGGGGGTCTCCATGTGGGAGAAAGACTCCATATGGGAGAAAGCACCCAGCCCTGCTCACTGCCTCAGCTGGGACCCCAGTGCAGCTGGAAAATGCAGGCATTTAAATCTTGAAATTGTTATTGTTTCTGTCAAAGAATTTGGAATTCCGTCCCAGTAAGCTCTCTGAAGTTTTCCTCGATCCATGGAATATCTGTGTCAATTGTAGGCAGCAAATACTGATGTTGGTGCCGTCATCCCATGAAGGAGTGATCCCACCAGCCACATAGCCACATCACTACTTATGTTAAAGGAAAAAGGTGTGGGGATTGGTTGGTTTGCTTGTTTGTGTTCTGTTTTCAAATCAGTTCTTCATACCATGGAGAAAAACATCTCTGATTCACTTTGCTTACTGTTAGCCTTTTATGAGAACATCATTGATTTTTAGAAATTTAGTCCAGCATGACCTGAAATTCCAGATTCCTTACTCAAGTCTGACTTCTGTTACACAAAATACTATTATTTTATGATAACACTACTATATTGCCTCATGTTTTCTTGTTTTCATCATTCATAGCTCTGGTCACTCTGAGGTGACAGTGTATGCTTGTGGAACAGCTGTATTCTGCAGCAACTGCCCCAGTGAGGTGACACTGTCAGGCACTAGTGTGGCTGGGGAAGAGTTTCCTAACTGCATTCATACTTGAAAATCAGGTGTTTAGTTTGCATCATAAAGGAGGTGGAGTTCATCCACTGAGCAGTATGAGCCTGTTCCTGCATAAGTGCTGCTGTGCTGGCTCCTCAAAGTTGCCTTCCTCTTTCCTATTTTACTTTCTCCTCCTCCAGAATTACTCTGACTGCAGCAAGCCCAGCCCTTCTCCCAGGATCCTTACTGGAGATGGAGATCTGACATAGAAACAGATTAAAGGACAGAACTGTGTTTGAGTTCTGTAGGAAGCAGAACAGAACAACTGTGCTCTGGGGTCACCAAAACCCAATTGGGGTCACCAAACCCCAATTCCTGATTGTGACTGCAACCAAGTCAATGAAAGATGAGCAATAGTCTAAAGCAGTTTTGAATCATTGACATAATTCACTGAGGATCTGTAGAAGTAAGAAATGGATGTGGACTCCCCTGACCATATCATTCTGGAAAAGAGACCCTTGCAGCTTTAAGATGTTGGCCAATTTCCATTCCTCTAGGTAACCCTCCCCATACTCTCTCAGTGTCCTATTTATTTTTAGCCCTTCCATTGACTGCAAATCTCTAACCATAATATGACATCTGGTCTCTTCATGTTACGCTATATAGGAATCTCTCAAAGCCTGCCAATAGAGGGAAGATTCATGTGTCTGGTTTTATGGCAAATTTTAAAGAGATTTTTGTCAACACTTCTTGCAACACATTATTGTATTTGTCTTTTATTCTTCTGGCTGTTTTCTTTTTCAAACCCTAAGCAACTGCCATTCACCCTGACTCTCCCACATGCTTGGCTAGTCACTTTTTTTCTTCTTGGTGATTGTCATCCTGCCAGCCCCCAGGGAGAGCTCTGAACCAGATCCCTTCCTGCATTTGCTCAGCACCTTATTCCCCATCTGGTGTTGTGAATTCCTGTTTATTTTCTGGCCTGCTAGTTGGGACAGAAAAGTGTACCTTCACACCCTGAGGAGGTGTGATTTGACTGCTTGACAAATAGCCATCCCAGTAAAGGTTTGGAAACATGGGCAAGGAAAATATGGTTGGTTATACACCATGTGATTTCACTGTGCTAAATTCTAATTGTTGTTAACAAAAATTGCAATGGCAACTTCTAAACTGCCGTTGGAAGAACATCCTTTTAGTATCCTGGTCAGCTGAATCTCAGTTACAGTGCTGACCCAGCCAAAGAGATTTGAAAGTCTTGCTCCCAAGGTCTTACAGTGTCAAATGAAACTGGTCGTACTGATGGTCATGATCTCCATACTCCTCAAGGCACTGTGGTGTCAGCTGCTGTGACAGGGCTGACCCTGACATTAACCCCAGTGAAATACTGCCACATACCAGCAGTTTGCTTATCCTCATGCAATTATCACTCCAGAGGCTTACATCTGTAGCATCTCCTAAAGAAATAAAAGTAGCATTAGTAGCCGTGCTGCAAACATATGGTGCCTCAGAGCAGCTGGGAAAACACGGTGCTCCAGCTTTCTTGATGGAAAGCACTTTTCCTCTGCCAACTGCATTTTGTAAAACAGTTCAAAGCCTTTTACCAGCTTTCAGGGAGCTGTTTGCCACAGAGAAATGCTTGTGAAAGGAGTGGGCAGGCAGGCACCCAAACAGCAGAAGTCATAAGCTATCTTGCTACCTCTTCCCATCTTCCTGTTTCTACACAGAGTGCTCAGATTATCTCCTGAGAGGAAAAATTACTGAAGGTATTTGGATACAAGTAAGCCTCCCACATCTATAGGATTGCCAATTCAGATCATCAGATTAACTGAGCATTGGCCTTTCAAACATGCATTCTAGGAATGGTGTTGCTCAATCAGTGTCTTCCTGCCGTACACTTCTTTTGCTGTGCCCCATTGAAATTCTGTGCCTTTTTAGCCCACCTTTCTTCTCTGTGGTCAAATACCTCCTGATCCAGTATCTTGACCAGTTTGTTTTCATACTGCTAACTTTAGATCTAACACTTCTGCAAATGCAACCCCATGGTAGGTCCTAAAGATCAGCTGATTGACTTCTAAGAGCTTCCTTTCACCTTCTCCTCTAAGGGCATTTCTGTACTAGGTTCTGTCAAATACTGCATCTGATCTCCAGGTAGTGGCACTGTCTGTTCAACTTCTTGTTCAGGTTATTGCACTTCTCCTTCAGACTTAGAACCTCAAAACCATAGATCAGCCCAGGTGAGAAAGTCCTCAAAATTTCATCTGGTCCCACTTTCTGTGGGAAAGAAAGCCTACAAGGAAAAAAAGACTTAAGAAGGGAAGGATATTATGAATATCAAGTCTATCTGTGGAAGACATCCTACAGTAGATAGGGAAAATAGGAATCATTGTAAAAATATTTTCTTAGGTCTGCTCAATATAAGGACCTGTCATGGGATGGCCACAACACATTTTATTTTCCCAGCTCAGAACATGAGCATCATATGACAGCTGCTCCTGAAAGAGTAGAATAACCAGAGGAAATACAGGATTACTCATAGGAATTATATGTTCTTTGTGTGTCCTTCGTTACTATGTTCCCATTCAGGATGGGGATCCATATTACGTATTCTGAGTTCTTCCCGATCAGTTTTCCCTCAAATTAAATGAATATATCTCATGACAATAAAGCATCATTCTAAAGCATTTCAGTGAGAACAGCATCTTTGATAAAAAATTTCTCTTCTCTCTCAAAATGTTAAAGAAAAGAAGGTAAAGGAAAAGGAACAGATACAGGTTCTAAGAAATTCGAGGAAGGAAAGCTTTCCTTATTAAAGCAACAGATTTGTGACGTAACCTAGTGAGTGATTTCCATACAATTACATGAACCATTGGGTGTACCTTCTAAATCTATTCTTTCAAGACTTTAATAAATGTTTAGTATATATTCTACACATCCTGTAGCTGCAATTTAATTATCACAAAGTGTACTTATGGTATTTGGTATATATAATCTTTATAATATATGCCTCATAGACTTCTGTAAACCAGACATCCTCTCTGGATAGAAACATTTTCAAAAATTCTTTAATGTGTTATTCAACTCAAGAATAAGTAAGAGTAATTGAAAGCAGAATTCTCTTGGTGTTTCAGAGCAGTAAATCATAACAGATGAAGTGCTTAAATGGCAGTGAGGCTCCTGTTAGTACCTGTGGATCTGGGCAGAAAGGATCCCATGCTGGAGCAGGTTTGCTGGCAGGGCTTGTGACCTTGCAGGGGTCCCACACTGGAGCAGCCTCTTCCTGAAGGACTGTGTCCTCTGTTAGAACAGCTTTTGAAGAATTGTAGCCTGTGGGATGTACCCACCTTGGGGCAGTGCCAGAAGATCTGCCTATCATTAGTGGAACCCCATGCTGGAGCAGGGAAGAGTGTGAGGAGGAAAGAGCAGGAGAGACAATGTACAATGGAGTGACCTCAGCCCCCATTCCCTTTGCCCCTGCACTGCTGCTTGGGGAAGGAGATAAAGACATTGGGAGTGAAGTTGTGCCCTAGAAAAAAAGGAGGTGTTTTTGGTTGTGGTCTTGGTTCTTATTATCATTATCAATGAATTACTGATTATTAAGGGAGTAACCTACTGCCTTATTAATCAGTAATTCATTCTATTAATTTCTCCCAGCTGAGTTTTGCCCTTGATGGCAATTGATAAGTAATACCCCAGTCCCTGTATTAACTCACAAGCTTACTGTTGAATATTCTCCCTTGGTTTTGTTGGGTGTGGTGTGATATTGTGGCTTGGTGGACCCTTGTCAATAAGTCAAGGTTAACCTGCCACACCAGCAAAGAGTGACTTCACAGGAAGTAGGCACATGTAGGGAGTTTGGACCGCTTGTGTTGTAAATTTCAAGTAATTCACCTTTCAGAGTCAGTCACAGTAAAGTGTATAAAACTTGTTACAGAGTATCAAACTTAACTTTTGCATGTCCAAAAAAAGATAGACCATTACTTCAATTCCCATGACTGTCATGCAAGAGATGAAAGAGAAAGTATTATTTGAAACTGCAGTTCAAAATAGTCAGTGTTCAACATACATCTAAGCAAGTATGTTAGGAAAAACATGTTCATCTATAATAATTTAGAGCTGTTCAAATTCTACAGCTTATCTTACTGCAATAAGTCAGTGGGATTCCCAACAGAAATAGAATTCAGGGTTAATACAGCATTATGAGGGAAAGGTTACTTGACACAAGCTAGTAGACATCTCCAGGCAGTTTTCAAAGATGTTCCTAGTCACCCTGTTAATTACATTCAGCCTTCCTAAATTGTATCCTGGTTTCAGTCATTTAGTGTTTTTTCTCTTGACGAAGGTAATTTCTCTCCTATGTTCCTTAAAATACATATCAACTAAGAACAATGGATTGCATTGTCACAAAAGACAACCTGAAAAATGACCTTCAGAATTGTGGTGAATTTCTGGTATCATACGCTGTAAAACTACTAGAAAATTTGAATTAAGTTTTTCCTTTTTCAAATTTTCTCAGAAATTTATGAAGGATGGTATTTTACCAAGCTGTTATACTTGTGAACTAAATGGTACTCATGTGGATCCTAATACAGGGTTTAAAATTAAGCACATGGAACAATTATTGCACATCTGGATGCAGCTTGGAAAGGAGGAGAAAAGCAATTGTCTTAGGTAGATGATTATAAAAATACTACTGTATAGGAATCATGTCATAGAGTAAGGGTCATGACTATGCAGTGATATTATGTTAAAATAACTTATTTTTGCAATAAAACTTGAGTCTTTGAGGAAAAGGAGAATGGACAGCAGGTTCATAGTTTTCTCTGGAGGTTTTGTCCACTGTGAAAAGAATTCTTGCCTATTTGCAGACTTATGGTTTGTTTTATAGATTAGTTGCTTTGGGATTCTTCTCATGTAAACATAACAACTACTTATTGGAATAAAAATAGAAAGTTATTTGCTCTGGTATTTGGAAATTTTGGTGATGAATGACATATACTAAAAAGAGATAATACCTGACTCAAGAAAAGTATGGGGAAATAATTACAGCAATCAGGTTCATGGAAGAAAAATGGTGATCAAGAAACGTCTAATGATTGACAAAGATAGATGAGAAACATTCAGAATGTGAAAAAAGTTGCAGCAATTGCTTTGGGAGTACCCATGTATACAGAATTTCACTGGAATGAAACATTTGCAGGGTTACCCTTAAGTGCAGTAGAGTGGAAGGAATAAATATCCATGGACCACAGTGTTCCACCCCTCTCCCAAAGGCGGGATATAACTGAGGTGAAGGGGTGCAAATTTAACTGAGAGACTCGTGTTTAACAAAGCTTTTGTGTGTGTGTGTGGATGTGAGGGGTCTGGAGCACAAGAGCTGGGGGGGTTGGGGTTGTTTAACCTGGACAAAAGGAGGTTCATTACCAGTCCTTATCACTCCCTGCAACTACACACAGAGAAGTTGTAGAGAGGTGCAGGGAGGTCTCATCTCCCAACAAGCAATAGGACAAGAGGAAAAGGCCAGGAGCCTATTGAGCCAGGAGAGGTTAGGAGTGGGTATTAGGAAAAACCTCTTCAGAGAAGGTGTTACCAAGCATTGAAAAGAGGCTTCCCAGGGAAGTGCTTGCATCACCATCCCTGGAGGTATTTAAAAGATGTGTAGATGAGGCCTTAGGGACATGTGTTAGTGGTGGATTTGGCAGTGCTGTGTTAGCAATTGGACTCCATGATCTTAGAGGTCAGTTCTAACCTAAATGATTCCACGTGCATATGAAAAGCTACCAAAGGCACAGGAGACCAGGCAGAATGAATGTGAACTTTAAAAAGCACTGATACAATTCTGCCCAAAAGGCTTGTGTGCCAGGTATCATATCAAGGACGTTATATTCCTAGGATAACTTAATGGAGATATATTTCATATATTTCATTTTATTCAGAGCTCATAGTTCTGAATAAAAACTTTGATGCATTGCATGTGAAAAGAAATGCAGAGTGGCTGGTGAAATGACAGAAGAATGAATATTACAGTTATCATTTACCCTTATAAGAAAGGCAAGGAAAGATGCATCTTCCAGCAAGAAAACTTTGTACTTGAGAATGGGTAAACAAGCATGGTCAGCAACTGAAATACAGGTTAGGCTTGGTTATATTCACATCTTAACTCATATGGCTATGGAGGGTTCATTTCTGGGTTTCAGGCTTGTCCCCAGTGGGATCACAACTAAGAAAAAGAAAGTTAGTCTTAGAGTTATTCTTTCAAAGGATTAGTATGTTCCAGGATTTGAGTGTAATTTAAGCTTCTTAACCATGCATATGTCTTCAGCAGATTATAAAAAACAAAACTAAATTTCCATTGTCATTATAAGCTATTAATTATATATTGCAATTCTTCTCACACAGCAATGGGTATGAGTGAAGTTGTCTCTGGAGCAGTTTTGTCATAGACTGTTCAAAAATGTAATGGATGGAGATGGAGAAGTGGGAGGGAAAGTGGTAGGTGTGTCACAGGGCAAGGAGGTGGTAAAAGAGGTGTATATGGAAGAATAATTAATACAACAAATAAGTCTACGTGGGGAGAGAAAGGGAGTGAACTGTTGTGGACAGCACACATTTCAACAGCAAGATGAATTGCAGCATTTCTAACCATAGGAGTTAGATTCAAATGAAAGCTACAGTGATTAGTTTGCTTTATGGGTTGGTTTTTGTTTTTGGTTTTTTTTTTTGGTTCATTGGAGTTTTGTTTGTTTGTTTTATGTAAACAAAAAATTAAAGAAATATTTGAAGGAATAAATGAAGATTTATAGGAACATATAGCTGTAGACAAGAAAAAAAAATATGCCTAAAGTTCATAGATCTCCTATTGGTAGAAATTTTAGACAGGAAATTGTTGCATAGGAATAAAAAGCTCATTAATAGCTACATGTAGCTCAAATTGATTTATAAGGAAACCAAACATGTCTACTGCTGCAACTGACTGGCTGTGAATAATTCCCTCATACTTTAGTTTCAACTGACGGCACCCTGGCAATTCCATGTTTATGAAATCAGATACATAATCATTATGAAAAGATTTTGATGTTTGTATGCAATCATAAAACATCACTGATGAATGTGCTGATAATTTTAAAAACAGCATAATAATGGTTTTGGACTGACTGGCACAATACTACTTGGAGAACACTTTACTTCTCAGCAAAAAAATTTTCCAGTCCTTAAGCTTTTGGGAGGTTCTGAGAATTCGATGTTAGCAGTAGCTCCAGTCAAGAGACAGATGAGCTCAGTACCTGTCAGGATTAAGCCTGGTTTGCATTTCAAAATTCAAGGTTGGACAAGGTTACTTTTTGTTTTTCTTCTCTTTTCCCTATAACAATAGGGAATAACAATGTAGCACTTCTGAAAGTGTCTCCAAGAAATACAAATTAATCTCTTCTGCCTCTGTGAAGACTTTCTCTACATGTGTCGTATACTGATAGCATTACTCAAGTAATTATCATTATCTCTGAGCAAGTGTTTTCAAACATTTGATATCTTTTAATAAGGAAAACACAGTGCATTTTGCATAGAAGAGCTGGCAAGATCCAGGTGATATGGTTACCCAGGAAGAGAACTAGGGGAACAGGAGATATATTGGGGATTAAAAAAAAAAAAAAAAAGAAAAAGAAAAAAAAGCAGAAATTGAATACATAAAAGAATACTGCTCCTGCACAGCATTATTGGTTAATAAAGATCATCATGTCTCACAGGGGTACTGAAGGGATTTAGCAGTGAGCTGTAGTTGCCCATTGGATGTATCTGTAAAACAGTTCACAGAACTGTAAACCACACTTCACACAGAGTGGAACACATCACTGAATTAACAAAATACCCAATTCACTGTATATGTGCATAGCACCTTTTAAAACTTGTTTACTTCACTTATAAAAGCACTGCAACTGTTTAATTACTTCATTTTCACTTTCAGCATAATTTAAGTTCAACACTTCAGCTGCAAGAATGATTAATGAACCTACAATTAATTAACATAATGGTATTAAATAATAGTGTATAAAATAGTGTGAAAGCACCACAGCTTTTTACCATATTCCACAGATGTCACACTTTCCTGGGAAACATTTTACATCATTGAGAGTTAAATATAAGTTAATTTGTCTTCCTTTGCCTTTTCCGAAGCCAACTAAAAAGTTAGATGTGCTGTTACAGAACTGTGATTTAGAATTATATAAAGGAGTGCAGCAGTCCTCTGATCTCTCTTTTTCTTCAAAACTATTAGCTGAAATAGCCGCAATTTAATTAGAATAAGAGAATAGTTTAGATTTTTTTACCTGTTTATAGTCAGGACACAGTGAAAATTTTACTGTCATTAACAAAAAACAATGATTGGGTTTTTTTCGCTACTATGAGTCATCCTGCCACCTCCATAATTAAATAACTGATTATTTTTTTCAGTCTCTGGGAAGAAAAATAGGGTATTGTTTCTATTTCTTCAGTTCTTTGTGTGGTCTGAACTTTAGGGTGAATCAGAAAAAGTTTTCTTCCAGCACTGTTGCTACCTAAATAGCAGTGGGGTGGATGGTACCTCAGCAATGCACACATTCCATTTACTTTAGCTTTAAAATTTTGGTTGAGCAAGGAATTCATTGAAGGATCTCTTTCTCCTTTTGTTGTGTATAATAATAGCAAGTTTGTCAACAAGCCTGTCCCATGGCAGCTTTGTCATTGTAAGGAAAATCCATTCCTTCAGGCTGGGTGTCAGCCTAAAAACCTGCTGTGAGTTTCTAGTTTCATCAAGTGCTGGTGAAATCTATAAGGATCCTGCAGTCCTTCCATTGCCTCTGAAAATTTGCTGTGGACTTGCTCCCAGCTGCAAGCAGTGCTCTGTTTCCCTCAAAAGTGTCCCAGTTCCCTGCAGCAGCAGGGAAAGGGGAGCAGCGGTGCACACAAGGTTTTACTTTAGATCCTGAGGCACTTTAGTACTGTCTAAATCTTCAGTGCAGGCCAACTGCTCATTGTACCTTCCAAGCAGATTTTTCCAAAGGCAGGAGGCAAAGTTGCTCTCAGCAAAGCAAACTCTCTTCTCTGGTGCTGGAGCAGTGTAGAAGGAGCAAACCAACAGCCAGTCCTTGGCTGTGCTGCTATTTGCATATTTTTATGTAGAATTAAACATGCAGTAGAGGTACAATGAGCTACAAGCAAGCAGGTTGTTTTAGCAGTTGCTGTACCAGCTGATCTAGATTAAATGACCAGGTCAATAATGCTGGTTGATAAATCACTTCTGAATTTGACCTTCCCACTGCATCTTACAAGGCCTGAAATGTCCATGACACTGTGCAGGTCTGACTTCACCTTTCTCAGAGTGGGCAGGTCCAGAAGCTGACAGCACTGCAGCATTTACCGGGCTCCATTGTGAGCTTACCAGGCTTCCCTGCATAATTGCTTGGAGAATGAGTGGAACTTAATTTTTTATATTCCTACTGGGGTGTGTGTCTTGAATTATGAGAAGGTACTTCAAAAATTAGTGTTTCAGTGGGAATTGTGTGCTCTGCTCTTACTCTATTATGTTGAATAATATGCTTAGAGACTTTTTGGGCTCCTGCTCTTCTTTCTAAACATCAGAAAAAAAGAGGATATCAGACAGGTGGAAGTCTCTGGGAGAGAAGGTGAAGGTTCAGGAAGTGCAGTGACTCAGGCCTTTCGGAGGCAGGGGATGGAAAGAATGCATTTCCTCACCTTTATGAATATTTGCTGGATGAAAAAAATCTGACAGATAATAACAAGCTCTCTCCTTGCTTGTCTTTAGCATATCTCTGTGTAAGCTCCCCCTCTCATAACCATTTTGTATTCAATCACAGGAATGACTTTAGTAATGAACAAAGGCTGCACCGCTGCTGTCACTGTCTGCTGATCCTTGTCATCCTCCTGCAGTGTATGCTGAGCTGCCACGGTTTAAGATAAAGCTCTATTATTCTAAATCACTGAAATGAGAGTGACACTGTACAGCAGGAAAATGCACAAGGAGAAATTGTTTTAAACAAGCCTTATCTGTAAGAATTGAGGTTGCAAATCTATCTGGCTGTGTGTTAATATCAGTGTAAGTTAGTGAACAGTGCAAAGGGCCTGACTTGAAGCCTTGTGGTTGGCCTTATTCTCTTTTGTTGTCAATGAGGAGCAGGGCAGACTGTAATAACCTTCAGGCTTAGTTAAAAAAAAAAATAAAAGAAAGCATTGAAATAGCAGTAAAATAAGGAGACAATATGCTCTCCTTCAGGGAACAAAGCTGTCTAGAAAACTATTGGTGAGTTATGAACTGGTGACTGAGAAAACTCCCAATTCCTGACTGACCTGGACAGAAAGCATTGCTTTTAAATTATCTGCTTTACTCTTTCTTCCTTCTTCTTCTCCCCCATCCAGCTCTTACACTTCCAACAGAGTATGTGGAACTGGAAAAAAAAGGCAAAACAGTCTAAATGTTATTTCAGAGTTTGCTGATTTAGCTTCAGTTGCACCTCTGACACTTGAAATGTTTAGAGGCTCTAAAAGGAGAAAAAAGTCGGGAGAGAGTAGGCATCATACTCAAAGGGACAGGATTTGTAAAGTCTAAGTGGAAGTCAAATGTTGTGTATGAAAATGTGGTAATAGCTCTTAAGCTGTAAGGAAAGAAAACTCATTTTCTTTTCAATAAACTTATCCTTAAAGTGTTACCAATCTGTATGTGGATGGCTTCTTATATAGAAAACAGATTTTATATACGTAAGAAATGTGTTTTATATATATGTGCATTCAATTATTTCTGTTTCCATCAACCACTGCAGGTCAATGCTTTCAGATTCTATGATTCTATATTTTGAGCTGTGACATGAAAGATGCTAAAGAAAATGCTAAGAGCTCATGCACCTCTACCTCTACAAAAATTGGTTTTGCTTCCAGAAACTGAGTAAAATCATAGTACTTTGTATTGCTTTGATCTGTTTGATGCTGCTTATTCTCATATTAAAGGAGAGGAAACTGTAGATTTACTATATATTAAAAGACTATGTTTGGAAATGGTTCACAATGTAAAACATTAAGGAATTGCTGATACTATTTGCATGTCGCTGCTGACTGTGGTTGCTTAGTTAGTGAAACTTTTATCTCCAGTTTGTTCTAGAGAGTCGTATCTGAGAGCCTGGTTACAAGTAGTTATAAAATTATTTAGATTATCTTGACAGTGAACATTGCCTTTAGTAAGGTTGGGCAACACTCAGTTAAAAGAAAAGAGCTAAGAATTGCCTATGTTTTTAAATTTTATAGTATCTCCATGCTTTGCAAGATGAATCTGTAGTTCAGTAAGTGTGCTTTTTCTTATATATAGCATATCCTGTGTGAAAATGCATATTAGGTTTAATCAGTCTGCATATGCTGCAGATCTGCTCATGTTTATAGAGCATTTTTATTCTGACCTCACATGGCTTCTGACTGCAGAAACTGAACAGGAATTCCTTACAGTTGTTCCCCTCAGGAGGTCCTGCATTGCCTGAAGATGTAGGCAAAGACATTTATGGTCACGCAGAAATCCTGGAATTGTGCAGTGCCAGCGGGAAGGGAAGACATGAACAGTATGGTGGATGGAGAAAGAAATAAGACCTGCAGCAAGTGGGTTTGGGAAGATAGTCAAAAGTAAAGAAGACTAAGGAGCACAGAGGACACAGACTAAGCAGGAACTATGGATGTCAGAAAAGGTTAGAGGAGAAGGAAACTATTCTATAAATAATAAAGCACTGATGCTTGCAAGTAATGGAAATGTGGAGCTGTGAATAGTTTCATTAAAGAGCTGTCATATATACTAGTAAAACTCATGTTGCCACTCCAGTAAATCTCTATTAGAGAAGTCAGCAACTCTGTACTGCTTTCTACTACTGCCTTTTTGACATAAAGTCCACTGACCTGATTATTCAAGGTTAGGATGTTTCTGTGTTAACAGAGTCAACATTTCCTCTTTGTTTCACCTAAAATGGAGAAAAAGGAATGTAATTTCTATGTCCCTGAGTTTTTTTAACATGAATAACTAAAATCTTACACTGCTCAAGAATATAGCCAAATGTTCAATCTTCACTTGTATCCAGTTACCTGTATTCATCATGAAAAACGAATTCTGTTATGTGTTTCCAAATGGTTTTTGGATAAGAACTGGCATTGATTTTGCAAGTTCCATTTACACAGATTTGGAGAGCCTTGCTGCTGAGGTAAGAAGGCCAAGTGTTGTGTGTGGAGTCTCCCACCTGCCTTCCTGCTCGAGAGCTTTGCAGAGAGTACTCACAGGGAGCTCTGGTGGGAGCTGGAAGGGAACTGTAGGGAGGCCAGAGTGCTGCAAGTGGTGCTGCTGAAGGTGTATCCTTAGGACACAGAAAACGCAGTTAGGCTTTGCTGGATTTCTCAGACATCCAGAGATCATCTCCGGCAAATTTAGAGAGTGTTAAGTTTGAACCAAAGTCTCCCCCCATCACACACACTCACCTGCAAGATTAAGGGACATCACAACACTGTGGGTGGTTTTGTTTCTCAGCTGCTCCAAGCTGTTACAGGAGGTGCTGTGGAGGCATGTTTTCCAAGGGGATATGAGAGTGGAGGAGGTCTTGGGAAATGATGGATCATACAGACATGAAGCGTAGAATATGAATTTAAAATTCTTGTAGTTGTCTGGAGATAGATTTTTTCCAGTGTTTGTCAGAATTCATGCAGGAGATATTTTTTATTTGCTTTTTGTGCCTGTCAGGGAGAATTGGGGTAAGTACTTTTGTTCTTTGTGATGTTCCTGGTCACAGGAAGCAACAGCTGTCATGAATAGAAAAATATTTTTCTTCTTTTGCCTTTGTAGAATTGCTTCATGAAAAATACTTACCTCTGAGGAAAGACACAAATTGTTCATCATGAATTTTAAAAAGAAGCAAAGGCAAACTTTATTTCTCAGCAAATCAGGGAAAATGAGAATTTTGGGAAAACACTGGAAAATATGAGAGTTCTTCCACAGCACATGATATCTTTTAGTTCTTATTCTTCTGTCTGACTGTATTGAGTCTTATTTTTCACCTTTCTGTATACTCACCTTGTATTGCTGTTTCAAGGTGAGGGATTTACTTTCTGTTGAATGCTATATAGCTTTTCCCAGCGAAGGCATTAATTTATTCCACACTAGGGACACATTGTCTCTTTAGTTTAATTTTCATTGAAATCTTTTGCTGTGTTATCTACACTAATCTGAAAGCTGAGTAAAATCAATGTACACAGAAAATGAAGTGATTTATTCAGTGCTTGTTCAATCTTATCAGTCATGTGAAGATTCTAACATACGAAGCAGATCTATATCTATTTCTTTCTCCTGTTTCCTTTCAAAAACTTTATTCCTGTCTCCTTGATACTATCATATCATGCCTACAGAATGCAGAAAAACATGTTTTGTGCTGGTTTATATACTTTGCATTCTCACTGAAATAGGTGGAATTCTGGAGATATTAAATTTGTATCAATAACTTTTGTAATACTGAAGTGTTAGAGAATATTTATAACATGCTTGAAAATAATTCTCAGTGATACAGTTTTTGATAACATGATAATTTCATATAATTTTGTCATAATTTCCTTTTGTCTTTAGCACACCCTCAGTGTTGCAGAATAAAAGCCTATAGTCTACTTCTGTATGCAAGAGACATGGTCCCAGTTCTGTTCTAGAAATGTGTACACTTCAAAGAATGCACATACTGGGGCTGACTTACCGATGCTTATCCACTCGTATAATCTTTACTTGCACAAACAGTCCTGTTGAAGCTAAAACTCCCAGATACAACACAATTACTCACATGCTTTAAGGTTGCATGGATCTTGACAATTGTATTCTGCCCTCCAGCTAAAGGTTTGCCTTAGCTCCGTCTGATAAAACCTCCTAGCTGAGTGCTCCCTGCTGTGAATATACATTCTGAAAGCTGGCAAGTGTATGGCTTAAGTAGAGAGCCAATTATTAACTGTCACACATTTTTTATGAAAAAACAAATCTATCTAGCTTTTAGTATTGTAACTCGCTATTCAGTGCTGTTGAGCTTTGCTGTTTACCTCACTTTACAGCATTTTTTCTCAAGGAAGAAATGTCTGATTCTAGATCTCTTGCTGATGGCAGAAGAAAGAAGATGCGAACATTTTCAATAACAGTCTTAACAATGACTTTCATTGTTGGGGCAAGAACTGAGGTCATATTTGGCTCTTAGCCCCAGACTGTTCTGCAACAATGCTTTGTCCCAGAGTAGACCTTACCAAAGAATTCTGCTCTCAAAACTGGAGGCAACTATTTGCAAAACAGCAGTGCCAAAGCTGAATTTTCTAGTCTCTCAAGGACAATAGTAGGCTGGCTGCATTCTGGGTTATATTGTGTCGTGACTGCTGGGTACCCACTGTACATATACAAACAGGCTGTACACAGAATTTGTCTTCCCTATGATACTAATAATGATAAAACTTTCAAAGTGAATGGTGCACAATCTAGTGCATTATCTGGCTTGGCTTTGCTATGATAGCTGTCATAAATTGATTTTACATGTCAATAGTGGCTATTAGCTAATTGCATAATCTGGCTTTTGGATGTGCTTCACATGCAGCCTTACATTTAAACAAAGCTGCCAGTTGAAGAAGGAATGTAATTTCCTTTTTTAGTTCCCCTCCTTTGAATTGCTTAACTACATAACCATATCCTTATCTTCCACTGAATGTAATTAAATGATTCTTAGAAAATTATTAAGTCAAGGAGTCTTTGGAAAACAGTTACACTTGTGAATGAGTGAGTGCATGTGTGTGTGAAGCAAAAAGGGAGTGATGCTGGCAGTGGGGGTGTCTTCGTTGTTATTTGAACAAACTGAGTTAATGAGTGTTTTCCTGCAAATACCCAGCTCTACAAAGCATTTCCCCTCAGAGTATTATTGTAATAAGCATTGTCCTTCGGGAGCTCCAATTCTCCATGCTGAATTTCTCTCCACGGTACAGTGGGATTTTTGGCAGGAGCTGCAAGTAGCATATGGGATCTCAGTATTAGACAGAGATCTACTGCTGATGGAGGAAACCATTGTGCCCTTACCTTGCAAAGATATGTTAACATGCATGGGAATTATGTTGGGGTATTTGAACATCATTCCTGGTTTAGTCAATTCCAAAAGAACAACACAGAAGTATATCAGTCAAAATGTTGTGGAAGCAGAATAATTAAGTCTACTATCTATTTATATTCTGTTAAGTCAGCCTATAAAACATCTGTGGTATTTGCATGGCCATTTGAATCGAATGTGTATTTCTTCACTGTAATATGAGCTGGTACTTCTGCTCACACTCTGCCACAGGAATTTCCACAGCTCCATGCAAGTGAGCAAAATAGGGCAAATTTATACCAGTAACACTGTGACCCAAATACTAGCTAAGCTTGTACATGTCACCTCATTAGATGCAAACTTGCTACTGTGGATTTTTAATATCAGCTGGCTGCAGCATTTTTTCAGCTGTTTAGCCCATATGTCTGTTGAGCAGGCTGTATAATTACTGCTGTATGTGTAAAGACAGGTGATAAGATCTTGTTCTAAGGTGATAAGATTTTGTTCCTCTACTCCATTTCCCATACAAGGAAAACAAAAGAACAACTTGGTGTTACTTCTTTCACACTGATGCACATTTGCAACAACCTTCCTAAGGTGAAATTGTCAGTTTACAAATAAGGGCAATGGTGAAAAAATTGCATTCCTCTGCTCCATGTCACGTGTAACACTACCAATCTTCTCTTCTCTTTTGCAGTTCTGCTACCCACTTATCTTTGTTGGTGTGATAAAGCCCATCTGAATTACTATAGTTGCAATATCCTTTCCTCTGGAATTTAGACATGTTTTATTGCTCAAAAAACTTTTTTTGAAAATAAATTGACAAATAAATGAAAACCTCCTAGCTGCTTATTTATTTCACGAAGAGTTTATTGTAATAGTCAGAAAATTGAATACAACATGGGAAGAAATACTGTATGAGGATAGTTAACTACATTGTTTACACAAGTCAGGTCGCATTCACTTAGATTAATTTATTTGTTCAATATGAATCCTTTATATGCATTAAAAATAATTTGACACAACTTTTTCTGTCTCATCTGCATTAGACAGCTTGTAAAACATAATTTGCAGAGCACTGTGGCCAGCAGAATTTCTTAAGCAGTCTTAGCATATTTCTTTTAAAATAAAAGCCAGCCACAAACTTCACCTAAATAATAGTCCTGTCTTAGAAATTGTTGTGAGATTGAGTTCTCTTTGCCTTTAAAACTTCAGTAAATGCCATAGGCTGCAAGAATAATTGAGAAAGAATATTTACCTTTACGCTATTATTCTTTCTTTATTTTTATTTTCTAAAAGAAGATAGGTGTGACTGCTAAATAGACCTTCTCAGTGCTTTAAGAAGGAATGGATAGAAAAGAAAGTAATGTAACTTTGAAAATAATGTAATTTTCCATCTTTATACTAAGAAAAACTAGCATCTCATGATAGATCTCAGAATATCAGCCTATTTGATGAGAAGTAAATGAAAGAAAATGTTACATTTTCCAGGCTGGGCTTCTGTATGGACAGGATGTGAACTTGTGAATGTCTAACATGTTGGACAGAGACATGTGGCACTGGGCAAAGGGCTGAAATAGCTTAAATGCTTGATTCTGTTCCTGATGAAGCTTTTCTCAACTAAATACCAGACAGTTAAATACAATTTTTAAGCCTCCTACCTATATGACAAGTATAGCCCTTCTGAAGGGATTTTACTCTTTTGCTCCATTTCCATTTCATCAGTATTTCTTGGAGCAGCATGGTTATTTTGCACAACCTTATGGGACATATACTACCAGGGACATCGGTCTGGGAATGGAAATATTTGGGGAGTACAGGAGCAAATGTATTTCATAGAAACAAGTTCTAAGTAACATCCAGAAATCAAGAAGACAACTGCTAGCCCAGGAACTGGGAAGCAGCTCTTCCTTTGCAAAGATCCACTGGAAATGTGTGTGGTTTATTCCTCTAGGTTAGGAAACAACAAAGTTACTGGAGAATCTCATATTCTATTGACCTTCGAAAATACTCAACCCCCATCAAAAGATTTTTTTAAAAGCGGGCAGGGAGGTTTCACTATTTCAACATTATTTTAATTTTCTTGTCTCCTTGGAACAATACACAGGGAGAGGATAAAGCAAATATTTCTCATTGAATTCCCATGTAAATGAAGGAAAAAGGAAAACACTTGAGAAATTTGCTCTATGGCATTCTTTAGAGGAATATATTTATATTGGTACCTTACCTAGAAGAATGTATTATCCAGAGATCACCCAAGAGGTGTCATTGGTGAAACATCTCAACTGCTGTGCCACACCAACCTCAGTGTACTAAGGCATGGTTTTTTACTACTTTTAATCTGCTGTAGGGGTGTAAAGACATAATAATCTTCTTTGGGAAAGAAAAAAAAAAGAAGAATTAACAAAATCAGATTGCCTAGAAACTATTTGTTCTTTGAAATGAACAGCTATTGTTAGTGCTGCCATAGAGATTATACTTTAAAAAGACTAGTGTTTCCTCTCTGCTTTGCATTTATTTTATTTTATTTTATAATCCTATGAAAAGAGGCATTTTGAAAATGTCTCTGGAATGTCATGATTCCAACTGCTCTCCTTTGTTTCTGTTATTAGATTAGATTTCTCCAGTCTCAACCTTCTGCAATAGCCCTTGAAAGAGTATGCAGCTGCTAGTATAAAAGTCAGACATTTTCTGTGTTAGAAGATTATTCTCTACTTTTATGAGAAGATGTGCATCTTTTAGATATTTGAAATCTGCTGCCAAGGAGAGTTCGTAGTGTGAAGATAAATAATGTCATTAAACTAAAAAAAAACCTTTAATGATTTGTGGCTATTCAGTAGGATGGGCAATTTAAAGCAACACTTCCTTAGAAAAATCACCAGTTACTCAAAATTCTAAGCCCAACAGTCATTTCAAGACAATGTGGCAGCATTCTCTTATAAAGTGGGTCACTGCTGATTTCCTGAAAGCTCAGCCCAGTAATTTTCATATTCTTTTTATGGCTATGTCGGAGAAGAAATACAAAATGTGATTTGGGTTGTTAAAACTCAAATGGCATAACATTATTTCAATTTAGCAGGGACTGTCTAGGAATAAGGAATGCTTTGGAGGTCATTCTTAATTCCCTTGATTCCCAGTTGCTGTGAGCTGACAGATTTATACTTTGCCAGCCCATTGTTTTGCCCATTGTAATGGTGAAGGAAGAGATCAAGCAAGTTCTGACTATAGAGTTTTTCTGTTCACTCCAGTTTTTATTGTTTACCTTGTCTTTTACTGCTGAGTATCAGCAAATTGAAGAGACTAGCACTTAGCTCATGTACTTTTTTTATTTTACACATGCATAGTAAATATTTGCTTTCTAGAAAAACTCAGAATATATGTAATTTGTAATTTTTAATTGAAGAGATGTTCAATAAATCCTAAAGCATGAGAAAACAGGGAAACACTCAATGCTAAATTGGATAAGTGTATATGAACAATTTTACCAATAATTAAAACTAAATCTTTCTGTCATTCTAAACATGAAGTAATTCAGCACTTACTCATTTTCATTTTAACAAGCAGAAATAGAGAATAAAAGGTTAAGATATTAAGAAGTTTATAAGTTAAAATAATAAAAAGAAAATAAACTTGCTTTTTTATTGTTATTATTCTAAATGCAAAAATTCCTAAATTTAGGTCAAAATTTGTCAATCAAACATTAACCTAAAAATTCTCTTCCATTGGTAGCAGAGAAGGTGTACTCAGAATTATGCCACATATTAAAGATAAGATCAGAGCGCGTTCTTGCTGATTCCATAGCACAGCCTGCAAGGAATGATGCACTGTAGTGGATATTCCCTGCAAGGCTCAGCATATCCCTCCTCTTGGGCCCTTTTGTGATTTGATATCTCTTCTTTCCACACACACTTACTAACTTCTAGGATCTTAAAACACATTAGTGCTTAATTACACTTTTGGTGGAATTATTCTCTTGTCCACTTTGCTGTATCACTCAGAATTTATTAGGCTGATATTAAACACCAAAATTATGTTTACTCTAGCATTTCCTAAAAATAAGATGCAATTGTAAACAGAGCATTCACACTTTTTAAACTAATTGATTTGTTTGAAAGGTCAGAGATTGTTCAAAACAGCATTTTAGCAGAATTATTCAGGATTTTCCAAGTTTACCTTCCTAGAAGTCATATGCCCAAACATTGAAGTTTGTGAGAGCTTGAAAAGATTTTATTACTGTGATCTTTTCTGGTTCAGATTACTAAATGACTCATTCTTCTTTGCTTGAAAATAAGTGATGCTGTTTGACAAATGTGTTTTTCTATGAAAATGGAATCTCTAGACAGGTTCTCAGAGACATCAGTACCTTCTTTTGATTTTTTTTGCCTAAGCTCTGAAAATCTGAAGGCATGGTGTCACATCTCTTGTGAAGGTTAATTATTAAATTTCATGAACTCCTTTCAGACCCTCACAAGGGCTTTCAGAAAGCCCTGTTATTTCAGAATATATTCAAATAAGCTTTGATTCTATTTTTCAACCTTTGAATAGGCAGGACACTGGCAAATATTTTTGTTCAGGGTGTTTTGTTAGTGGTTTGTTTTGTTTTGCTTTTTTTTTTAATTTTTCATTCTTTTTGGTTTTAATTTACCCTTTTTTGTTCAGCTGTCAAAGAGTATTTCCACTCTCTTTCCAAGTCTGCCCTTCATGTACTGGATAGAGTCTGCCCTTGTCTGCCCTTATACAAATCAACAAATGATTATTTGTTAAATAACAAACATTATGTTATATTTATCTGGAGCAGTACTCAGCAACAGACCTATGAGCTAGTGGCTTGAGAGTACATCTTTGGATCTATATGAGCTGTAATGAGTGAAAGAAATAGTTAGATTTCCAGAAGAACGTCAATGTGTACTGTTGTTTTGTTTAAAGCTTTGTTTCTTTATCAGATTCTTGATTTTAGTGAAGGGTAACAAACCTGGAAAACAAATGCTTTTGAGAACAATTAATTCCAAAAGGTCATCATGACAAGAAAATAAATTATGAAGAAGTCCTTGAGTTTTTATGTCTGTGCTCTCATCCAAAGTGAGAGTTTATTCTGGTGGAGTTTATACAGATGATTATCTTCAGAGACTTTGCTCAGCACTTCCGCTTCTAGGAGCAAAATAGGAATTCTCATCTTCTTGGAAACAATTTGCCTTGTAAAAAAGGGCAAAGGAAAACAAGAGAGAACTATTAATCCTAAAACTGGTCTTTTCTGAGAGTTCTTCTGAGTAAGATCCTCAGATTTGGTTTTGGAGTCGTGGTGAGAGGATAACTCTTTTCTGTGATCTGGCTCCTTGTCCTGCCTGTTTTGGTACTCAAACTGTGCTGAGAGTAGGATTACAAACTGAAGCCCTTTTGTTTCAGACAATATCACACAAGCATCATCTGTTGTTAGGGAGATAGTCATCCAGGGAACAGTCATCAAAGATAGCATGATGTCTCTACCAAATTCAAGCCCATAAAGACTGTTCTATTGAAAGCAGAATGGTCCCTTCCCATTTTATTTTAAGCTACACTAGCAGCTGCTGTAATACATAAAACAGTTAAATTATTTCAAAACAACATTAATGAACTTAAATGAGACCTACAATCTGCTCTTCTTCAGTCAAAACTTTCAACTACTTGCGATGAACAGGGACTACAACTTGAAGGATGTCATTCCTGTTATCTAAAAAAACTTCCACTGGGAATTACATATGTTCTCGAATAATGGAGAATTAGCTTGTTGAGAAAACTGTAAACCAAATAATTCTAAACTAGCAACAGTCAGAGGAAGGACTTTCTTGGCTGTAATACTGATATTTTCCACAGTGGGGAGACAAAATTATTAGCAAATTGGTGTGGATGATGAACCAGAGAAGATAGTATGTGGACATCATTGCAAAGCTGCCATTCAATGTACAGTTTAGAGGAAAAGATGCATGAAACATTCTAGCTGGTAAACACAACCAAAAAAATCTTGCATATTTAATTTTGACAATATATTTTTTAATAATTTAGTAGGAAATACGTTGGTAAAGGATTACTAAATTATTACAGTAAAGTTTTTGCAGCTTATTTTCATTGAAAGTATTGACATGTGCCAAAATTTCTTATAAGAGCAGCAGCTTTAGGTACATATCACAATCTCTGTTCCCTCTCTAAATGCATGTTTATATTGAGAGACATGGATTTGATGGATGCACCACTTGGTGACTGGACCACTTGACTGGATGGCCACACTCAAAGGGTTGGGGTTGGCAGCTTGATGTCCAAGTGTAACCCAGTAACATGTGGCGTCCTCAGGGGTCGGAACTGGGACCAACCAAGCTGTTCAACACCTTAGTTAAACACAGACAGTGGGATTGAGGGCACCTTCAGCAGGTTTGTCAGCCCATGGCACCAAGCTGCGTTGTGTGGTCAGTGTGCTGAAGGGATGCCATCCGGAGAAACCTTGATAGGCTCAAGGGGTGGGTCTATGCAAACCTGCTGAAGTCCAGCAAGGTCCCTGGGTCAGAACAGCACAAATACATCCCAAGCACAAATACAGGCTGGGCAGAGAATGGATTGAAAGCTTCCCTGAGGAGAAGGGCTTGGGGTTGTTGCTTGTTGAGAAGCTGAACATGAGCCGTTGCTGTGCGCTTGCAGCCCAGGAACCCATCTGTCCTGGGCTGTATCAAGGAAAAGTGTGACCAGCAGGTCAGAGAAGGTGTTTCTATCTCTTTATTTTTACTTTTTAAAAGAAAAAACACCCATGACTTTGACAGCATTCTGATTTGGTCAGGTTCATACTACTACAAAATATCTTTAGGCTATGTTTATTGAAAAATATTTTCCCTCATCTACTTACAAGATGAAAATACTGTAGACTAATCAAACTAGGATTTAGTTTGTTTAGTAAAAGTCTTATTAAGCATACCCTTAAATTCAAGGTCTTTGCTCTGTTGGTTCAGATGCAGTCTTTTAAATTCAGAAACTGCTCCACAAACACTGGATATTTGAGAAGAGCTCTTTTTGTATGTATGGAGTCAGGACCTCTCAGCAAGCTAAAAATGTAATTCTCTTCTGAGGTGACTGTTTTATCTGAAGAGAACGACTTGTTTGTGAACTATACAGACAGTTCATTGCTGCCTGATATCCCAGGATATTAATCCAGAGTTACCAAATGCATTGCCCAGTCCTCTAATTTGCTTTGCTGATGCAAAGCTACACTCAGACATTGCAGCAAGTCAGGTTAGTCAGCAAGATAAAAGGATGGCATCATGAACTTCGTAAGCAAGTTAAAGCAAAGGTTCAGCGAGTCCTAGCAGACCTAAGTGATGATGTCTGTAGCTCTGCTTTCATCTCTTCTTTCTCTCCCACATCATCTCATGCTCCATTGAAGATCCCTCGTTTACAGCAAAAGCGAACAGCATGCCCACACAGTTCAGGGAGATAAATGTATGCTCAGTGCTGGCCCAAAGTCAGGTAGAGGCAAAAGTGGAAGAAGAACAGCTCAGTATATGTTTTTCAACTGTAGAATCAAACCAGGAAAACATTAGGAGTTAAAATCTAGGGAAGATTTGTGTGCTTTCGATGTGTTTGAAAGACAAATATTTAACAAAGTAAGCATAAGGATTTACCTACACTATAATCTTCATGTTGGATCTGACTCGTTTTACTTTAACAAATCAATCTTTTCATCTATCTGTGACAATTGAAGTTAAATTTCTTTTGGTGGACACCTGTCAAACTGCTGTAGAGTTTCATTATTTTAAGTGCCTATGTTTAAAATTTGAAGAGTCTGAATGGCATCTTGCATTGACTTCTACCATACCTTCTGTTTCATGCAGTGCTAATTATCCCCTTCATTTATAGTGAGGTATTATAACCTGACTTTCCTGCCTTTCACCCTGTCTTTGGAACTCTCTGCAAAGCTTCTAAGTTACCACACCACCACCTAGATCCCAGTTGTCCTGTCTTGGGAGAAGCACCAGCAATGAAAATACAACATCTAGAATTTCTTAACTAGCACAAAATGCATATAAAAGATGAAGGGAACCACAGGCAGGGTGTGATGGAGCAAGACAACATTTTAAGACTCCTGTTTGACTGTGCAGTGTCTGCAGCAGTGCCTCAAGCCTCCATCTGCTCCTCCTCTGATTCTGCTGTATTTGTCCCTATGCTGTTAGAGTTCTTTCTCTCAGCCTTTTCAAGTCCTATAGTTTGCTTTTTTTTTGTGAGGAGGGGATGTCTTTGTCTTTTTCTTCAAACAAGTGGTTTTTTTAACTTGACTTTGGGAGCTGCTGTCCCTGGAGCAGTTCCCTGCACTTCCAGACATAGAGTGGAGAAAATACGTTTTTTCTCAAATGTGGTAAATACTTTAATTCCCCTAGCTCCTGAGTAGTGTTTCAGATCTCCAGTGTATGAGAATATACTGATATTTCTGTCAGGACAGTCCTTCAGAATACCCTCAGTACAAGTCTTGTCTCAGCTTATGAAGTGTGATGGAGGACAGAGTAAGAATAGTGTTAGAAATAAAGTCCCTGTTGATTCAGTAGACCAAACTGAAATTTGGAAATAGATTTTCCTCAGTGCCTACACTCATCTACCTTTTATATTAGATTTTTATCACAAGTAATGAAAAGTTCTTGTTTTTATGCGGCTTGAAAAAATTAAGCCTATAGAAGAGTGTAGTGGATTGTAAACTTCCATGATACTTTGGTGTTGTTCCAAAGAGGCTTCATTGATTCGTGTGCAGCTGCTCCATACACAGACCTGTGCCATGTGTGCAGGGTTCTGGAGGAATTGAGCCAGGGGTTCAGGCTCCACTGCTTGGTCCTGGGAGTGTCCCCCCAGGAGGTGCCCAGTGCCTGGGACTGCCCTGGTGCCACAGCTGCTCCTGGCTGGGGCGTGGGACGTGGGGAGCCCTGCGGTAGCCCCAGCCCATGGGGACCTGCAGCCCTCATGGTGTCCCCAGTGACTCTGCTCAGAGCAGAAGACACTGATTCACACAATTGTTTGGCCTGGAGAAGAGGAGGCTTAGAGGTGACCTTATTCCTGAAGGGAGGTTGTAGACGTGGGGGTCGGTCTCTGACAGAACCAGAGGACACGGTCTCTACGTCAGGGGAGGTATAGGTTGGATATTAGGAAAAGATTTTCCACTGAAAGAATAGTAAAGTACTGGAATGCTCTTCCCAGGGAGGTGTTAGAATCACCATCTCTGGATGTGTTTATAAAAAGACTGGACATGGCACTTGGTGCTATAGTCTAGTTGAGGTGTTGGGGCATAGGATGGACTCGATGATCTTAGAGGTCTCTTCCAACCTCATTATTCTGTGATTCTGTGATTTGTTTAATGGTTTTAAAGAAAAAAGTAAATGCAGTGCAGTAAGAGATTTAAAGATTTCATGTTCCTTAGCCCTACACTGTCATATATGTTCCTCTAGGCTTTGTGTCATAAAACTGAGAAGGAGGCAATGAGGATTTCTGTTGTAATGCAAGCTGGGGTGCTCTGTTCACCATTGAAACCATAGCTTCACCTTACATTAGCTATATAATTAACAAATCATAAAAATTAAAATGAATCCTGTGGCAGCAGCTCTCTGGCCACAGAGAGCAACAGGCACAACTTTCCCAGGCATTGTCCTGGGGAAGGCTGTGAGAAAATCAGAGAAAAGAGAAACAATTCTTATCCTCACTTGCTGTAGCTGTTGTTGTGAACATATGGAATGTGTTATGGAGATTTGTTCACCAAAAGGTGGTTTCTTAGTTCACCAATAGTGATGGTGTTGAGATTGAAGGACAAGTTGGGTCCACCTGTATTGTAACTGTCAGTAAGGGCAATGAGTTTCTTAGTAAGTATAGTATAATAAAGTGATTGATCAGCCTTCGAGAATCATAGAGTCAACACTAATTATTACGCATCAGGGGGCCTATAGAATCCTGTTTTCAAAAAAAAAAAAAAAGGCAGGGTGTTTTTGTGCAGGAAGCAGCCTTTTTCCTGGTTACCTGAGCTGCAATAAGTAAACAATTAAGACCCCTTGATAATTCATATCTAATTAAATTGCTTTCATGAATCTGTGTGGGCATAAGATTTAGTAGCAGTGCTAAGAATAAACTTTCGTCTCTCCTGGTAGACGAGTCATAAGCTCCTCATCTACCTCTGCACTCTCTGGACAAAGTAGTTAGCATTGACAAGCCCTCAAATCAGTAGTGTTGACAGGAATATATTCTGCCCTGGTCACGTTGAACATGCATAGACATACTATTTGCTTAAAAATAACCTTACTTTAGGGTTTTTTGTCGGGGTAAACAGCATCTCCATTTCTCTGGAAATTGTTTTTAACTTACTATATGTTTCAGCAAAGTTTTTTTGATATTTGTTCTTTAAATGTGCAAGAAAGACTAAAACTTGTACATGTAGTTAAACTAAGGGAATTACCTTGCCTGTCCAATTATACATACCTAAAAAAATCCCCTATCCTTGTAGCAAATTAGTTTTTAGATATTGTAGACTGAAATATCTTGAAATACTCCATATACTTATAAGATTTTACTAAAAAAAAAGTTTCAGTGACTATCTGATAGCAGATACAAAACCCAGAGTATACCAGAGAATGCTAAATGCTTATCATGACTTCTACTTTAAAAGCTGGAAATTAATTGGCATGGGACCCGAGCACATTTCAAAAATATATTTATATTACAAATTGAAGTTCATAGAGTCATTGAATGGTCTGGGTTGGAAAGGACCTTAAAGGTCATCCAGCCCTTCCTTGGGCAAGGAGACTTTACACTGGACCAGGATGCTCCAAGCCCTGTCCAGCCTGGCCTGCAGCAGTTCCAGGGATGGGCAGTGGCAGCTTCTCTGGGCAGCCTGCTCCAGTGCCTCTGTACTCCTACAATGAGGTAGTTCAAGGGAGTTGATTGAGACAAGATAATAGTCAAAACTCTGTCAGTATCCAATGGCTTGTAGGTAATAGAGCTAAAAGCTTCTCAGTGAACAGCTAATACTTGTTCCATTCGAGCTGTTCTAAGATCCTCAATTGCTAAAACCTCAGGATTTCTTACTACACTTGTTTTCATTAACTGTTCATTTGCACATAATTACTGACAATGCATGCATATTAAAAAGAAAATAGGCTTCTGTCTTAAATGGACAAACCTCAGTAAAGAATGTCCTGACTCCTTTAGCTGGGGCTCCATTGTATGCAATGATTGCAGCTATTAGGCATCACAAAGCAGTAAAGTGTGCACAACTGGGAGCAGGATGTGTAAGGCAATGAATAATGGTCGATGGCTGGAGCAAGGATGGTATACCTGTATCTTCTGTTTAAATGGGATCTAATACAGATCTCTTAGGCACCTCACTCTGATTTTTTACATTCTTCCTATATTCTCTGCAGTGAGACTAAGGATGGAAGTTACTATGGGGGCATTTCAAGCATGATTGTCTCTGCTTGACACAATACCAGCAACCAAAAATCTTTAATTTAACAGATCTTTAATTTCTGATTTTTTTTCACTCTCTTAAAGCGCATTTTATCATAAACCAGTGACACTGATGTAATGCATGTATTTTTATCTCCTCTAAATCCTTCCCTTCCCTTCCCTTCCCTTCCCTTCCCTTCCCTTCCCTTCCCTTCCCTTCCCTTCCCTTCCCTTCCCT
>JAWWEY010000001.1:103836576-103869300 GCA_035582745.1 Loriotus luctuosus
CCTTCCCTTCCCTTCCCTTCCCTTCCCTTCCCTTCCCTTCCCTTCCCTTCCCTTCCCTTCCCTTCCCTTCTTTTTTTAAGCTCTAGACACCATCATGAGCAACAATGCCATAGCAAATGAAGCACACGTGTCTTTTAGATCCACCTCAGAATTTCTTATCCCAAAATGTTGGGCAAACATCAGCAATGGCAGTATTTATTTTAGGAATGTTATTGTCTCCAAATAATGTTGAACAGGTGAAACAAAATCAGTATTTCTACCTGTTATGACTGCACTGGCTGCTGAATGAATCCTCATAGTACCATCATTTGTTTCAAAATGACACATTCTGGGCAGAGGCTGCTGCCAGTACTGGTGAACTGTCTGTGCTTTACACTCTTGCTCTCTCTTTTAAACAAGTTTAATATGCCTTGTTTGTTTTCTTATTTTGAAGAAGCATTTTTCAGAATGTATGGACTTCATATACATCCAGCTCTTATTTTCAGAGGAAGTTTCATGCAATCAAAAGTTTGGAATGAAACTATTCCAGCTGTACTCAGTCATTGTGTATAAATGTTAAATGTACTTTTAAAAAGATTTCTAGAGCCTAAAGATAAAGGTGTTACAATTAACCTGTTCTGTGCACATCTCAGGATGTCAACTTTATTTTAGGAAGTGTAGGCTGCCTGGTATTCAGCTTTTAATCTACTATAATTGATAAATCCTTTCCTACAGAACCAATACCTGGCCAGCTGTTATTCATCCTCCCTGCATTTGGTTGATTAGATCTTCTTAATTTGACAATTTACATTTGTTTCTCTGGAGTTTTATTTTTTTTTTCCACATGATTTCTGTAGTCTGTCAGCATAATTTTCAATGCTGTCACTGACTTCAAACAGTTATGCAATTCATCCCACCTTGTTTAATCTGGAAATGTAACAATCAAAATATTTTTTCCATCATGTAAACAGTTATTAAATAATGCTGAGCTGACAGCAGGAAGTGTAGAAGTCCATTTGGTATCTGGCCTTCCAAAGCATTGGCCTTTGGTCATCCTGATGAAACAATGGGAGACTTTCATTACAGAATTGATTTTGGCAGCTCTAGTTCACAATTCTTCATGAGAATAATCTCCTTTAGCTACATGTAAAAGAAAATTAAAAAAAAAAAAGAGAAAGTAATGCAACCCCATAAACTTTTACTTCTGGTTTACTTAATACCTGTTATAGCTCTTATTAATCTCCTGGTGTTATAATCAATGAAGAGTTAATAAGATTTGTGTGTGTGCTATGAAATTCACTGCCTGTGAAATAAATTTACCTTGCATCTGCATCCACTTCTAATCCCTCAATCGATGTGTGAGCACAACAGCCCCAAGCAGCTGGGAGGCAGGAACAGAGAGGTGACTGTCACTTCTTGTGGGTCAGAAGTAATCCAAAAAATACTGTGTTCCCAGTTCATTTACAGAGGCTGGGCTGGCTGCTATTGGAGAGGGAGTGATCATGTTCTTTCTCAGAGTGCCTGTGAGGAGTGTGTACTAGAATCCAAAACCCTGTGTAAGTAACATAAGCTTCAACTGTTGTTGCATGTAGCTTTAGAACATACCAAGAATTTTTTATTTTAGACATCATTTCTCAAGGAAGTAAAACCTCAGCAGTGTTATTCTAATATAGATTTTGTATTTGTGATTTGTTGGTATAATAGTAGTCAGTCAATAGCATAGATTCATGGGCAAATACACTTATGCTAAGTTTTGAATTCTGCAGAAACTGGATGCATTTCTGGTGAGCTTTTAAAGCTTCCTGGGGCTTTCACAATAGGAGCTGATAAAATTTTATGGAATGCTCCACTTTTATGTTTAGAGTATGATGGGAATCATTCTACCCAGTACAACAGGGCAGAAATTAACAGAATAGTTTTGAATGAGCTGCCCATAAACATTTGCTGCATTTATTTTACAAGTTAACATTTTGCTCATCGCAAACTGTTCCTTTGAAAGCACACAATGTGTGTGTGTGTGTGTGTGTTATGGAAGTACAGCACATGCCCAGGAAATGGAAGCATTATTTTGTAAGTCTTCTTGATTTGAAGGAGTTGAACCCACATGTCCCAAATGCCTCATCCAATTATTTTGATGACAACAATCTCTATAATTTCTGGAGAAAACAAGGTGCTGTGCAGCTGTGCATGCTAAATCCAGGGGCCTGGAAAAAGAACAAAAGGAGACAAGTTCTGGCTAAATAGTCTTAACACTTCCATAGAAAAGAAAGAGTCCCAGGGTTATGGTATTTTCTCCTGTTATTTCTGATGTGCATTTCATCCATTTTAAGACCGAAGGTTTTGAATTAGAGGCTTGGAATCCCAAGCCTGATCTACCACAGGTAAGACCAGAGTGATTCTCAGTCCATGAGTATTTGAAATTCCAGTTTTGAAAGACTACATAAATATTTGTCATGGTGGGAGAAAGTGTTACTGTTTTCCAGAAAAGTTATTTTTGAGAAGGTTTTTTATTTTTAATCATTATTCTCAAATCAAGATTTTGAAGAATGTCATTATAAAATCTTCCAGCTATGAAAATTGCTAGTAGCATACTAAATATACTGCAATTTAGTTTGTGACCTGATAGTTATGATACTTAGCTTGTGACCTGAATATATGTAAATCTTTACTTGATTTATATTTTCCACTGTTATAGTCTGAAATTTTAATTTTGGAACAGCTATTGTTAATTATCAGGATGTTGCAGCATTAAGGTCAGTTGTTATGTATTTCATGAGTTCTCATTAGTAATACATAATTGGTAAACTGGAAGCTCTGCCTCTTCTGAAACCATCTAAGAGCTTCTTAGTGTCAAACCATAAAATGCAGCTATTAATAAACAGTACTGTTCAGCAGCTTAAAACTGTAAATGTCTGTTGAGGAAGTTAAATGCAGTCGTTATTTAGGCCAGCCACACTGCATTGTGACCTTGGATCTCAGTACAGGCTGAGATTACAGCTGAAGGTAAGCAATAGTCATAGATCTGCTACTTTCCACTGAAGCAGTGAAAGTTTCTCCTGTGTTGGGATTATTAGGTACCTGGTTGGTGCTAGGACGGTGAAATAGCAAGCAGAGTTTGGCTACAAATTAAAGGCCTTAAGATATGCTTTTCAAAAACCAGCTAAACACAGCAACAAGATCAACACTAATAATGAAGCAGGGCTAAGCAGTGCCATCCCTGATGGAATGATGGTCTGGGCAGTTTCAAAGTTATCTTGTTCAGTGCAGCTAAATGCTCTACAATTTTAACAGGAGAAGTTTTAGTCCCATTTGCAGTTTTAGTAATTTTCTTCTTTTTACTTTACTTCTTCTCTTCTTCATAATAATAGATCAGGACTTATGAAATTGTGATGTGATTGTCAGTATTGCAGGAAAGCTGACTTACATTGATAGGTGCAGAACAGAGCAGAAAGGGTTGCTCTGCTGTACCCACCACTGGTATAGTTGCATATCATCAATGCTTGAATTCTGTACAAACCAATTAAATTGTGATAATATTTGTAGAAATTGCTCTACTTTAAATTATGGTGCACAGGTTGATGTATCAAATTGGTAAAGCTTCCTTATCCTTTGTGTGCATGTTTCTCTTCAGGTCCTTGTTCATATTCAAATGGCAAATTCATCATATGGAGTCTTGTCTTTGTCAGGCAGTCACTTTCCTGTGAAATCTCACTCGCATACTGAATTGCTGCTACTCAAATGTTTTTATATGTGATCTTGCTTATAGTCTGCTAACATCTTAAAATAATTATATCATAAATGATTGATAAAATAGTGAACTTCTAAAGTGTTTTATCATTATTTCTGTAAACACAAAACTGTTTTCAATCTATGCATTTTCAAGGGGAAGCAGCAATTCTTCTCAGGTTATTTATGGTATTAAAATGTGAGAAATTTTCTCCCATTTGAAATGAGCAGGTTTGAGACAGACATTGGTGAATAGTTGTTCTGGATTTCAGACCCTTTAGAGGAGCAAGGTGTCAGGGTGTGGTGAAGGTGGACTGTCCAGCCCCAAGAGTGACACTGGGGTAGCCTGTGCCCTCACCCATGGGGTGCAGTTTCACAGCCTTTGAACATTGTGGGGTGATTGTGGGGTCTGTCAACAGCCTCATGGCATGGTGAGCCATGGCCAGGGGCTCTGGCCAGGAGCAGATGACATGAGAGAGGGCTGGGGGTAGCACGTGTGCAAGGAATCCATGCTGAGATGGGCTGCCTCGAGTGCTGGCAGCATCTAGGTGGGGCCAGAGGTGGAGCTGGAGCCCAGCAGTCCTGCAGTGTCACAGAGGCAGGACTGACATCCCTGAATGAGCTTGTCCCTGGCCCAGCAGGGGAGGTCTCAGGGAAGGCTGGGCAGGGACACCCAGGCCCACTACTGATCCCAGGACCTGACAACAGGTTGTCAGAATCCGGTTTGAAGAAGTGTAAAGGGCTTGTCAGTTAGTCTGTGTGAGAGAGGGGATAAATGAAACACTTGTTTCTCCCTTTTCACAGCTCTAAGTGCAGAGGGAGCTCATATAGTAAGAAGTGTAATGTAAAATTACACAGCTTCCCTAACATCTCAAATGGCAGGATAGGGCAAGCATTAAATTAGAAACAGGTCATGTGTCAGGCTCTCAGATCACCTTGTGTTAGCAAAATTGTGTTTCAAGTATCAGCTGTGGAAAACCATTGATGTTGGTGTTATGTAAACTGATAACCTGAGTGATGATAAGGGGAGGGTTATTATTTTGTGTATAAACATTCTGTCAGAATATCCACAGTGGAGCTTCATCCTCCACATCCTTCTGTCCTTGATCTTGAGGGATAATATCTTTCTCATTAGTAACTCAGATGGATACAGACAGATATTGATGCCTTAAGTTACAGCTTTCATATTTTCTAGATTCTGTACTGCATTAGTGTGCAACCCTGGGCTTCATATAAAGTTTAGCAAGTTCTCTTCACAGTTCAGTCACACAAAACCATCCTTTTCCAGCCTGAAAACCAAGGACACCATTGCAGCTTCTTGCCCAAAAAGTGCAAACAGTGGAGAATTGAGGAGAGCAATCTGTGAGGATGGGACTTCATAACCTGAAGCTGTAATTGGACAATTAACCCCAACATGTAAATGGACCAAAACTTATAAAAGTATGAAAGCTTGTGACCATCTTGTGTCCGTCTTGGGTCCATCTTGGGTGGAGCCATGGCCAGGCTCTTGTACTGCCCAAGGTGTATCCTTTGAAGGCCTTTTAATAAATACCTACTTTAATCCTTTAACACTGTCTAGCCTCTGTTCTAGGTAACCTCTTTAGGCATCAATACTATTCAGGGAATTTTTGGAAATAAATCATTCTTGTAATGTTTATTGATAAGCAAAATACTTAAAAACTTCTGTTACTGTCTGGAAAAGAACTTGCTTATTTTATCAAGTAACTATTCAGAAAATTTTAGGAAGACTGAACTTTTTCAAAAATGCTTTTATCGTAACATAAACTCAAAATTAGAGTTAATTTAAGTTACATCTTGCAAATTTATTTTTCAAACATATTATGTTTTTATATAACTGCTACTATTCATACATTAGAAAATGCAAGAAAAGTACTCCTATAGGAAACCAGAGAATCCAGCTGTTCTGCCATGATTTTGCTGCAAATGGCTAGTCTTTGAAAACTTGCCATAAACAGAAGTTTGGATTCCACAAGCCCATAAAGTGAATATACTTAGATTGGAAAAAGGATAATATAGCCTCAATTTTTAAAAAGGGAAACTATAGGGTGGTCAGTCTCACCCTGGTGCCTGGCAAGACCATGGAGCAGATCCACCTGGAATCTATGCTAAGGCACATGGGAAATGAGGAGGTGATTGCTGACAGCCAACATGGCTTCACTTAGGGCAAATCTTACCTAACAAATTTGAGGGTCTTTTGTGGCAGGTTTACAGTGGTGGTGGATGGAAGAGCAGTTGATGTCCCCTGCCTGGACCTGTGCAAGGCATTTGACACTGTCCCACATGATGTCCTTGTCTGTAAAGGGGAGAGACATTAATTTGATGGGTGGGTCAGTCAGTGTATAAAGAATTGTCTGCATGGTCTCACTGAAAGAGTTGTGGTCAATGGCTTGATCTCCAAGTGGGGACCAGTGACAGGTAGGATTCCCTGAGGGGTTGGTACTGGGACCAGCATTGTTTAACAGCTTCATCAGTGACATGGACATGTCAGCAAGTTTAAGGTCCCTTCCAACTCAAACCATTGTGTGATTTTATGTTTCTCTTATTCTACTGCTATTGTAAATATTTCAGGAGCTCATTTAGTTGCCTGAAAACACAAACGTAATTATTCAACACAATTATACTTGCAGTATAAAAACCTTGTCAGTTTAGTCAGAGGTGGAATTTCATATTGATACAAGAACAAGGCTACTAACCCTCAAAAAACAAAGATACAGAGTAGTCAAGGAACCAACACAAGAGCAAATAAGTAGTGTTAGATATCTTGCATCCCAAAATGATGCCATAAGTTGAGTGATGGTCAGCAATGCACACAGATTTGAAAGGAAGGCCTTTTTCTTTATTTGAAACTGTAACATTTCAAAATCACAGAAATATCTTTGACTTCTTCCTCTTCACCTGACTTTATGTGTTTAAGACTATAAAAAGGGATAACTGTTTTATTTATTATCTTCTACATCTCCCTTTAAAAGTCATGCCACATAGCAATCATCTTCCAACTATCTTTGTTTAAACATTACTGTTGAGCTAAACTTCCTGAAAACTGTAAGTTTGCTGCCAGGTTGCTATAATGTTTTTTCTTTACTGGCCAGAAAAAGAAATTATGGTTTCAAACTTTTCATTAATCCATGGACCTAATTTGCATCATGAGAGCACATTTCTTATGTATCCTACTAGATATGTTGGAAACATCAAATGTCAGTCCAGTTTGGTTATATTTTTTGTTGAAAAAAACTTCCCTTAGTTTCAGATTCTTATTTCTTTATGATCATGAGTTGTGAACTATTATCTACTTCTAATAACAATACAAGATTGTTTTAAACTTAGACTGAAGTATTTTTTATCTCAGGTAAAGGCTCCTAGAAATGAACAGAGGCTTCTCTCCATCATTTGTTCCCTTACCCTGATAGTAAATTGCCTCACTATCCAAGGATTTTCTTTCTTGCTCTGTTTGCATCAGTACTTCTGGCTGACTGAGCCACCTTGTGAGTTATCTGGGACTGTCAAGGGTACCCTGCTGACCTGGATCCCACAAGGTCCTATGAGACCACTGGAAAGAGACCATCATCTCCCTTTTGTGTGTCTTTGCTGAACCTGTACTTCCTCTTCTTAGCCCCTGCAGTTCCACAAAATATGTGTTGTATAGTTTTCAGCTATGTGACTATTTCATGCTGTGGTTCAGAAGGACAAGATCTCCAACTATTTCTTCAAAAGAGGTTCCTCAAGCAAATGACGTGTTAAATTTCAGGTATCTGCAGTCTGCTACAATTTATTTGTCTCATAATGGAAAAAGCACAATCCAGAAATCTTATTCATTACATAGTACAGAAAAAAGTCACTTAATGAAATCTTTAGAAACACAATAAACAATCTAAACAGTATGCAAAATATGAATGTTTGCTAGTCCATGTTCTGTTCAAATACTATTGTTGACGTTACTTTTTTACATAAGACTAAGAAAATAAATATTCAACCCATATCAGGATTCTTTTTCATTGTAGAATCATTTTAAATTCTTTTATTTATTTAAGTGATGCATGCTTCTTAATGGAAACTTTTGGGAAAAGTCAATTATATTTTCGTATACAGAAATACATGGAATAATCTTAAATTTCTCCAGATAGATTGCCTGGTTTACCATACCTTGTATGACAGATGGAATCAATAAAAAGTATCTTTAAAGAAAGGCAATAAAGAGTACCAGGTTTAATAGGGAAAATCATAATGCTGTTGGTTGGAAAACTCTCCAACAGCTGCATTGAGTTCCTATTCACAATGTGCCCTGCAGGATAGGTGGCATATTGGCTTTTTCTTATCTCAGTTTAAAATACTGTCACCATTCCTTCAACCCTTACTCCTTGCTTAATCTTCTTCTTTCCTTTTTTTTTTTTTTTTTGTCATGTACCACAACATACTTGAACTTAGGAATCCTGCTTAGCATGGACAAACAGGGATGATTTGGAAAGCAAATGCAGTAGTTATTGGCTTCCTGTTGCTTTTGACTGGTTTTTCATGAGTTCTTCATAATTCAATTGCTAAATCCCTTTGTTTATTGGGACTCTGGAAAGGACTAATTTTATGGAGTTTTTTATTTGAAATAGGTATATTTTCTTTTAGCTACCATTTTAAGAATTGCTAGGGTTATCTTACTGTTCTAGGTCAGCTCATGACACTGAATTGACATGTTTATGAAATCACATTGATTCTCATTTCAGTTTTTCCTTGCATTTTAGGAATTTAAACCTTTTTTTTTTCCCAAGATGTTTGAATTGTGTTCTGGACATATCAACCTGTCCTTTACACCTTGTGAGATCTAATATTCTGTTCAGGGATTTGTAAAGAACTACCACATAAAAAGAGAATATTACTGAACAGGCATTTTTGTCATTACTGCAGAACAGTCATGAAATATCTTGAAGATTTCAGAGGATGTTGCAGTATTCTTTTGCTTTTTTCTTTTTCTTTGAAGGGCATATGATGGAGAAAGATAATGCTGCAGTTTTTAACATGCATTAAAAAACATTCTTCAAAGTTAGAATAGCAGTATGGGAAGAAAAATTATTTTCACCTAATTAGTCAACAGACATCAGCTAGCAGTTATAGGCTAACTGAGAATCATCCCCTTAAAGTTATTTTAAGGGACTAGAAGAGCCTATGGAAAATTTCTTACTTCCATGAAGTTTGATTCAAGTATTGGAAAAGGCCCATAGTAAGTACAATAAGGAAATTAAGATTTTCTTTTCTGTTTTCCTGCCTGATCAGGAACTGCCTTACTGTAGTAATTTATTGTCTGCTGAGCTGTTTTGGGAAGCATGTGTCTATGTGTATGCATTTTCCTCACAGTGAGTATTTATGACAATTGAAGAGAAAAAGCATTCTTGGCATTTCCCCAAAGAATGTTAGTCTTGATATACAGCTGTATTTCTATTTCTGTCTCAACTGGAAAATTAGATACTTTCTGATGCAAATGCTATGCTATGGCATTTTTGTGTCAAGCAGTGACACCTTCTACAGAAAAGAATTTTTAAAAAAGTTATTCATATGCCCAGTTAAAATTTGTGCACAATATATTTCTGCAGAAATACTTAACATTTTTTCAGTGCTTTGGTTCACACAAACAAACAACCCACCACTAAAAATTTGAAGTTGTAAATACTGCTTAAAGATGAAAAAACATTTCATCTTTGGTACTGTATAAAGAAAAGGCAGCCAAAAATCCCTGGTTCTAAAAGACTTTCTTAGTCTACTATTCACCCTTGTATAGTATGTAGAGTATAGCAGTCTTATACCTAAAGGGTATGTAAAACATGTTAAAACAGATTCATCTTAAAAAACAGCAATTAAGTTTATAACTACCATACATTGTCTTGGCTTTTCAGTGGAAGTAGCTGAAAATCAGAAAAAAGAACAACCATAAAAATGACTTTTGTAGATGTAAACTATCTAACTATTGCTTAAAGAAACAACAGACTTATTGTGCTTGTTAAAATCAGAATTTCTTAATGTTATTTTAAAGAAAGAAATAAATTCCTGCTAAGTGACTAGTAAAATAGTATCTTCCTTAAGAAATTCATTGCTGAAAGAAGGCTATTTCCAATGCATGAGATATCACACTCCACTTAGTGTTAGGAATTCGACTTCTCAGAATTATGCCTTTTATTTTGTTTTCTAGTTTAAAAACTACCTGAATATGTTACAGTGTCTAGGCCTCAGGCATACTCATTGCAGTAGTGAAGGCATTTCCTGTTGACTTTGTTGACTTGTTGTGAGATTCCCCTTGGGATGTTCCTTTTATATTTTCTTCTGACTTGCTTATTTTGTTTTCACAACCAATTTCGCAAGGGTGACATTTTCTAAAATAGTCAATTTCTGAGGCATTCACCCGGAACAAGGGACAAGAGATGTTAAATATCTGTTTTGAATCACTCATATGAATAACCTGAGGCAGATTTCCCAACCGCCCAGACAACTTCCAGAGCTGTGAGGCACCAGCTCCAGTAAACTGATCTTTACTTCTTTGCATTTTCTTTGGTTGAGCATTTGATTTTTAAAATGTAGAGAAGAGCAGAAATAGTTCTCCTCCTTCACGGAAGAGAGTGTAAACAGAAGAGAAGGGTTGGAAGGCTCTGGGGAGAGCCTATGTAAGATCTGATATGTTGCTTATATTGCTGTAAGGAGGCAGTGGCTGCTGTTGGGAGTCATCTCTCCCTTCTTTTTTCCCTTTGGCAATAAGTTCTTCTGGTATTTCCAAAGACAGCAGCAGACTTTACTTTCTAGGGATTTATCACAAGTCATGTAGGCAGCAGCCAGTTTAGCTTATGCCTTTAAGTTAGACCTGAATCTCTGAGAATAAATGCACATGAGAATGTCTTCCGTGGTGATATGTTTAAAATGCAATTCCTGCTATATTATTATAATAATATTCCCCTTATTGGCTTGACAACTTAAATTAGTGATATATGCATGGACCAAGAAAAGATTTTCATTTACTGAACAGTTTCTTATTGATATTATTGTATTTACTGAGGCTTGCTTTGATAGAATCAATCTTTATAGCTGCTCCACAGCTTCCCTACACAAATATCTATAAATACAAATAAATGCATTCATACACATACATATGCAAATATATGTATATATTTGCATTGATTCACAGTGATCAGCAATATTATCTTTTGATGTGTGGTCAAAAAGGATGTATTTGGATATGCTGTCACAGTCAGAACCTATTTACTGGATTTGTAATTGCATAGTAAGATCCTGTGGTTCTTTGGGCAATATTTATTAGGCTCACACAGAGCAAGGAGCTGACTCTTGCTAGTTCCCTGGAGGCTGAAGATATCAGCTTCAGGATTTCCTGCGGCATCAGTTAGTGCAGTGACTGAGAAATGAGATTTTGATTTCAGAAAGCTTGACTAAGGTCTGCAGTAAAATGTGGCATAACACATTTTGGTATCTACTCAGTGTGCTCCTGGAAAATTAACCTTTATTGCTAGCTTCTAAATTTCTTAAGATCTATATTATTTATAACTGCCAGTGGTCACACTACTTTGTTAAATTTTAAAGTTAACTAAAAATGTTAGTATTACACATAATTTACCTCCTAGCAATCCCATATTTAATATTTAATTTCTAAGTTGCTTAAATTTTCTGAAGTAGCATGTGAATGTAGGTGAGTCTTTCACTGATTCTAGAATGCTGAAGCTTGTTAAAGACCATGAATGAACAAACATTTGTGTATTTCTCTGAGTACAAGTATTGTTACAAAAAATAAGATATACAAACTTGTCAAAATATATTATCTCACTTCCTCATCTTTATTAAATACATAGTAATCAATGTAGTAGATTTGTGCTTAGTTTTGAAATTTTATGAAATGTAAAGCTTTAATATGAATTATATATGAAGTCATCATTTTTTAAGCAATTCTTCCCATAATGTCCTTTTTTATACCCCTGATGTTTCTTATTTCTAACCTGTTCTAAGATGAAGATATTTTAAGATACTGCTTTCAAAAAATGCCTTGGGTACTCAGTAACCTGATTATCAATGAAAGTGCAAAAGATTCACAGTCTTCAGAAATCAAAACTTGTACTATGTGGCCCCTTCTGAGAATTTTTTTCAGTTGCTGTCCAGTGGTATGATTAATGGAGGTGAATATCAAAAGCGCTGTGGTTTAGTCTTGGTCTTAGTTATAATATTAAAGAACCATTGATCCCAGCCCTTTCTCATCCCCATTAGACAAGATTTTTTTTGTGTAAGCTACTCTAATGAATATAGATAGCATAGATAGGCTGCTGTCTAGCTTGAATAGGCAGATTTGTCCTCCTTTCCTCTTTCAACACACTGAAATACACGATATTAGCCCTATCAACTTATCCTGAAAGCTGATAATCATCATGAGTAGATGACATTAATTCCTCTTACTTATATGAGGAATTAACAAAATGTTTAGTCCCTGCTTTCACCAGCAGCTCACGCCACTTAATACTCAGAGTAAATAAATAGAAATGCAAATCTTTTATCCACATGTTGGAGGTGAAGGCTAAAGCACAGTCTGTACTCTGCTTATCTCCATTCTAATTAACATTCACTTCTGATTTAGTGCAGTGAATATGTTAGTTCGAACTTGCATGGAAACTTGCTCACCTAAAAGGAAGTTCCAAGTGTCTATGCTGGTTACTTTGATGTTCTCTTATTTCCCCCCTTCTCTGTTCTCAAGAAGATGATAATATTTTTTTTTTTAATCAAATGTTCATTTTATTGTGAATCTTCTGCTCAATTTGTGATATTAATAAATGAGAGCAAAACTAATGAAGAAAGGCATTATTTTCTTTTTCATGTTGATGGGTGGAAAAGGTTGTATGATAAAAAGAACTAAATAGATGTTTCAGGAGGTCTCTTGTAAAGTTTTAGCAGGGACCCCATGGATTTTCAATATGTAGACAAAGTTGTAGCTTAAGTTTCAAGGTTAAATGTAGTGTGTGCATATGTTTGTTCTATAATGATTTTGGTTTGCATACATTTTAAAAGAAAGAATAAAACATTTTTAGTGCTTTAAATTGCTCACAAAAACTGTATTAAGCTTTTCCACAATGTCACTACTATTATTATTTACTTCAAGGTTATTTCAGCACCAGTGTACAACCAGTGTTTCTTTTTATTTTTTTTGGTACTCCAGGAAGCAGCCACGGAAAGACAGAAGATGAAAGCTCCTATTCCCAACTTGATTCTCTTGTACGCTACTCTGACTCAGAGCTTGAAGGTTGTAACCAAAAGGGGATCAGGTAAGTAAATCTTTATCTCTGTGGTTACAATTTGGCTTGGAAAGAAGTGCTTAATGTTTGCAAGTATACACCAGGATGTTGTTATGGTGGTTTGGAATACAGTTAAGAGGATTTCACATTCTGCAGCAAGAAGAGTTGGCAGCTTCTATATATTTTTTGACTATTGTTTTATGTGGACTTAATGAAAAAAAAATTCAGATATGTAATGTGAAATGAATATAGCCTTTCACCTGCTGAAAGAAAGTTATTTCCAGAACTTTTTTACTTGCTTAAAAGACTACGTTGCAGTCAGTGTTGTTGGGTTACTGGATTTATTTGTTTTACTGTATACTTTGGAAAACTAAGATCATAGAGTTCACATTTAACAACAACAAATAGATCAAACACATTAAATTTAATAACCATGAAAAGTGAAATGCAAAATGTGGTTTTGAAAGGGATAGCTAAAACGTGGTTGAAGAGTCTAATTCAGCAAAGAAAAATAGTCGGTATTCAGGCAGTTGGGTAGTTTTGGATCCATTTTTTTCTCTGTCACCCTGAAATTCTGATTTTACTCTCTTTGGCCTTTCACTGGGTAATGAAAATATAGAATTCTACTTCTGCAACCTATCTTGCTATACTGCACTAGAGAAAATGAAATCCTTAATGAAAGCCCTAATTCCTTGTTGGTGGATTAATGAAAGTCTTAATCCCATGTTGATTGAATTAGTTAATTGGGTTTGTTGTTAGTTGTAAGTTTCCTTTTGGCATTGGAGTGTTTGGGGTAGCTTTTGTGCTTTTCCAGAAGTCTGTCTCTGGTTTATTTTTGTCTTCTGGGTGGTAGTAGTTGTAAACTGGTGCTTGGGGAGAACACAGCTCTTTACACATTTTTGGCAACATCTTAAATTATACTTTGCCTTTTCAATGGATTATATTTGTAACAGCAGAATGAAATAGATTATGTCTCCAATATTTTAGTAACTGGAAGTCTTGACATTGGAAAGACAAACATGGACTACTATTACAAAGTAAGGTATTCCTTAATGAAAACTTGAGAATAAAGTATATTTGGGGTTATTTGAACTCAAGAAAACTGAAATACACAGACTGTGTGCAGGGCAAAGGATCTGGTGATAGGTGGAAGTGTTTATAAGCTGCTGAGGCCTTGGTAGATAATGTAGATATCCTTTGAATACGTCTGGCTAGGATGGTCCTGTTTGATTAAGATTTTATACTTTTAAGCTTGAAGTCAAGGCCCCTTAATTCAACTATAGTAAAAAGTTATTGATCTTAAAGTAAATTTTACAAAGACATCCATTCTTAAGGAGCTAAAAGAAGTCTAGCTGTCACCTGTTACTTGAAAGTGACAATGATAAACTGGGTTTTCTTTGCATTTTATTTCATAACTTTTTGCCTGTATCCTCTTCATCTAATTAACAATGCAAGGAAAAATAGTAAATATACAATGAAATTTATTTTTGGGAAAGTAATATAATTGCTGTCCAGCTAAAGAAAAAACATTCAGAATTTTTCAAATATATAGAATTTGTTCTTATCCTGATACTGTAAGAAAAAGGAAAAACTATAATGGAAATCTTTGTATCATATCTTACTGTAACATGGGGTCTTGAGGTTTTTGCATGCTTCTCCTGTGTAAAGCTTCAATTAGATGTAACACCAAGGGGGCAGTTTGTCATACTGTGTGTGCAAAGAGAAAAATCTCTGATTTGTCTCTTCTGCCTTTGGTCATGCTGATTTGTGATTTAAGATTTAAAGAACTTCTTCAGTGCTAGGTGGAATGTAGTAGTGTGTGATGGTTCTTGGTTTGCTTTTGTTGTTGTTTGTTTGATTTGGTTTGGCTTGCTTTAGTTTTTGCATCCCTTGGGTGCTTAGGAGGGCTATTTTTGCAATCCTGAAGTGTTTCTACGAAGAAAACCTTATTTAACAGGAGTTTTAACAAAATAAGATTGACTTACTTGTACTGTGAAAATATAAATGGTTTTCTAAATTAGTGCAACTCATAATTGTGAGTAGGAAAAAATATTGACTGGGAAAGTGGAACTTGAGTTTTATGTGAACATGTTAGCCAGAGGCAGAGTATGGTGAGGACATGATTTAAATCTCTTCAGTCAGTTCCACTTGTGAGTGCATTTTGTTCTTGACATGTCACAATGAAAGCAAAGAAAAAAAATTAAAAATAATATTTTGTACTTATGAGTTGTTATAAATACAGAGTTGCAGTATCCACCTTTTTGAGATGTACTGCTTTACTTTACTTCCTTCTCTGTCATAAATTACAGGAATGTAATAAAGTTAAAAAGTTTACATCAGTAGGCTAAATTATTGTTTTAATTGGGATTTATTCCTTCTAATTCACTTTTGTTGAGCCTGTTTCTGATGACCCAACCTAAAAACACAGAACTTGTGTTCTTTATTTATCTATTTATTTATTTATTTATTCAATGTATATATTTTCATATATATTGGATATTTTAATATATTTGTTAAATATATAATATAGATATATAATATAGTTTATTTTTTGTTTATTTTATATTTTCAGTATTTGATATAAAAAAGAGATCTGTCCTTGAAGATATGTCAGTATGGTCAGAGTACTTGACCTGTTTTCTATGTTTGTTTATCAGTTCTGCTGAAAAGGTAGTGATTAATAAAATAATGAGTTTGTCAATCTGGTGGAGATACATTTCCAACAACTTCTCTGATTTTTCAAGAATTTCAGAAAGTCACTTTTTAAAAATCCACAGCAATTCTGGCCATCTATTGGCTTTCAGGACTGAAGTTATATCAAGACACCATTGGCACGATAGAGACTACGTACCCTAAGGGAAAGATCAAATAATAATGAAAACTAAGCTATAAACAGCAAAGATCAACTCTTGTGCCTTTTGCATCATGGTCTAGCAAGAAAAACCAAGCAAAATGACTTTAATTTGCTATATGTGGAAACAATTAGAATCAATATATTATTATTTGTTTTGTTTGTTTGAGAAGAGGGTTAAAAGGACTTTACAACAGAAGAAATCTTAGGTTGTGCTGCATTGGATTTAATCTCTGGTCATGAGAGCAGTCCTTATACAAAGCTCTTAAATTGCTTCAAGGTAGTCTTTGAATCTTTCTGCCACTGTGTGCTATGAATCAAATAAATATAACAATATAGGGAATAAAGGGAACAGTGTTAATCAGATATTTATTACATTATACAAAAGACATACTTTAAATTAGTTTGGTCACAGCTTTTCAATTTACCCGTTTAATGCTTTATCTTGTATGATTGTCTCTATCTAACAGAAGAGACTTTTTTCCCAGTTACTATTTTAAATAAGGTCTGAACAGTTTCAAGTTACTTTTTAATATATGTTAGATTTCTTTTACGTTAAGAGCATATGATGACTGTGCTTATTACGTGAGAATGGATGGGTGAGCAGCTGTAGTAAAAATTCCATTGCTAAATACAGATGATACAAGAAACTTCTTCCTAATCCATGTATGCAAAAGACTTCTAAGCACACCTTAACTTTTCCTGCCGAGTAGAGTTGACCATACAACACCTACTCAAGAAAGAAAGAAAGGATTCTTTGCTGTAAGCTTCCCTGTTCCAACCACTAACTTCACATGGATGTCATGGTTATTAATTGGGTGTTTCAGGTATTCAGTGAAGTCTCCCTGAACTGTAGAGGCTTCAGAGCCTGCAACAGTAACTGCAAAGAGGAACTTTCTTTTGTCAAATAATAGATCTCAGATAAGATTTGCTAAATGGGAATCTGATTCTTGCACTACTTCTCAGCTCTTTTACACATATCTTAAAGCATTTTCCTTCATGAAACAGTTCCCGTCTGATCACAGTGATCTGTTTGATGCAAAGGAAGAATAAAACCTACATATTTTGATTCATTCAGTGCATAGTTTTACAGGATTTGAGTTTTACAGGGATTGAATTAAACTTCAAAAATGTAGAAGAAAATGCCTGTTTCTTAGCATGAAACCAAACTACATATAAATTTGTGCTGTGCCTAAGTGTGTAGATTTACTTTCTGTGCAATTTAGTTCTGTCCTTGATAGTATTTTGAGAACTTTATGGTAATGCATTTCTAAATGTTTTCCTTTCAGTGACTTTTCCTGAAATTATCCAGTTTCATAGTTTGAACTAAATTGTTGATTTGGTTTTGTTTTGTTTTGTTTTGGTTTGGTTTTTTTGTCATGTGGTTTTACATTCATAGAATTTAGATTTCTAAAAGTCTCTTTTTTACAGGTTGAATGGTATTTGATCACTTACTTGTGCTGAATAGAATTTTGGCTTATGAATTATTTAATGTTCATCAAAGAGGAAGTAGGTTAGGAAAGAGAGCCTCATGCTAATGCATATCGACTTTTTTCCCTATAAGATATATGTTAAACGAAATACTTGAACACTGCATTGCCATCTGGTGGTTTTATCCAAGGATGCTGAGTAGACAAAAGAAAGAAAGGTTTGGGATTTTTAAAATTAAAAACAAAAAACAAAACCACAAATGTGGTAAAAGGGAAAATGTGGGAAAATTATGGACAGAAATCTCATTCCATAAAACAATTATGAGCTGATCAGTTTATTCAGACAGTATTATTTTATTCTCTCTTTTCACGCTTAGATGGCTTAATAACAATCTGGCTGCCTTGTATCAAAGAGGTGAGAGTTGCAATTACTGCCTCTAGTTTTCTGCTTTTCTAGAGATTATTCTGCATTATGGGTTAATTAATATTCTGTGTTCAGTTCTGCTATTGTGAATAGAAATTTTCTTCACTAGATCAAATTTATTCTATGGTAGAATGATTTAACTGGAAGGAGAATATTTCCAGTGATGGGTTTTTGGGATATGCATACGATCCTTCACATCATTATGGTGAGAAATAAAATCTAGATATGTATTTTGTTGTGTAGCAGTAACTTGCTTCTCTTTTTAATGTCTAGTATTTTTTTGCCTTAGCTATTATTGCTCAATATGGGTGGTTCTTGTCATACTTGGATGAAAGATCAATATTGTGAAAATAAGGTAGTAAAGACTTGGACATTGAGATGCTATTTTTGAATTTTATTTTTGTATGAGCAAAATATTAATTTTAATGAGGTAACAATTATTCAATTTTTTTTCTAAAAAATAGTGGAACTCTGAGGAACAGACTGGAAATAATTAATAAAATTTCAAGTAGTTGTGCTTTAAGAAATATAAGGTTATATTTTTCCAAGTTATTGCCATCCATGATTTTTTAGGATTTATTGCTCATGAAATAATAAGTATATTTTAGATAATTATAGCAGTTGTATAAAAAATATCTCTGAATAAAAAGACAGTTGCTGTTTTCTGACCTTTTTTTAACTGGAAAAGGAACATATCTGTGCAATATCGTCCTTAGCTGCAACAAAGCCAAGGTTTTACACCCAATGAGGAATGTCATAATGAGAACTCAACAATGTAGTTAAAAAAAGAGTAAGGAATATAAGTAAGTCAGTATGAGAACATTTTGCATCTAGGAAGAGTTTTTGGATTGACTTTACTCATCTCTACTTAATAATTGAACTGTCACTCTTTTATAGAACATATATATATAATCCAGCTTATAAAAACACTTTGAGAAATTGCACATAATTAAGTGCTGAGCCCTAGCAGAGACCTGGTACCCAGTATTTGAGTATTTGTATTTTTAATTTATTTTTTGTAACCCTTCCAGGTGAGATTTGGTGTCCTAATTGCGTAGTACTACATAAATAGTCCTATTCTTAGTATCTCCCTTTCAGTAATTCCATTCTGTTTTTAATTCTGCTTGTGTTTTGGTTGCCTAAGTGTTTTCCTTTTGGCTTCTTGTCAAAAGGTAATTAGTTGATGGATGTCATATTGGATCTGGTATGCACTGAATAGTAATAAGAAGGTTCAAAAATAAATTAATATACCTGTTCTTCTTTTTCTTGTACAATTTATGAGCAGAACACTCATATTTGCTGTATTCCAGGTACTGTGAGCTTGGAGCAAAGCAATATGTATATAAATAAAGGATACGCTTCTTGTAAACCAGAGGAGTTTATGTCAATTGATATTAATGGCTCCTAGCTGTTGTTTTCACTCTGTTACAGAATGTTAATTTCCCATTATTAATTGATGAGACTTGTGGCTTGTTGTGTGGTTATGTAGAAACTGAAGTAATATTTAGAGTCTGTGTCTATTTGATGTACAAGATTAACGTCCACGAGCAATGACTTTTTAAACTGGAGCAATCAAGACTACTGTTATTACTATGAAAACATTTTTCTATCTCTCTGTTTGGTGACAGGAAGAAAAAAATAGTGAGTATCAGTCCTAAGCAAATATGTGTGTACCTTTCTTATTGCACTGGGGAATGGAATTATTTTTGCATCGTGACCTGATTAAGAAGTGAACCTTGCTTCTTATGAGGATTGTTTCAAAAACTCATTTTGAATTGGCATATAAATATGCAACCTAGTTTATGGTTGTAGCTGTGGGGCTGAATGGGGAAAACTGTGAAATATTTTTCTTTTTGAGAGAGAAGAGACAAAAAGATGAAGGTGAATCTTTACAGTTAAAATAGAGATAAACAGAAATCATTGTTTCATTCTTAGGCAACTTTCTTATATTGTGATCTATTAATTAATTCCATATTGATTTTATTGACACTAATATTCTTCAGATTTTCATCCTAAGAATAAAATATGTTTTAGTTTTCTTTTTGCACCTGTTTTGTTTTATTTAAAGATGGTTATTCCTCCCTATTTAAATGTGTAGTAGAAATCACTATTTAATTTTTAATGCTACAACTTCATCTTCATAGTTGAAGAATTAATTAACTGAGTGTATCCACTTTCTTGGATTTTTTCTAATTACTCTGCAAGATACAGTTGCATGTCAGTGGAGGAGGGATATGCATTTCATACTTGCACATTTCTTTTAATGATGAAAATCTTCAAAAGCAATACAGTAATGGGGTCATCTGAGATGAATGATTTCTTGTGCCTGCTGGGAGGGAAACCTAGATCATCTAGAGATGCAGAGACTGTGTAAATGCTCTGCCTCCTTCTGCAACACTTGCACTCTTTGTCCTGAACTTCTGCTATCTGTCTAATTCTGGAGGGAATTGTGAGGCCTTCCATAATTAATATAACCCACAGAAAATTTTTGTATCTTGCTGTTACTACATGGCACCAGGATGTCAGAAGAGCAATTAATGTCCTTAAGCACCTAATTTAGACACCAAAAGTATCCATATCCCCATCCTGCAGCAATTCTGACAAAGTCATTTACACCAATTTTGGTATGATCCTCAACTTCTTAGTTTATAGAGGTAAACCTCCATTTGATTATTGGTAGGTTAAAAGGCATGACTTGCTGTTTGTGAATCAAAGAGATACTGGGAGAAAGTAGGCATGAAGAATCAACTTATTTAGTAAATTTCTGCATATTCAGGAAGTTAGAGGGTTCCTTTAGAATATGGTTTTGAAACTGCTTTGTTTTTTTTTTTTTTGTTTTGGTTTTGGTTTTGTTTTTTTTTCTGTTTGCTTGTTTATGCCAACAGTATATGGGAAGCATTAGATTTTTTTAAAAGAATAATCTTTTACAATATTGCATATTTATTTAGCTACAGAATGTTGTATATGTTGCACTACTATGAAGTAATTTTCAATGTCCAGTTTTCATTTGAAAAATGCTGAATAATAATGTTGCTAGAAAGAACACCAAGTTTTGCTAGTTACGAATGCTTGGGCAAGGGGATGGTTTGGCTCCAGCGGTCTCTACTCTGCTTTTATAAGTGAAGGATGCTATTCAATATGTCAGATGAACAGCAAATATGAGGATTGTATACCAAGGGGTGGCAGAGAGACTATACTGTAAAGAGAAGAAAGAAAGAAAGAAAGAAAGAAAGAAAGAAAGAAAGAAAGAAAGAGAGAGAGAGAGAGAAAGAAAGAAAGAAAGAAAGAGAGAAAGAAAGAAAGAGAGAAAGAAAGAAAGAGAGAAAGAAAGAAAGAAAGAAAGAAAGAGAGAAAGAAAGAAAGAAAGAAAGAAAAGAAAGAAAGAAAATTCTGTTCCACTGGAGGATTTGGGCAGTAAGGAATGATTGCATCTCAAGCATAAATCCTTTGTGACACTTTACTTATTTTGGAGACACTATGAAAGCAGTAACTGTTACTTGTCCAGTGAGCATTTATGAACGAGATGGCTGGCATTTTAAAAACAGTTATATGACCTTTTGTTGTTTCTAGGGTCCATCCTGATACTTTTCAGAGTCCTGGGAGGTTGTGAATAATACCACAGTATGTGAAAGGACTGTCTGTGTTTTGGCAAAGGGTCAGTGTTTTAGAGTGTGCAATATATATTAAGAAATGACTAATGGTAGGAGAGGAGACAAAACAAAATCGGAAGCCAAAAGGACAGTAATAGATATTCTTACATAGTTCGGTCATTGAGTTTTAGTAGCTGCTTAGAAAAGATGACTCCTTTCTTCCAGTCCCTGTGTTCCCTGGGGAGCCATTAGGGATTATTTTACTGATTGGCATCTGTTGGTAAACAGCCTAAAAGATTTAAAAGAGGCAGTGACCTTTGATCGGAAATCAATGGTGTAGAAGATTTATTTATTTGAATATTATCTTGTCAACTTTATGTAGAATAACGACTGTGGAAAATAAGAAGGCAAAAAACCCTCAAGGACAAGTAATGACCATCTGATATATTTTTCTTTTTTATTTAAGTGTACTCAGTAGTGCAAATTATTAAAATATAAAAATAATAGCCATGAAAATAAATTCTGCCCATTAGAATAAAATCTGTTGTCATACTTAAAGGACATTAAAATTGATGAAATCTGTCCTATTAAAGTACTTCCTGGCTTGCTCTTCCTGAAGGCTGGAGGGAGAAAGTGCTGCAATACACAGTGCTTAATACACAGATATATGGGAACCAACTTAGCATGAAAAGAAGAGGTTGTCCTTTAAATTGCAATTCTGAATTCTTCAGATGTTCTTGCTCAGACTTGTTTCAGCTGTTATGGTCTTTACTTCTAAAGCAGGATACACAAGGTCTTGTAAGATTTGTATTTTCAATTTTTTTTTTTCAAAGCATTTTTTGCAATTATAAGGAGAATTATCAGACTGCAGTAATGGTAAATTACAAGACAGTTATGTTAGTTGAGAGGTGAGTGCTCCTGTAATTTCATCACCTTGCTCTGAAGGCATAACTCATTTCAGGAAACTGTTGGTTGTACAGATGCAAAGCAGACAATTGTGCTGAAGTGATCTGAAAATTCATTTAATGGATTAGCTCACTTCCACAAATGACTCTTTTTCATCCTTGACAAAAAGGAGCAGTTTTTACTCTCTTGAAAATAACAGCAACATATTTTGGTCAGACCAAAAGAGAGCAGTCAGCAGTAAATCTGTTGTTAATACTATTGAAAAAAAATAGTACAAGGTAGATTTGTCTTAAATTCCAAAATTTCTGCTGAATGCCATTGGTGGTGTAACCCAGAGTGAACTCTGAGGCCAAAACAGACAGACAGGGAAGAATAATGCAAAATCCCTGTACAGCTACATAGAAATATCTGTGCTGTGAGGGAAGGCTCAGCTCCTTCCTGCAGACCATGGAGCCCACAGAGAGGCTGTTAAGCTCTCACACATGTGATTGCTGGGGAGCAGCACAGCAGAGGGAAAATGTGGAACAATAGTGTTAACCTCTGAGCCCTTTCTAATCAAACAATCTGAGCCAGGTATGAGAAGGAGTCAAGCTGCCTTTTCTAGAAGTGACTAATGCATGGTTCATGGGTTCGCAAGGGTCAGGCCAGCACGGAGGCCAGTCAGTCCATTGTTTTCCTTCTGATGGTTGTGCCAGGCCCTTCACACACTCACTCTGAAAAAAAAGACTTTTCTGTATCATACGTTTAATTTGGCCGTTGGCAGTGTTTTAAATGCAATTTATATTTTTGTTGTTTGAGAGAAAAAAACCCAATATTTTAAACTTTGTATTTTTCTAGGAAATTTAATGAGTCAGTAACAAGGCCTTCTTGTTCAGTAATAAACATTTTTTTCAAACAATTATTCAGCAGAAATGCTAGCTGGTATAAATTTACAAAATTTACAAATATGCACAATTTCAATTTTTTTTTTTTTTTAATTTTTTTTTTTTGTGTGTGTGTGTACTACTTTCTGTGAATTTTTAGCAAGATGGGACTATTAATGGATGAAGCAGAATACCCTGGTACCTGGCTTGGATCAGCAATAGTGTGGCAGCAGGACCAGGGCAGGGATTGTCCCCTGTGCTCATCCTGTGTCCAGTTTTGAGTCTCTCACTACAGGAAAGGCATTGAGGGGCTGGAGTGAGTGCAGAGAAGGGCAGCAGATCTGGGGAAGGGTCTGGAGCATGGCTCTGATGAGGAGCAGCTGAGGGAGCTGGGGGTGTTTGGCCTTGAGAAAAGGAGGCTCTGGGGGGATCTTTTTGCTCTCTGTAATCACCTGAAAGGAGGTGTTGACAAGTGGGGGTCAAGCTGCACCAAGGTTCAGGTTGGATGTAAAGAGCAATTTCTTCACTGAAAGGATGGGGAAACACTGGGATGGGCTGCCCAGGGAAGTGGTAGAGTCACCATCTCTGGAGGTGTTCAAGAAGAGACTGGACCTGGCACTGAGTGCAAAGGTTTAGTTGACATGACGATGTTCGGTCCAAGACTGGACTCAATGTTCTTAGAGGTCTTTTCCAACTTTAATGATTCTATGATTCTATGTATTTTTAAATCTGATTCTCTCATTATTTATTTCCATGAAAGATGCTTTGTTATACTCTGAGAACTTCCCAGTTCCTTTATTTTTCTACCTGCAGCTATTAAAAAAAATTATTTAATGTATATTTTATTAGGTTGATTTAATTAATATGCTCAGTGAAATAGCTCTTTATTTTCTCTCCCATTTCCCTGATCTTAATTTATATGCCAAATTTAATATGAAGGCCTTAAATCTTATCTCTTGCTTGGGAAAAGGTCAGGCATCAAGTTCCATCAGAGAAGAGTAATGTGTTATGTTATGCTTTGTTCACAGTCCTTCACTGCTTTAAGCAATTCTGAATGACCAGTCACATATAAGACTAGTTTTTATTTACATCTACTTCTGTCAAAGAAAACTTCTTACCTTTTTCCCCCTTCTTGAGGACCTCTCTTGCTGAGTTTTATTGTGTTTGTGGATTGATTTTGGAGTTTTTACTGTAGTTAGTTAGTTTTAGTATAAGTAGTACAATGTTGTATATTTTCTTAAATTTTGGGGTGAAATTAGAATGTCTGCCGGATAAGTCTCTATTTGACTTGCAGTAGCATAATGACATAATCAAAATATGAATAATTAAAGTTGCATGTAAATATGCAATATAAACAAATATGGAGGCAAATTCCATTACCTGGAATCTACCATTCCAATAACAGGTGTGGATTACCTTTGCTACAGTTGTTAGTAGAATAATATTCAAGTGCTTTTTGACCACAACTGGAGATGTTTTTCATATTTATGTGGTTTTGTTGACACAAAGATTTAGTCATTAACTGAAGATGGCTAAGCCAAGTAATAGTTTTAATTTTTTTCAGCATAATTCAAGTTGGAAGAGATCTTTGGATGTCTCAGGTTTAAAGTAGGGTCAACTCTGACATCAGGCTGGATTGTTCAGGACTTTATAAAACCAGTCTTTTAAAACCTCCAGGGACAGAACTTGTACAAATTCTCTAAGAAATTGACTGACTCTTGCCTTCTGCTACAGGTCTCAGAATACTCTTATAATCAGAATGACCTAATGCCTGAATTAAAAACCAAGTCTGGTAAACCCAATATCCTAAGAAAATCTGAAAAAGGAGAAAAAAAAGACAAAATCAGCTAGATGATAACAGGCTTGGTTATCTGCAACAAAACAATGAAAAATAATTCATCTAAATTAAAAAAAAAATCCTTCAAAAATACTAGGAAAGGCTTTATCATGAAATAAAAAGAGATAATTTAATATTCAAATAGTTCAACTTTCTGCATAACTTATTTCCATATGTATGCTTTCCTTTAATCTAAGTTTTGTTTCTTTTTCCTTAAGGCAATTTACTACTCTGTTAAAGGCTAGTGGATATTAAGTTCCTGATGTAAATGGAAATGTGATAGACCCATCTATTTTTTATTTTGTTTACATATAAAGTTATTTAAATTCATTGCACTAACTCCACAATTTGTATATGAAATGAAGGGTTTTTAAAATAAATTGCAACTCTGATTTCTCTAATATATCGGTGGTTAGAGTAAGACCTTTGAAACAAACTGTAATTGGGAAGAATTCTGTGAAGTGTAGCTAACCTTGTCAATAAAACTTCTGCTATCAGAAAACTTTTCAATTGATATATATTGAGTCTACTGGAATGCACCACTGAAACAATGAATGACACTAATTATTGAGCAAGAAGCTTAGGTTTTCATTAGCTAGCTTGTGACTTTCTGAAAGAGTGCAATAATACTTGTTATACTTTGCTCCTTAGAAAAAAACAAAGAAAAACCCTATCCAAAATAACCACAAAATCAAAACAACTTTTTATATGGTTTTAATTCGTATTACTCCTTTTAATTGGGATATAGGCACAAAAATTCTAACTCATACAATTTTAAGCATTCAAGACCTTCCAGCATAGTTAGTGATGTTGTCTGTATCAATTTTAGTCTTAGTTTAAACTTTTTTTTCCTAAGGTGAAAAGAGCATTTTTAAAATCTTCTGAATTGGATATTGCAGTATCTAATACTTTCCTCAGGACTGTGCTGGGTATCTATCATGCTCAAGGATGAACCCTTCAAACAGTGGTCAGATTATGTAGGGCTTGCTTTGTTTGTTTTCTTTTTCTTCTGATGTTGGCATCCAAATGGATTAGCATGTTGTGTCAGAAGCTAATCACAGGTAATTAAATGGATTCATTTAATGGATTCACATGCAGCTGAACTCCAAGTCTTAAAGAAGGGTTGAACTGCTTCCACTGAAATAAAAAGGAGATAGAACCCTGGCCAGAGGTAGGAGAGGAGGCAATTTAATAACCAAAAAAACCCAAACAAAATGAAAAATAAACCCCAAGTTCTGAATTAATTTTGTTTTATGTAATATTCTATTTTCTTCAGTTCCTAACAAAATTATATAGCTGTGTCTGAAAGGATAATTAAAATAAACTACAAATATAATTCTAAAGCATTGTGATTCGTGTTTATCACTGCAGCTTTAAACTGGTTTTTACCAGTGTTCAGTTACTGACTTTCTCTTAGTCTTGTCTGCCTGCAGCTAACATGGGATTATAAAGGGGTGAAGCACTCTGAGATGAAGGGAGAGCTAATTTGTTTAAAACAAAATCTGGATGAGGAACTTTAAATTTATCTTGCAATGAATTGCAAGTCCTACACAGTGGCATGAATCTGCTTCATGCATGTGAAATATCTACACAATGAATTAGCTGCAACTGGAGAAATGAAAGTGCAGCATCAGTCTGAAGGGATCTCAAAATGTGATAATTTGGGATCTTCCAGTCAGTTGCATATAACAGTCAAATCCTCCTTATTTAAAGCCAACCATGTTAGTTTATTTCAAATGTTAGAATAACTGGGAAACAGATTTACCCTGAACATGTAAAAGATATAACATAAATATTGAATTTAATATAGTTAAGCATGGCAAATATATTCCCACATGAAATATTTTATGAGAAAAAATGTTAGCTTCCATGAGAATGGTATATTTATAAAAATATAAATAAAAATATAAAATTCTCAGTCTTTTGTCTTCCAAGATAATTTTATAGCTTTTAACTAAATGCAGTCTGGTATTATTTACCTTTTCGAGTGCATTATTTCCTCCTTTCTGGATACCCTCCCTTCTTTCCACCCAACAATCCAATTTTTTGGCGAGTTTCCATTTTCACTTTTAAGCTGTTATTTATCTTCTGGCATTGGCAGTCTGTGATTAGAAAGTACTTCCTCTAGATACATTTCGAGATCACTGCTCTTGACAATCAAACTCCTCAAAAATCTTCAGAATATGTTCAGAACAGATGTAAAACTTTTCAGCTTATAGAAACTCAGTGGTTTTCTGGTGAATTGTACATCACTTTGATCTTTAAAACCAGCAGAAGAAACAAAAAACCAAACCACCCAATTATAGTCCGTGGGGATCACAGAATCATAGAATGGGTAAGGTTGGAAGGGACCACATTTGGCTATCTGGTCTACCTCCTTGCTCCAGCAGGGCCATCCCAGGGCACATGGCACAGGATTGCACTCAGTTGGCTCTTGAATATCTCCAGTGAGGGAGACTCCACAACCTCTCTGCAAAGTCAGTGCACAGTGAAGAAGTTCTTCCTCATGTTCGGGTAGAACTTCCTGTGCATCAGTTTCTGCCTGCTGCCTCTTGTCTGTTGCTTGGCACCGCTGAGAAGAGCCAGTGAATAAAATTGCCAGGCTGCCCCTCAATACCAAGTAAGCATTGCATTAGGGCACCCATTAAAGTGGCCCTTGGGGGTCTGGGATCAGGCTTCACATGGCTGTGGGAGCAGCTGCAGAGGTTATGAAACCTTTTTTCCCCTCCTGCATCCCATTGAAGGGCAAATGCAAGCTGCCCTTTTCTTCCAGGTTCCTCATCATGTCCCCTGCTGGGAAGAATAAGGAAAAACACCATTCTGTGTTTCATTGTGTCTGCAGCCTGCAACATCCTTTCAGAACTAAGGACTTTCTGAAAACCATGCTGGATGACTGTTGTTATCAGGAGGAGGTTTGTGATCAAGGAAGGAAATAGTATTTGGATAGTAAATAAAAGTTTCAGAATTCTGTATTTCTGTCCCATTCCTTTTCAGTAAGTTCTGCATTGGTTTTCAGAGTGCCACCTTCTCAGCTTAATGCTCTTTGTGTCTTTTTTTTCCTCTTCTTCCTTCCTTTGTCTGCTCTGTGTCTTTCCTATTGTCTATCTGTACCCATGGCAGCTCCAGCCAAAGGCCCTCACCGCATCATTTTTACAAATTCACATGCTAAAACAATGCTTGATTAAGTTATGAAGGCTGGTTGTGAAATGTCATTGTAAGATCTTGCTCCCCTTGGGTTTTGGCCCTTTCAGAGCTTTGCCTTAGAGGTCAGGAACATATTTTCCTTGCTGGAAACTGGAATTCCAGACCATTGCAGTGTGTGCCACAGATCATAGAGGGGAATTACTGAGGTTTCTGGGGTGCTGTTTCTGCCTTGCCTCCCAAGGGAGCTGTGCAAGTGCAGGTGACAAGGTCCCGAAGCTGTGGGGGCTCCCAGAGCAGACTGTGGGCTCCCAGAGCAGACAGCAAACGCTTGTTTGCTGGACATTTTCAAGCACATTCCCAGCTTGAAGCAGAGGGAAGAGGAAAAGGGAAGCAAGGAGCTGACAGAATCATGGAATGCTTGCAGCTGGAAGGGGCCCTGTGCAGATGTTACAGTCCCATTCAACATTTACAGATTGGGAATAGCCAGAGGATGCAGAGAGCATAAATGGACATTAGCAAACATTAGCCCTTGGTGCAGCTGGAGGCATCTGGTGGGAAATGCAGATTTGTGTCAGCAGCAAACTCGCTGAAGGCACACTCTGCCCTACCATCCAGACTGGGCAGAACAAGGCAAGGAGAGCACTTCCAAGGATGGGCAAAAAGGGGAACTTTCCTTAGGGAGAGTGGAGCACGAGAGGTGTTGTTCTTCAGCCCACCAAAGACACCAGTGTCAAACTCAGAGGTTTTGTTGGTTTTCATAGAACAAAAGGTTTCCCCTTCCCTCAGTGTTACAGAGTGGTGCTGTTTGCACACTAAACAGCAGCTGCAAAGAGTTATGTGAACAGCCCCGCATCTTCTCATGTGATAAATAACCCTGTGGGCACTTGGCTTTGTTACCAATGGGCCAGTCTTTTTTCCCCAAGAATGAAAGATCATAGAATCTTTGTGTCCAGGAGGCTGAGGCCCCCTCACCTGACTTGTGGTAGAATTACTTTCAGATACTTACATTGATGTGGTCCCTTATATATTTTAAAATAACATGAGCTTTTTTATAGCTTCTCCCAATAACTAATTCTAGCATTGTATTGCCTTTATTAAGCATAGAAAGTGCAGCAGTTAAACGATATTATTTCATGAGATGCCCTAAAGCCATCAAAATTCAGACACCTTTCTGAGTCACAATGTCATTCTTGCTCTGGGCAAGGAGGTAGCAATTTGCTGCTGGCCTAATTTTACTAGCTCAAAGTTTCCTGTTTCTCCCTACCTTCTCTTCCTATCTGTGTAGCTTCACTTCTCTGGCCAGGAAAAGCTCACTGATCCAAGTTTTTGACAGACTGGACAAGGAATGAAGGGAGGTGTTGCATTGCATTAGTGGTGAGAAAGTGCCTTGTTCAGGAGCAGGTGAGCCTTTCAATTTTCATCTCTCACCTGTAGGAGCTCTGTTGTGTTTTGACATTTATGAGTACATATTAGAAACCAACAAACAATAGACCAGTGATGTTAAATGAGTTTTGCTGGTAGTTCAGCTTTTCATGTACACTTTTCATGTGTTTACTTAATGTTTTAAGGACGATTTCTAATCTTCTGGTGGCAGCCAGCTTTCCTTCAGTGTCTTCAAAACAACAACAACAACAGAAAAATCAGTGAAACTATGGATTGCTTTTAAAAAAATAAAATTAAATATCAAATGTCAGAAGTCAGAATTTGACTTCCAGAATTCTCTTTTTGACAATCAAAGAGGATTTTGCTAATCGTTTGTTTCTCTATGCATGGCTACACATATACCTTTTAATTTATTTTTCTGTGTTGTACTGCACATTCCTGATATGCTGACTGAGAACTTCTTGTAAAGTAATATAACATTTCCTGAAATATTTTGGTTCTAGGAGAGATTTTATTATATGACATCACATTTATTTCTGTTCTATGGAGCGTATGCTTGTGTAATCTAGTCGGAAATAGGTTAGTAGATCAAAAATAACACGATAGGATAACCTGTGTGATAGATGACAGAGAGGACTGGCAGGGCAGCAGTCAGGCAGACTGCATGGTATATTTGGCATTTCCACAAAATCATTGTGTTAAATTAATAGCCACATGATTTTCAATCCCATAAAACTTGGCTCCACTTTTAAATTTATGTTATGATCACAAGGAGGACTAATTTTCTTTTCTGATGTTTGACTTTTATAAGTGTATCATAATTCAAAGCCGTGACAGTGTAGTGTTATATTACTAAGGAATGAAGTTAAGTAAAGACCTTTTAGCTGATTTCAGGTTTTACAAAATACTCTGAGACAAAATTTAGATATTAAAAGTTACATGTCACATAGCATTTTGGACTCAGGTACTTCTTGATTTAATTATCTCAGATAGAACATGTGTCTCAACTATTTTTGAACCTTTTCTGCCATGGGAGCTCATATGGTAGAGATGCTGTCAATTACCAGCTAAAAAGTTGACTTATAGTAATTTTTAAAAATAGATGTGGCAATCAATTCAGATTTTGCATTCAACAGAGCAGAAAAAGAAAGTTTGAAACATGGATTTTAACTGAAATGGTAAAAACTATCCTAAACCCAACAGATGTTATAGTATTGAGTTAATTAATGCATTGAGGAAAAAATCTTGTTCAACTGAATTTTTAACAAAATTCAGAATTCTCTTACTTCTCTGTGCGTTATTTTCAGGATTTGGGGATGTGGACTATTTTTATTCTGGAGATAAATTTCATAATTTCTAATTTTAAAAAGTTAAGCAGAGAGTATAGAAGCAGATTTTTCTTTATGAAGATGTATTAAGCCAGCATAACATAGTTAAGTAAAGAAGTCTTCCTATTTACCTAAACACTTTATATTGTCATAAAGGCAGTGCTCCTGTTTTTAGGTCTGAGTGTGGTTAACTATTTTTTAATACATGTGGCTACCATTTATGTGAAAATGTTTGCACACGTTTCGAAATTTTGGCTTTATTTTGACAGAGAAAGTAAAAAATTGCAGAGAAACATGACTGAGATCTCAGCAATGGTGGTTTTGTGGAAGCTCTTTATTTTTAGCATCAAGAGCATAGGACCAGTTTATACACTGACATTCAGTTCTACAAAACAGAAGAGAAGCTGTTGAAGAGGAGCCCTCTTTACAAGGGAACATGAGAGAACACCTCTATGGATCTTTAGCCTTGGAGGCTTCTCAACATCCCCTAGGAAATCTCAACCTCACTGATGCCAGTACCATACACTTCCATGAATGGTTTGAAGCACTTCCCTCCCTTCCTTTCCTCCAATATCTAGCCAGTAGATAAAACTGTCTGGTAGTCTGTGAAGGAGACACATTTCTTCCTTGATGTAGTGTAGAGCAGGAAACAATGGTCTTTATTCAAGCTTCTTTTTCATCTTTTCAGGAACTGTATCCCTACTGGAATTTTCTAAAGCATCTAACATCTTTCTCATTGCACTTAAGAACCAAGAGTGGTCTAATGAAGGCAACATTCTGCTGAGTAATATGACATAGTATTTAATCTCAGTGTTCCAAGGAAAAGAATAGTTTTGTTCTTCTCCTCTGAGCTCCTGACTGCATTGCACATTGCTTCACATTTCTTTTCCCCAGGCAGAAACTGACCATTAAATATATTTATGTACCTTTGTCCAGCTGCAGTTATCAGAGTTTGCTTACTATATTATTTTAAAATATTTTCCTTGACTGTAATTATATAATAATATATAACTCTAATAATGCATCCATCCCTACTTGCTTAAATGAAGTATGCATAGTGAAGGGAAGATCAAAATCACTGAAAATATCTTGTTTTTCCTATCAGTTTTTCAAATACTCAGAAGTTGAATTTAAATCTATGAAATTCATATAATTACCTTCAAATTCAAACTTCTTCAAAAAGTTGAGAAATTAAGTAAATATTTTCATTTCTTTGATTACTGAATTAATCTATCTTTGAAGTGAGAAGACCTACAAAATTGTCTGAAAGCTACATCACAGAATCACAGAATCACTAGTTTGGAAGTGACCTTCAAGATCATCAAGTCCAACCCAGCCCAGACGCGTCAACTAAACCATGGCACCGAGTGCCATATCCAATCTTTTTTTAACCACATCCAGGGATGGTGACTCCACCCCCTCCACAGGCAGACCATTCCAGTACTTTGTTGCTCTTTCTGTAAAAAACTTTTCCCTAATATCCAATCTATATTTCCCTTGGTGCAGCTTAAGGCTGTGTCCTCTCGTTCTATCAGTTGCTGCCTGGAGAAAGAGACCGACCCCACCTGACTGCAACCACCTTTCAGGGAGCTGTAGAGAGGGATAAGGTCACCCCTGAGTCTCCTTTTCTCCAGGCTAAACACCCCCAGCCCCCTCAGCCATTCCTCATAGGGTTTGTGTTCCCAGCCCCTCGCCAGCCTCGTTGCCCCCTCTGGATGCACTCGAGTGTCTCACCATCCTTCCCAAACTGAGGGGCCAGAGCTGGACAGAGCACTCAAGGTGTGGCCTCACCAGTGCCAAGTACAGGGGAAGAATGACCTCCCTGCTCCTGCTGGCCACACCGTTCCTGACACAGGCCAGGATGCCATTGGCCTTCTTGGCCCCCAGGGCACACTGCTGGCTCGTGTTCCGCTGGCTGTCACCAGCACCCCCAGGTCCCTTTCCTCCTGGGCACTGTCCAGCCACACCATCCCCAGCCTGCAGACTCG